>OW387139.1:21961560-22519060 GCA_936440205.1 Lepidonotus clava
ACCATCAGCAATTTTTCTTCGTACAACATTTGATATTCATGATAAAGTAAAGAATATACTTGCAGTTAATTATCAAGTTTTCCTTTTGTATGTTTCCTGTACCCCAAAATCAGAAAACAATTATTGCTTCTGCAATGCTTTGAATCCATCCACTCTCAGACTAGGCCGTTTAAGAAAAGACATTACAATGTAGTGCATACTTTGGATAAATTCTAGAATTCTTTTTTTAACTTTTGAAATAAAATGTTTAGATATAGAGTGCCTAGAATTGAACTATATATAATGCACAGGCCTATGAAGCATCCAGAACATTCGCAAGTTGCTGGTGGTGATTCGGTTAAATGTTAGAAGGTAGCTTCAAACTGGGAGAGTAGTAACGGATATAAAGGTTTACACAAACATCAAAAGCTCATCTATTTATCTATAGGTCGCCTGATTCTTAAGATGCAACAATAGGTACACTTCCTTATTCGGACACCTTATTACAATTAGGTCTAAAATTAGTTTTCTATGGAAGTAATCAAGTTTGAAGCATCAATACGATTACCTACCGATATTAATTTTGAGAGTTATGTATACCAAGTATTTGGTCTGAGAGATAGATGGCAGATTTCTCTACCTTTTGAATTGGTATGTATGCTCTTTATAGTATGTCAGAACGAAACATTTAAGACCAACCGGTTTGAAATGGGACTTTCGGATAGCCGTCAGAACGACATACTCTCAACTTTACAAAATAGATTGAGACACTATTTGAAACCTTATGGGCTGCTTAAGCTGAGCTCATCAATGTTGGAGGTAGCTTGGTAATACCTGATAGATGATACCAGAACGTCGATTTGTCTTTATAACATATAAGAAATGAGCTGGAAAGAGATATTATAGGTCAAAGAATGGTTACCCTTTGCTGAGCACTTACGTTCTTTCGTGAATTGTGAAAAGAGCAAGATCAGGTCTCTGTTTTGATACACCGAGTTGAAATCACTGTCAGTCTTTAGTACTGATTCACACTAAGATATTACCACAGATACTTAAGTGTCAAGAAATCTAGGAACATTAGAGTATTCATGAGCCGGCCGAATTTGTTTACGACACCAAAAGATGTATACGAGATTCGAACGACCTGCTCAAAAGTGTGATACATGTATAGTAGCAAAAGTTGCGAGAGTATCAAATAATGAGCTATAAAATAGTAAAAGTGCCCCATAGCACGACATCTGAAAAGCCTATCCATGCATCGCGTTGTGAAGGAAATTATAAATATACCGGTCACATTCACATGCTCATATGGATGCATTTAATCGTATTTTCTGAGTTAATTGGAAAGACTGTCGTGTTAAAAGGTACGCTTCACGTACTTAATTAACAACAAATGATGCCTTGGACAGTTAACGTTAAAAGGTTAAGCGGGAAAAAACATAAATTGGGTTGAATTACAGACGTTGTTAAAAACAATTAAAGGGTTCGCACAAACATGAGGCTGGGCTGTCAAAGGCCAGTCCGAGTTCACTACGTCATTCACTACATTTTGCATTATTATATCCAAGTGTTCATGTGAATGAAGCCAGTACCTTTTACACCGCTACGACTCGAGCATCAATTCAATTATAATAATGGATTAGCAACTCCCTATAACCACTGTATAACTCGTGCACTTAGGAACTATACAAATACTAACACATTCAATAAGACAAAACTTAACCTCCACACTGTAACAGTTTAGCAAACGGTAAGTAGAATACAATTAGGATTTTTGAATTAAATGACTAGAATACGTTATCGTGGAAAGCTTATATGAAAACTCACGTGTGCATGATTGAAGTTCTGTAGATCTAGCACGCAGAATCAGATAGTATCATGCATGACAAAAACTATCACCACAGAAAATGCGCGCTCTTGGCATACAGGTGGGTAGTAACACAGTAATGTGTGGTATGTTTTTGAAGTAAAGTTATATCCACACCCCTTTCAAAAAGCTTCCACAGTTTCACTTTGCACCGAAAACCTTCCTATCAATGCTACACTAAAGAATTATGGTTGATATTTCTTCTCTCTGCTCATATTCTACTTTAAGCAATTCCAATCTCATCCTCACTAGGAGTATAATTACTACCAGATTATACAATAGCCACACGCGGCCAGGATTACCTTACTATTTTGACAACAGATATCGGATGGCCTTTCATTGGAAGTCCTGCTAGAATAGATACACTGAGTATCAACCTGATGACCATGAGGGAACAAGGCAGCTGCTATGATGCGTGGCAGAGTAGACGGTTGGCGAGAAGGGTTAAGTAGACTACTGGTAAACTTTTGGCAGGCCCACCATGGCCTGGTCGGCGCGCTCTTCTCCAGAACATGGCTACCTTTGGCGACCACCTCGAGTTGAATACACCCAGTCCTGGAGAAAATTCAAAATAGAGATAATTTAACTGTCATATTTATCGTAATTTAAGTTAGTATGCAACATAATTTCATTTTAATATACACGCCTAAAGAAACATTACATATGCACAAACTAACGTGCTAGCATCCGTAACCATAGGCTGCTTCCAATGTTATCAAAAAAGAAAAAAACAAAGCATTTAATTAATTTCGTTTACATTGCTGTTGACCTAGACATTCAGGCTTCTGAATCTGTCCATGTGTATCTTTATAGATTAACAAGTGCAACTGTGTAATCTCGTTTTAAAACTGAAATCGTTATTAAAATAACGAGATTCTTCGCCTGTTAATGAAAAAGAAAGTACTAAAGTTTCAATTAGATAATTGTAAGTTAATCATATATTTGTATAAAGAAGAGGTTGTTATTGGCAAAAAGGAACTCATGTGCAAAAAAAGGATATCCTATTTAGGTACTGTACTAAAGTGAGAAAAAATTTGTTCATGAGATTATAAAGATTTGAGCTTGTTCTTATATACTTGCCACATCATAAAAACATAGTCACCATGCTTTAAAACTTTTAAAGTTCGTTTGGGATACTTGGCATATCACCAAAGCATGGCTGTGATGCTAACAAACATGCCTGATGATGTTATCTTAAACTTAGAAGTTGAAAGAAATTTATCAAAAGTAAAAAATGTTTAAGTTGTTTAGTGAAACTTGCCTTGTCATAAATACGTGGCAACCATACTGTTAAATGTCAAATGACATTGTCTAAAAGTTGCAAGTAAAGGTAAATTCCTTTTAAAAACAAGAAGCAAATGACTATCAAAGTTCCGATCGTTGGAACGATCGATGTTCGCCCTTAACATAACAATGGACATTTCATTGTGTTTGAAAGGTAATTGAACGAAATGTCAATATATCTAATGTATGTAATCTATAGCAATGGTGTCCCTCAATAAACTGAAGGCCTTCCTACAACCAGAAGGCTATATATATATGGGCTATGAGTAGTGACCACCACCACCACTCCTGTCACACACAACTCAGGGAGGGGCTTAGGAAAGGGGCTCCTTCTATTAGTACTAGGTTACCTGCACCCACCCACCTGCAGGTGACAGTGGAGGTCCTAATGTGGAGGGGTGAGGTTGATTGGCCCAAATACTGGTTATGTAACCCACTTCTGGCTTCTCAAACTGCACCCTACCCCACCCCCACTCCTTGAACTCAAGGAGTGGGGGTGGGGGAGGGTGCAGGGTAGAGGCCTGCCCACTCAATTACACTTGATGCACACTAATTGTCCTTGCTTACAAATGCATGCCGGTGGACAAAGGCCTGTAGCTACTTGTATGTAAGATTGTGTAACCGGGCAATCAGATCAAAGCCCAAATACCTACAAAAGACATGACTGATTGAGTGAGCCCTTCCCATAAGCTACAATACTAAAAACTATAATTAAGGGCTCACAAAAAAGCTGGAGTCATTTTTGGACACTTGGCATATCATAAAACCATAGCTGCCTTGTCTAAAAATTGGAAGTGAAAAGAAATTTCTTGAAAATTAAAACTTTGAAGTCATTTCTGTGCACTTGGCACATCATAAACAGATGGCTGCCATGCTGAGAAAAATGTCTGATGACCTTGTCTAGAACTTGGAAATAAAAGGAAATTTCATAAAAATAAAAATTTTGAAGTCGTTTTTACGGACTTGGCACATCATAAAAACATGGCTGCCATGCTGATAACCACGTCTGATGACCTTGTTTAAGACTTGGAAGTAAAAAGAAATTTAATGAAAAAAAAAATTTTGAAGTCAGTTTTGGGCACTTGGAACATCATAAAAACATGGCCGCCATGCTGAAAAATATGTCTGATGACCTTTTCTAAAACTTGGAAGTAAAAAGAAATTTCATGAAAATCTAAAATTCTGAAGTCGTTTTTACACACTTGGCCCATCATAAAAACATGGCCGCCATGCTGAGAAATATGTCTGATGACCTTGTCTAGAACTTGGAAGTAAAAAGAAATTTCATGAAAATAAAAATTTTGAAGTCGTTTTTACGCACTTGGCACATCATAAAAACATGGCCGCCATGCTGATAACCATGTCTGATGACCTTGTCTAAAACTTGGAAGTAAAAAGAAATTTCATGAAAATTAAACATTTTGAAGTCGTTTTTACGCACTTGGCACATAATAAAAACATGGCCGCCATGCTGATAACCATGTCTGATGACCTTGTCTAAAACTTGGAAGTAAAAAGAAATTTCATGAAAATTAAACATTTTGAAGTCGTTTTTACGCACTTGGCACATCATAAAAACATGGCCGCCATGCTAATAACCATGTCTGATGACCTTGTCTAAAACTTGGAAGTGAAAAGAAATTTCTTAGGTCATTTTTGGGCACTTTGCATATCATAAAAACATGGCCGCCATGCTGACAAACATGTCTGATGAACTTCTGTAAATACTGGAATTGAGAAAAAATGTCATACAAATTTGGAATTGTGAACTTGTTTTTTCTCATTTGGCACACCATAAGAACAGTATGTAAAGGATTTGACACTTGTTCCAGTCTGTTTCGGTCTGCCGCACAGCTAATAGCATGAGAGGCAATTGACTTTTACCTGTGTTCCACTCTCCCACTAGAGTTGCCCAAAACTCAAAGTTGTTTATTATTGTCTTAACTATCTTGAAACTTGTAAATTTTAATCAAAAAACATGAATACAAGCAAAATACATATAAACTTATAAGAGAATTATGTAAAATACATTTAAAGTATTTTTTTTAAAGAATTATAACAACACAAAATCCATTCTAATGTAAAAATTGTCAAAGGCCATAGGACACATCTACACGTAACTAAATGTAACTGAAGTCTCCTCTCACAAGAAAACCCATGCATCCACTCTCCAAGCATAGGACAGGAACCAGGAGATTAAATGTGTGATAATAGGGTGAACTGGCTCTTTCACTTGTTCAAAGAAAAAGCCATCCTATACTTCGCCTATCAAACTTTATACCATTGGTGAAACTTAATACAACGCAAAGAAAAAGACAGACACCTCTCGGCGCACCATTTGCAGCATTCCACATCACCTTATCTTTAATAAGAATACATTAACGTGGCGTGCATCAAAGGATAGGAAATATTATCCTCCATCTTTTTATATAAAGTAGGCCTATATTGTGATACCTTTACTATTCGAGGCAAAAACTGAAAAGACTTTTTGTGAACTTTATTTTTTAAAGAATATCTGATTACAAATCAGGTAAAAAACTAGAATTTACACAGCATATAGATAAACTTTTTCATCTTTAACATCATGCAGAAAATATACACTAAAGATTAATGAATGGTATGTGGGTTCCCTCAGACATAACTTAAATTTACAATATTCCAGGCACGTTTTTTTATCTTTCCCAATGACTGGCCCCACCCAAATTTTGCATCAGTGGTACCTCATGGGCTGTGTAGTAGAATGCAGACTTTCGAGACTGTTGCATGATTTTTCAATTTTAAGAGAAAATAATAAAAATCGATCGATTTCTGAAAATCAAATTCCATGATTTTTAAAGAAATTCTATGACTTTCTGCCAGTTTTCCAAATTACATGACTTTTCCAAGGATCTCCGGGTCGTGTGGAAACCCGGATGTTTCGGCTTAGACCATCTCGGTGTTGGCTTGGAAATGCAATCTATCAAGAGAAAAGTAACGTTCTACAAAACCATCTGGAGTATTTATGGTCATGACCGTTTAGAGGAAAACAATACGGCAGACAAGGGGTAGACGGCCTCCTATCACAGGATACTTACCAATGCAAACACAGCACCCAGGAGAACGGCTTTCACTCGTACATCCAGATCAATAGGGACTGAAAAATTGAATGACCGCACTTTATTTATGTTTGAGTAACTTATAGATGCTGGGTTTGGACCAAAATGGTACCAGAATACGTGGGAACCCTTACAGAAGCCCCAGAAGACATTGAAAACGTACAAGTACTCAGGGACTGGGGGGAGCTGTTGAGGTAAACGTTGTTACAGTTTAACCTTGGAACACCAAGTCTCAGCCGGTTTCACCAACCGATGAATGAGAGTATGGTGAGGAGGGGAAATAAGGCCAGTTTCTTATCGAAAATCACAGAAAAAATGGGCGCTTCTTTTGGAAAAATAGCACGCTAGAAAGGCATAGACCCTATGCCATGTGGACAATATAAGTATGTTTTCAAACAGAAAAATAAGGCTGAGCAATGGTTTAAACATTATATTCAGTAAGAACTGCTTCGGTACCTTGATTGTAAACTATTTAAAATATTTTTGCTTGGATGGCACCAACCGAGCACTTGGCTGACATTTACTCATACCATTTATATGGAACTATACAGGAACCGGGAGAAAATTACGCAAATTATCAATTTAGTCAATATCAAAGCATTTCTGCATCAAACTTAAATATTGCGTTCAGAAATTCAAAAATATGACATCTGTGGGCCTACTGCAGAGTGTCATCCAAAACGCACCATGTATGATTGAACGCCTAAGTAATCAGGTGGCGAAGCCAGAGGCAGATGCAGCTTTTGGAAAAGGTTGGAGTGCGCTAATAGAAAAGGGGGAATTTTCGGCAGAATTTTACATTAAAAACTTTTAAAAAAATCTATATTTGGCCAAAACTCACAGGTTATTCCGTAGTCTGAGTGGGATCGCCGCACTTCGTGCATGATTCCGTGCCAGTGATGGACAGCCAGTCGGCCCAATTCGTTCTCAAGGTCCGGTGTGTAGATCTGTGAGAAACAGCTAGTTTGTACTCAATCGCTCATTTACTTGAAAAAGATTGATATATACCAATCCGAGAGTTGTAAGATTTATACCTTTGATCAAATTGGTACTTTATTTTAGATAACGTTTGCGCATGTGATCGGTATCATGGTAAACAGTAAAAGCGATATCTGAAGCTATTTAACTTGTTCATAAGAACAGATCAAAGTTACCTGGCAATAACGATTACGTCTCTATGTCGGGTTTGAAATCAGACCAAAAAAAAACATGGAATGCTTGAAAAAGAACTTACCTCAAGATCATCTGGGCCGCCACGCATGATTAACATGACATCTTCTTGGCTGTTCAACACAAGGTATTCCTGGACGAAATAAGTGTGACTGAAAATAGAAATAAACGGTATTGCTCTCCAATTTCACAGGGAATCGTTCAGGAAAGATGACAAAATTAGAAAGTACCGTTCGAGATTTTCATTTTATGAATAGAGGAATGTATTTATGTTCGTCGGAAATGGAGCCTGGTCTAGAATGTGTACAAAGAAGTGATATAAAATTATTTGATATGGTAATTGGTGACACGGAAATTTGTGTCGTATGAGTGTGATGGGAACTGAAATTACAAAAAAATGGGATAACCACCAGCTCTGTTTACTATACGCACAAATATATTTCTTATCCTGGTTCACACAAATGTCGACTATTTACTTTGGAGAATAGAATTATCGATTTCTTAAACTAAGTTCTTAGTACATATTTAGCGAGATTCGTGAATTAATCAAATGATCACAGGAATTCGGTCAATTAAATGAATGATATTACATTTAAAAAAAGGAAGACAGTCTCTTTTCATTTCCTACAGTGATGTGAAAACATCCATTTTGTAGTTCGTAGGTACAGTTTGTTTACCTGCTCTTGATATCATCGCGTACTCGGATGTAAAATTAGATCAACCATGAGAAGAATTTTATAATTAATCGTCCCACCGCTTTCCTTACACTGAACCAATTCTGTGAACACCAAATGGCCACATGTGCCTGGATTTCTCTATTTCTGGTGGATGTCATGTGACCTTTAGCCAACAGAGACCACCGACGTTACAAGAATTCATTCATCTTAGCCTCAAATCTACCAAACTGACCTGAAACAATATTTCATACAACTTATTTTCTGAATGCCAGACAACATGAGACTGAACGTGATTCTCATGATCCTTTTTTTTGTCTTAAGTAAGTAAGGCTGGGACATTCCCTTATTTAAATATCAATGTAGTTTTGTTTGAAATAAAACAGTGTGAACCATTGAGACATCCCTTTCACAAGTGAAAAGAAAGTTCTCTTTTTATTTCGGGTACAATTAAAGAAATGCAAACACACTTGTATTGTTCCCGTTATGTTGGTCTATATCATGACTTTATCGTGACCCACTGTTTTCCAGACCAGACAAACCCAACTTTTCCCGTATCTCCTTCCCTCTTAAATGCCGATTCAAACAGTTCTCCCCTCATTCCCTGCACCTAGACACACGCCCGTCCGAAGAGAGGTGAGGAGGTGGGGACCATCGGTGGCAGTAGCGAGGTGAGGAGGTTGGGATCCTCACTGGGAGAACTTACGATCTTTTGACGAAGCCGGCGACCTGGCCGAGCGGCGCGAACACCAGGGTCTGGAAGTGGCATTTTCTGAAGCAGTGCCAGCTGGCTCCACAGCCGATGCAGGTAGTCGACTGTGGGTTGTAAATCTGCATTACCTCCTGCGGGGAGCAATTGAGACTGGATGAGATCTGACGTGTTTGAAGTTTGGATGGTATAGGGAAAATAGCTTGATCACCTTTTTAATGATAAAATTGTGAAGATGGTTGGGCTGTTGAAAGAAAAAAGATATCTAAAAAAAAAGAACTGTTTAGCTTAGTACAGGTGTGCCTTCCACTTTTTTTTTGTTATTATTATTTATTTATTTATTTTTAATTTTTTTTTTTTTTTTTTTTTGGGGGGGGGGGGGGGGGGGGACAATTCTTCGATAAACCTAGCTAGTTTTTTGAGGCGTCCCCCTAGGCGTCCCTTTCGGAAAATGGTTATCAGGCACTAATTACGAGGCTAATTAGCTTCAGATTAATTAAATCAGATGACAATCGGGGGCGTCGTTAGCTTCGGTCCTTCCTCATGGAGGGGATCGCGGCCTCTGCTTAAGATGAGGCCGATAAAATAAGGTTTGCTTGATCAGTTTAATTGATTGAAACTTCAAAGGAATCTATCCTGGATCAAATTTCCCCTAAATAAGCACTACGGCCATTGCCACGGAGAAGACTGTTCGGCAAGGATAATAGGATTCAAATTAAATTATGCATGCTAGTGTTGTGAATTGCGACTTTTGTGTATGTGAGATGCCAAACAGTGTTGGCAATAAGTAAGATTACCGAAATTATTCAATCACTACTGATGGGTCAATGTATGAAATAGCATCGGGATCACTAATGTGGTGCTTTCTAAAGATTATAAGGGAAATGGCAGAGGGTTAATGGCATTTCTTTTTGCTCCATTATGCTAACTCATGGTACGTACGCTTTTTCAGAAATCGACCTAAATAAGACCTTTATAATACCTTGTTTCGTGCCAAAATAAGACCTTCAAGGGACATTTTTAAGAACTTTTCTTTGCCATTTACATGTTTAATCACAAAGACATAGAGTTGAAATTGACGTAAAGAAAAAGTTAATCACTTAATGAATTCAAATTGACCTAAAATAAGATCTTTCTAATACATCTGAACCCCCAAAAAAGACCTAATAGCCTTATAGACTAGCAATGCGCGAAAACTGGCTACTCTACTCTACATTTCAAAACCAAAATAAGACCTTTTAAGACCTTATAATTCACCAGACTCAAAATTTTGGAAAAGGGGCGGACAAGTAGCATTGACATACCTGGACTTTGATTTGCAATTGAATATTTTAATGAAAATTTTTATCTACGTTTGACAAAATTTCTAGAAATTACCTGTTTGTTTCGGTTGTAAACTTTGAAAAGGAAAGACTTTTCTGACAAGGGAGGAGCTTCTGAAAAGAGAAAAAAAAGAGTAAAATTATGTTTCTCAAAAATTCAGGATAAACATACATACACAAAATGTCTACTTTGCTGAGAGAAAACTTCCAATTTGTAAATGCAAATATTTCAATGGATTTAATTGAAAAGATGTATTGATCGAGACTATACTGACCTTCTTCGACATAAAATAAGACCTTGCGTGAGATATCAATTACTTCCATTCGGTTAAGTGCGTCACTGTTGAAAACTGAAAAGCAAAGAGTAAAAACGTTTAATGTTACGGTTTTATGATCATATATAAAGCAACTTGCCCTGATCAGGCCACAAAACGTGAATACTGATATTTAATCCAAACCTGACATTGAAGTCATGTTTATAACATATCAATAAAAAATAGTAATAAACCTGAATTGCGTAATGTAAATCGCAGGGGCTTTTCTAAGGTGGTCGGGATAATCATTTAGGTCAATCTGAAATTTTATCATTTGATTAACAACGCATACGAAATGCTTATATAATGTGTCACAACGCGATCACTGTCGGCCTTACAACAGAACTTTCTCAAACTTCTCGGCCGAACGTGTAAGTCACCACTGCGATCAGACAGCCATTTGAATAGTCAACACCTACCGACTGTATTGATTCTATAATTAGTCTTCGTGGATTTAATGGTTAATTAAGCAACAGAAGTGTGTGCTCATATTACCTAAGTGTAGAGCTAAGGAAAAAGGTCCCAATTAACTTTTCTGAATGGTTTGGTTACACACCAACTTTCCCATCAATAAAAAATAGTTGACCATATATAGAGGTTTCCATTATTGTATGACACCGGTTATCAATTACAAACGTCAGTGAATAATATGCAAACAAATCAAGAAGAAACAGAAGGCTATCTTTTTTCAGAACGCCTATCACTTCATAATCTTGGTTTAACAGACAAATCCTGAAACCCGATTCTCCCTTGAATGTTTTTCCGTTTACATTCCAGTGGATAACTTTTTGTATTTCCCAGAAGAGGTATATACCAATTATAACCAAATGAAAAGTGCTATCAATTATCCTTGTTTTAATAATAGTGTTGTTCTATTAATACACCCGCAAATTAGTTCTATAAGTATATCCTTTCAAATTTCCAGTAAAGCACTTGTAGATCTATTGAGTTTCATAATTTTGAAGTAGCAGTCGTGTGAATGCATATTTTTCATTTCCAATATTCTTAACGACAGTTAGTCGTTTTTCTCCGCCTTGTCTTCATAGTCACTGAGATCTGAGTCCCATGCTTTCCCCATGCAGCTCAATACCAGATTCATAGT
This sequence comes from Lepidonotus clava, assembly GCA_936440205.1. Lineage (NCBI taxonomy): Eukaryota > Metazoa > Annelida > Polychaeta > Phyllodocida > Polynoidae > Lepidonotus > Lepidonotus clava. The sequence goes on from OW387139.1 coordinate 21,973,077, forward strand.
CTGTTTTAAGAATCATTATTCGAATATTTTCACAGCAGTCTGGTTCGCATCTGTATGAAAATCTCATATCATATCACATTTAGACGTCAGGTGCTGAGAAATCTGTTTAAAATCGTGTCAAGAGGGGTAATATCAGTGTCTTTACAAACAGCTTTACAGTCTCACGCCCAGAAATTAACAAATTAATTTCATAGTCATACAAAAAACGTCAGATGATTTGAGCTTCTAATGAGGCATACAGTTTTTTCCAGGTTAAAATCTGTTTACCGCAATCTATTATTATCATGTCTTTGGGTTTGTTTTCTTTTCTTTTCACCTTGTTACCCGATGTGATAGTTCACTCCGCTTGGCCTCTGAGACTTACCCATGTTGTGTCTGAGATTCTCCTTGTGGATGACCAGCTGCCCGGAGTCGAGCAGACCCTCGAGGCCCGGAGGACAGTACTGATGAACCTGAGCCGGATACATGACGACCGGGGCCAAGCCCGATGCTTCTGAAACCACCAATGGGGACCTATTTATGAAAGGCTTTCTTCAGACGCTCTCACATAACGGAGCTTATTAATTTTGCAGTCTATGTAGATCTAATGATATTCTATTATAATTTACAGATGATACTTGACTGACCTGAAATGGGTAAAGAGTGTCCAGCAGAGTTCTACCACAGACGGACCTTAATCCACCTTTAGAAGCGTAAGATTCAATTTTGCATAGTTTCACTAATCTTTTCTTCCTTTCGCCAGAATTAAGGATGTCTATTAGGAGCATATTTTCCATCAATAAAAAAAGCAGTCGAGCAAAAAAGAAAAGGCGTCAACTCATTTCTTCACCGTCTAAAGAGCTCAACATTTTTTGTTGTGTTTGACCTTTAAACAAAGAACATCATAATATTCAAATCACGCTGGTTTCAGTCTGTCTGGATTAACGCCCAATTCATCCTCCTTTCTCCATCTATACAGCACACTCACAGTTCCAGATCTATACAACCCACTCTAGCCGGATCCCTAACCCTGTAAGTATGATACTAGTGTTAGTAGATCTAGATCTGTAAGCTCCTACCTTCGAAGGTGACTTCTCTCTGCGTGTCCTCGTCCTCCGTCTGCTCCTGGCTGGCCTGCCGTGTCTGGCCGCTGTCGGCGCCGTTCTCCTCTCCGTCCTCCGTCTCCACCCTCGGCGTGCTCTGGCCCGCCTCCGCCTCACGACTCTCCAACTCCACCGACTCGAGCAGCGCCGACCCGGCGGCCGACGGCTCGGTGGCCCGCGGGGAGCGCGGCGAGGGCGGCACCGACTCGTGCGGGCCGAGCGTGTCCTCGGCCGAGATGAAGGTGGCCTGACTGGAGGCCACAGTGGCGGCCAGCGACCTAAACACGTCCGCGTTGGACAGCGAGTTGGGGGTCATCGAGCCGACCGTCTGGTAGAGGTCGTATGTGTCAGTGTCCTGCTCATAGCTATCGGTAGCCGCGTCAGACGGCGCCACCTCGCTAGCCGCCTCGTCGACCACTTCCGTCGCGGCCACCGCGGCGTCGCGGGGAGGACCGTCGATAATGGCGTCCGTAATGATGAGGATCTGCTCGGTTATCTTGGCCTCCACGTCCTTCTGGTTCTCGGACTTGTTGACGTCTTTCTTCTCCTCCCCCTCCTGCCCGCCCCCCTCCTGTCCCTGCTCACCCTTCTCACCCCCCGTGTCCTGGGCGTCCTTAGCCGTCACCGTGGTCGACCGCTCCATGGTGACCACGGTGGACCTCTCCACGTTGGTCTTGTTCTCCCGGACAGTCTCCGACCTCTCTATAATGATCTCCGTCTTGTCCCCTCCCTGGTCCACCTTGATGATCTTCCTCTTGGTCTCCTTGACCACCTCGGCCGACGTTCTAAAGCCGCCATCGACCAGCTTCTCCCTACTACTACTGCTACTGCTGCCCCCGAGCAGCTTGGCCGTCTCCGAGTGGTCCTCGAGTGACTCGTCCATGTCGTCCCCGCGTGCACTGGCCGAGTCGCCGGCCGCCCCGGTCAGCACGGCCCCGTTACGGGCCGCCTTGGGCGACTTGGAGGTGGACTTCAGCAGAGGACCATCGGTCACAGAGCTGCTGCTGCTGCAGCTTTTTGGGGCAAAGTCCACAAGCTTGGCACTCTCAGAAACGTCTTCGGGCTCAGAACTCGAGTCATCCTTCATAGGGTTCTCCAGGGCTGCCATAGTAGCGCCATTCAGGACATCCTAGTGGGGCGGCCAACTGAAAAGGTGAGAAGTACAGTGGGTAAATGTCGGTCACCAGAAAAAAGGATGCTAATTATATTAGTAATATAACTATTAACGTTAGGTTGTGGCCACACTTTTAAAGAAGTCTTTACCGCTGCTCACCACCTGGTAACACACTCTACAGCTGCACACTTTAATGTCATTATAACACCCTTTCTCTTGATCTATGATCTAACATATCAACATTGTGTGGATAAGGGATATGGATCTTGAACGTATATTGGATTATACAGGAACGCAGGGAGTTTGCCCTCAGGTAGACCACACACGCTTACAGAATTCAAGCAAATCAATAGCAGATATTACAATTGCATACATAAATTACATTTCTATTGAAATCGTCTTACTTTCCTTAACATTTTATGATTGGAACAGGCCTCAAAGTGTGACTCATCACAAGAAAGTCCCGTTAAAAGGTCGTAATTAAGAAAATAAACGTCAGATAAATATACAAAAGGTCATTCAAAAATCATGGTTTTAGGATGAAATCAGACTAAAACTATGTTTCATTGTTCTTCTTTGCTTGGTGCTACCATCTTTAAAGGATTCAACGTTGGTTTCATTTTGGATTAAAATCAATGGCATCCTATCAAAGGCTATCGGCAGGGGTGGGTCATAGAATTTTAGGTAGGGCCCTAGAAATGACCCCTATTCTTTTAAACCAGATCAGAAATAATCCGACATTTCTAAACCTCTATTTCTCAGGAATTCTATTTATGGTTTTCAAGAATGCTATCTCTGATGATTATGTCAGAATTCTTTGGAATGCAAAATTGTCACAATGAATAAACATTTAAATGAGCCATATCACCAAAGAAATGCATCATTTTTCATAGATAATCACAACAAATTCATGTGTTCAGTCCATATTTCTCGTCCTTTTTACAAATTTTAATACTTAACAGTCACTTGAAATGGAACAAAATGCCTTTGAAGGTCGCTGAGAAGAAAATATAGTTTTTAAAGTTCCAGGAGGCAAAACAAATGGTTTTAAAGATTTTAAAGGTCCTACTTTTGAGGCCTGCTGGAAGATATTTACTTTTTACAAAAGTTTGGTGGTCGTCTTCAGTGCTTAAACTTAAACAAGCCTGAGTGACATTCACCCTCACCTTACCATTGGTGCAAGTACCAATGGGGGTGGTCCTTTGCCCTTGACTAAATACGGGCCTGAGTCACGTCTACCTTCACCTTACCATCGGTGCAAGTACCAGGGGGGGGGGGGGGGATGAATGCACACACACACTGCCCCACTCTCTCCAGCCTTGCTTTAGGACTAATATTCAGAAGTCCCACTGAACTTAAGGTGGTTTTGTAATTAAAGCACCTTGTTGACAATATTAAGTGGTAGTTTTAGTGATAATTAGCCAACAACTTGTGACAGGTCCACATGTATCTGTTGTTTGTTTTAAACAACACATCCCATCAGCCCCTGCAGCGGGGGAGAGGTCAAGACTGTCCCACACTGTGTGCTCTGTCTCTATGTCTCTAGGACTAGAGATATACGGGTTTGGTCTACCTGGTCAAGCTAAAAAAAAAAGATGTGGGCCTGCCTGCGTGCTACCTCAGATTAAACGTGTGACTGGTAATACAACAGGACTTGGTAGTATATGGTCACTTATAGAAGATCATAACGTTTATTACATTTATCTTCTGTTACTTCATTTATTATTAGCAATGCCAGACGAAAATACAGATTTAATTTTGTCAATTTTACACTAATATTTTCAAAAAGAACTAATGCTTTTAAGGTAAACCGTTTTTATTTCATGATAAACTGATGATACGTTCAAAAGGAATGAGTAATTTCGTCATGCGAAATTGGCCATATATTATCAGCAGAGTGTCTATGATAAAATCCATGTGAAAACAGTCCCCTAAATTCATACAGCTTTTACATTTGATAGTCAATAAGTTTTTATCTAATTATCGCAGGAAATTAATTCAAAAGGAGCCAGAAAGAGGAGAATTTGATCTTTCTAGCTAACATTTCAGCTTGTTAGAATTCTAAACGTTTGAACCACGGATTTTTCTTTTAACTGTTGGACTAGTTAGGGGGGAAAATCTGATATTCAAAACACAAGTCAGGAAGTAATAGCAAACTTATCAATTATTTACAATAATTGAGACCTAGTCCCATACGAATCTTAGAAATTAGTAGATAATCTTTGTTTGGAATTCAAAATAATAGAATCTTAAGGGAGCCAAAAGCAATGTAGGGTCAAAATTTGCAAATTCTGTTAACTATTGAAATATATCCTATGACTATAGCGTAGGCATTTGGTAACATATAGACTGGGAATAGAGACTTAATCTACATTAAAATACAATAAAACTCATCTCCGGTCAATTTCAGTGACCCACCAAAATTGGTTTGTTTACAAACACTGCTGTCCACAGGCATACATTACATGACTATTAAGGAATTTAAGTAAAGTTATAGCTAGATATCATGATTTATACTATACAGATGGCTCTTAGAATGCATTTTTAGAGTTATTTGAGTTTGCAAAATTTTGTCATATTTTCATACTACATTGCTTTTGGCTCCCTTTAAATCAAATTAAAATTGTGAAAAAAACTGAAAGAAAAAACCTTTCAATGTTCATAATAACGAGAAATGGATATAACCCCCAGACAAACCCCTCTAATGACAACACTAAAACTGACACCCCTGCCCCCGACTATGCCCCCTCCCCCGACTAAATGCAAAGTAGCTCAAAACTACCTTGATACTATGTAAAACTCCAAACTTAAAATCTCAAATCAATGATCATTAGTGTAACCAGAGGCGTAACCAGAAGTGTAACTGGAAACATAACCAGAATGCAAATCTGGAATGCAAATCCCAATCTGGAATGCGAATCCCAATCTGGAATGCAAATCCCAATCCGGAATGTGAATCCCAATCTGGAATGCGAATCCCAATCCGGAAAGCGAATCCCAATCCAGAATGTAAATCCCAATCCGGAATGCAAATCCCAGTCTGGAATGCAAATCCCAATCCGGAATGCGAGTCCCAATCTGGAAAGCAAGTCCCAATACAGAAACCGAGTCCCAATCCAGAATGCAAATCCCAATCCACAAATCAAATCCCAATCCGAAATGTGAATCCCAATCTGCAATGCGAGTCCCAATCAGCAATGCGAGTCCCAATCTGCAATGCCAGTCCCAATCTGCAATGCCAGTACCAATCCAGAATGTGAGTCCCAATCCGGAATGCGAATCCCAACCCGGAATGCAAATCCCAATCTGGAATGTAAATCCCAATCCGGAATGCAAATCCCAATCCGGAATGCAAATCCCAATCCGGAATGCGAGTCCCAATACGGAAAGCAAGTCCCAATACAGAAAGCAAGTCCCAATCCAGAATGCAAATCCCAATCTGGAATGCAAATCCCAATCCACAAATCAAATCCCAATCCGGAATGAGAATCTCGATCCACACTGCGAATCCAAATCCTGATTCAAAATCCCAGTCCAAAATGCGAATCCCAATCCGCAATGCGAGTCCCAATCAGCAATGCGAGTCCCAATCCAGAATGCGAGTCCCAATCCAGAATGCGAGTCCCAATCCAGAATGCAAATCCTAATCCACAATGCAAATCCCAATCCGCAATGCAAATCCAAATCTGGAATGCGAATCCCAATGTAAAATATCCTGAAAGTACAAAAATAGTGTGCTCAACTGTTAACACCTGATCCGCTTTTGTCTTATGCTTGACAAGTAGACCATAATAGTGATTGCAAATACTCAAGGCTAGGTCCCATCTAGGATATGGAGATCCTGGGGAGACCCAAACACCTGCTGACGTCAGAATTCCCTGACATTTACCTGACTTTGCCCTGACAAATTCCATTTTTCACTGACTAATAATTCTTAAGTTAGATTAGACTTACCTTGGTAAAAGTCGACATATAACTGGAACTATACAAGACGACTATGAGTTTGGTGGTGAACAGGTGAGAGAGGGGGAGTGCGCATGCGTGACCAACCAGAATTCAGAGCATAACTGGCAGAAAAATTTCTTCAAAAATAATTGTGGTGAGAGACGAAAAGGGTGGGTTTTAAGGGTGGGAACCTGTTCACCACCAAACTCATAGTCGTCTTGTATAGTTCCAGTTATATGTCGACTTTTACCAAGGTAAGTCTAATCTAACTTAAGAACTATACTTCGCCTCCTAATCGTTAGGTGGCGACAGGTGAGACTTTAAAGCCTAAATTTTTCTGCCTGACTGACTTTATAAAATAAAGAAACAGTAACAAGTGAAAACAATTAATAACAATTTTAATTATTCACTGATTAACAATTAGTTACAAAAGTAACATAACATGATACTCAATTTCATTGAGGTTGAGGTAAATCCCTCAGATAGAACCTTCTAAAGGTAGATTCATCTGACCATGAACCTTTTTTCATTATCTCATGTAAGGGTGTACCCGCACAAGCTAGTCCAGAAGCGCTCGCACTCCTCGTACTATGTGCTTTGTAAATCGAGACATCTATTCCCGATAAAGCCATGACTGTTCTAGTCCATCTACCAATGGTAGGAATTCCAACTCGTCTATGAGGTGGAAGATAGCTGCAGAGTAAAAAATCTCCAGCATTAGAAATGTCTTTTGTCCTTTCCAGATATACCTTCAGAGTATTCACTACACAGACACCTTTATCATTATCGAAAGGTTTGATCTTCAAGATCTCGAGGCTTTTGCCTCTTGATGAGTGTTTTTGAACCTCATCTATCCTTATAGAAAGTGAACCGTCTAATTCAAAAACGATATTAGTCTTCTTAACACTATGCAACCTTTGTAACCTGCTGCAAGTTGCCAACAGAATCAACATTGTTAGTTTCAACGTCAGATTTTTCAAGGATAACGACCTCAGAGGAACCCATTCCCTGAGAAAATCAATTACAATTTGTGGATTCCACATCTCCGTGTATCTGACAGTAGGAGGTCTCTTATTATAGAAGCTTTTCATAACACGAATGGTGATAGGATGACAACCAAACTTGTGCCCGTCTATGGGACTTAATACACACGATAATGCACTGCGTGCCGTGTTTAAAGCTCCGTATTTGAGACCAGTATCAAATAAACGACACAAGAAAAGTAAAGGCGGGTTTAAACCCGGATTCAACTGATCGACATCTTTTTCAACACAATATGCCTGCCATTTGCGCTGATAAACAGCATACTGGGTCCTGGTTTTCGGTCTCCAGGAGTCAATTACATGATCAATGACTTTTTGTGGAAGTTTAGTCTTATCTAAGTATTTCTTCAACAATGAACCACTACTAAAGCTATTCCCCTGATGTGGGAGTCTTTGAGTTGTTGGTTGCTCGGAACTAGATTCCCCGGGTTTTTGGGGATGAACATTGGAGATTCCTTTGCGACGTTGAGAAGTCCCGAGAACCAAGTTTGACCTGGCCACCGAGGGGCCACGATCACTGCTGTTGCTGATTCCGCTTTGATCTTCTGAATGCAACGTCCTACCAACCTGAATGGTGGAAAAATATAAACACTCTCAAAAACAGACCAATCAAGCGAAAAAGCGTTTACAGCCCAAGCTTCTGGATCATGTCTCCAGCTCACATATCTGTCCACTTTTTTATTCAGTCTAGAAGCGAACAGATCTATTGAAGGCGTACCCCATTTTTTGCAAATATTCTGAAAAATGTGGTCCGCTAACTCCCATTCTGTATCGTCAGTAAAATGTCTAGACTCATAATCTGCAATGACATTTAACTGACCTGGAATGTGTGTTGCCAAAAGCCACAAATTTCTACACTCGCAAAAGTCCCAAATTACTCTCGCGACCTTATTGCATTTACTCGAATGAATGCCTCCCATCTTGTTGACATAAGCCACTGCTGTGGTATTATCTGTTTTAACCAAAATGTCAACGTTCTGCTTGTCTTTCATGAAAGCTTTCAAACCAAATAAGATCACTTTTAACTCGAGTACATTGATATGATCGTGCCCTTCAAAATCAGACCAACGGCCACCTGTACTGATACCATTAAACACCGCTCCCCAACCTTCCTCAGAAGCGTCGGTTGTGAGTGTGGTTTTGGGAGCCATAGATCTAATTTTCTTTGGCCTCTTATCGACATTATTTTCCCACCAGATCAGTTCTTCTCTCGCTTTTTGGGTAATGAACATCGTACCTTCAAACTCTGCACTTCCAGCCCTTTGCAAACTGAAAATTTTGTCTTTTTCTAGGCTGCGATAATGGCCCATGCCATATTCTACGCCTTTACACAAATCCACTAGAATTCCAATAACTTCTGCTACTTCTCTGATCTTAAAAGGTTTGTTCTGAAGAAGCTCAGACACTTTAGACTTGCACTTTTCTATCTTCTTTAACGTAGGTCTGACTGTCATGTCTTGAGAGTTTATGACATAACCTAGAAACGTGATTTCGTTGCTAGGCGTTTTTGAAGATTTTTTGTCATTGATTTTGAATCCCAATTTCGATAAGAGATCGGCCATATCAATGTAATCTTGTAGTGCCTTATTTTCTGTCAATGAGACCAACAAACAATCATCTATATATCCTAGACAATCAATACCCTGCTCACGCAGGGTAGCAAAGACAGGTTTCAGCAATTTCGTGAAAATTCTTGGGGCTGATGACAAACCAAACGGCAACACCAAAAATTTATAGAATTTTTCTTCCCAAAGGAAAGAAAGGAACCCTTGATAAGATTCATCTATTGCTACCGAATAGTATGCGTCTTGTAAGTCTATGGATGTGAAAAAACAGTTTTCATATACCATATTTAAAGCTGCATCTAAATGATCCATTTTGAAATGTTCTTTCTCGACGAATTCATTTAAGTCTGATAGATCTATGATCATTCGGTGTTTACCGTTTGGTTTGGGTCTCAGGAAAACATTAGATGCAAACTTAACATCGTACAAAGGAATTGTTTCAATTACACCTCTGTTTAACAAATCATCAATTTGCTCCGACAGAATAACACTTTGTTCCATACTTTGTCTATATTGTCTTGGAATATTTGACTGAAATGGTTGTGAAGTGAATTCTAATTCATAACCCGACACATAATTCAGAATAACTGGGTCCGAAGTAATATCGGCCCATTCATCTAAATGAAACCTTATGTTACCAGGTATGAAAGTTGGGGAATCAACAGGTACCTGAGTGTTCATTTGTTGTTCCCCTTGCGTCGAAAATCCTTTTTGTAGGACTTTCCGCCACGGTCCGACTCTTCCTTGTCGTCGTTGGATCGTTTCTTATAGTAGAACTTCTTCTTCTTGAACGACTGCTTCGAATTGTTGTTGTTTGACTGCTTGTTGGTGTTTTTGGCCTTTGTCGACACATCCATTTTCTTGGATAACCTGTTGTGGCTTTCCACCACTTTGATAGATCCTTCGAGATCATCACCAAACAGCTGAGTTTTTGAAGCAGGAACGTCTTTACTAGCAAGTCTCCTGAAATCCTCTGGAAGAGACGGTCTGATGTCATCCCTTCTTGTTTTTGTCCACTCAAAACTGAGCGAAGCGGACAAAGAGATCGCGTCGGCTGCAATAGACAACGCTTCCTTTACCCACGCCGGGCCTCCGACTTCATTGGCAATCAGCAAATCCGACACTCTGGCCATAGCCGTCACAACTGACAAGAAAGTATCATGATTATCCTGCCAAGAACGATCACGATTCTTCACCCCTGAGGGTAGTTTGAGATAAATCGCCTCATTGATCTTTGGAGTGTTAAGACAATCCGTGTTGGACGGTCTAGGGTACGCCTCCTTCTTCTTCTTAACCTCTGCAGGTTTAGGAACTTTAGCGAAAGCCTTTTTAATAAAATCGGCTACCGCGTCCTGTAGAGGTGCACCAACTGAAGAATCTTCTTCTAGTCGTTTAATACGGGCTGACATGACCGTATCATCCTCTTCGGCACCTTCCTGGTCCGACTTATCCTCTTCTCCGAGTCTGGACCCATGTTCTGACCGCATGTCAGAACGACCGTCAGAACCTATCGCGGACCTGACCTCGTCTAAATCTGATTCCGAATCAGACTGTTGCATGGACTCTTGCATCTCTTTGAAAGCTGACTCCATGTTAGTATTCATGTTGACAATGTTTGTATTCACTGTCTTGACTGAACCTTTAATGCCGGCCATTTGAGTCTCCATACCACTGAAGCCTCCTTTCAAAATGGCGCTGATATCATGGAGTGCAGACAGCATGCCTACCGGCTCCGTACTAGCACCAGTGTCACTTTCATGAACACTCCGGTTCTCAGCAGGTAACTCCTCCTGATAATCCTCGGAATCCGAAGGAACGTGACGGTTCTTGTTCTTAGACATATCAAGACTAAGAGCACGCCACCACACAGTCAGTTCTTCACGAAAACCACCGGTTTCCAGAATTGCAAGACACGTGTATCGGTCCCCAACAATGGCCGACCGCTCTCACCGCGTGTTACGAAAACACTACAACAGCCTGAGCAACACTCAAAACGGCTGTTCCCTTGGTTAAACCACCAAAAACGGGAGTGAGAAAGAAACTGAGAAGTCTTAAGCAGACTTTAGTTCTTTGTAAGGAAAGACGTCTTCTTCAAAGTTTTCGTAATTCCCGGTGCTCCGAAATCCGTGTGATCGCTACAAGCTGAACTCGGAAACTGGTTGGTCACGCATGCGCACTCCCCCTCTCTCACCTGTCGCCACCTAACGATTAGGAGGCGAAGTATAGTCAAGATCAGAAAATACTTTCATTAAACAGTCTTGAACCATCCCTAGAACAGTCTTCTCGTCCCATTTAAGCTCAGACTTTCAAAACAGCACCTTAATTTTTTCTTGGCAACTCCTGTAGCCAGGGATGTAAGACAGGGTTAATGAAAAAATCTGAAACCCCCTAGAGAAAATCAAGAACAATCTTAAAATGCTATAATACGTTGTTAAAAGGATTTCACTTTCAAAACTATTATTTGAGGTGACGATGTGAAAAATTCTGAAATCAGATTAAAATCTGAAAATTTGCATCCCTGTGTAGCCAAGGCAACGCTGCTGGATCACAGCAATGGCGAATACACCTTAAAACCACAACATGCCTGTCAAGGGGCCACCATTCTTTTGCCACACCATGCTATTGTTAACTGATGCACAGATTTTATCTTTGTGATTGGGGCTATGACATGTTTGGAAATTCCATTTTACCCTGACTAGGGTCAATTTTCCCTGACATTTTTTCAAAATTCCAGTTTTCCCTGACCAATTCCAAACTTCCCTGACTTTTCTCTGACCTTGAAAAAAAACCTTTTCCCTGACCTGTGGCAAATTAGTTATATGAATTACGTCAGAGACCTTGTATGCATATAGAGGATATATCGAGACTGGAAAGCTTCTCTGTGGCCCTATGTGACCATTTCCCTGGTGGCTGGTTGGAACCCAACTAGTCAATCAGGATCAGGATCTGGCCATTACCAGTGTATTTTGAGAATAGTTCAGTGGCAGCCCTCAATGCACCATTACCATAGACATAATGGTCAAGCCTAATCCAATCCTACCACAGCCCAGGTGGCAGGCCTGCAGTGCATAACAGGTTTCCCTCTAGCTTTCCAGTCTCGATATATCCTATATATACATACAAGGTCTCTGATTATGTGCTAGGTTTCCTTTAAAAAAATAGATATGCATCCCACCAACTTATTGTCTATAATACGCTTCCTGATACAGTATTTGTACAATTTCCTGTCCATAAAGTCTTCTTAAATGGGTTGCAATAATTTATACGAAAATTTTCATTGGAAATTATTAATTGAAGGGCTATATCTAATCGGAGAATCAGGCATGTCCCCCCCCCTAATTTCTTCAAGTGAAATACCTAACCTAATCATACTTTATTTTTCTACAAATATCTTAACGCATATTCTTCCTATAATTTGAGTTTAATGCTTTCCTTACTGTCTATATATATGGAACCTGTAAAGGAAACGTTATTGTAAATTGAAAAACAAGTATTTGCCGTGCGAATATCAAACCAGCCCGCATATCTGTCTGTTAGACTAAAGCCTCAATCGTGACTCAGTGGCACATCATGGTAGTCTAGAGCTTATGGACCGGAGATTTAGACGTATCGGCCTGACATAAAACACACTACGTCTTTGGGTGAAATCATTTTTCAATAAACTCTTGAGATTTTTCTGAACATGTAGATGCATTTTGTTGTTTCATATTTCTCTCAGCCATGCAAGATAATGAGGAAAAACCGCTCGTAATTTTGAATCCTTCGAACTTCACATCCTGGTCAACAAATGCAATAGAGCAACATTACAGTGATATTGAGCAGGACTAGTTGCCGTTGACAAGGATAAAAAAAAAATAGTTTGGCAGGCGGCATGATTTGATATTGTCGACGTCCCTAAAATATGTGTATGGGATTATATAGATGTGACTGGGTTTGTTTGTTATCAGAGTGGTGCTCAAAACGTGCACGCATTAAGGATTGTCATTTTGAGTTGTATAGAACCTGAACGTAATTATAGAAACTAAGCAGGTGAACCAAATGAGGTAACATAGCAATTACTGTTATCGTTGGCAGCAACACCTAGGCAGAGGTGGCATCTCCTGCGTTTATCACGATAGTGACAGGTTATCATACACAAGGGATGAAACAGTTGACACGCTGGATATAAATGATGCATTTACAGTGAATCTCTCGTGAAAATAATTAACAGGCATTGCATACATAACAGATTCAGAATAAGATAGATGCGATAAAAGAACATTCTAATGGTGATACAGGCTTCTCAATTAGAAAAACATTTTACTAGTACAAAAAGGGACTTTTTTATTGTTTGTTTTAATTCAACGTTAATACCTCGAGGATCAAATAACCCCTCTCTCTATGTAGATTCAGACTCATCAATGATCTTAAATCGGTGTCGCCTCTACCTCGGGACTGCCACTACTAGTAATACGAACATCTGATTTGGAAGGCAACCTTTCTAAAGGCACTTTTGCGATTACTATGAGGTAATTCTTACCGCCCTGCTATGCCACTGCAGTACAAATAAGTGGGATATAAATAGGTATTATAATACGAAGAGGGCTAAATGTTTGAATGCACTATTGCTATAGAGTGGCCTGGATGATGGTCGGATAAAGAACTGAATGAAGAATTACGGCCATTTAAATCTGAGGCTCTATTTCTAACTGTCATTTTGTATGTTGTTAGGAACTAAAGACAAAACGGTCATGAAGGCTGAAAACACAGGACAAAAACATATTCGTTTCTGTACCGTTTAATATATGTAGGGTAGTGATGGACATAATCAAAAATTCTAGGGGCCAGTCGGGCCCCTATCTTTCAAAATCTAGGGGCCCTCACAGTCTTTACAAACACAAGGCTTAGATCTTTATCTTTATCTGCACTTTGTTTAGTACGAGAGAAAATATTATGAATTGAAAACCATGTAATCAACCACTAGACATATTCTTTATTCTATGAATGAAACGTGGCTGGAGGGCCCCCAATATTCTTTATTCTAGAATACTTAGATTTTCTAGGGGCCAGTCATGCCCCTATCCCAGGAATTCTATAGTACAATCTAAAGTATGATATTGATGTGGGAAAGGCCCTTTGAAAATTGTCTCAATGCGGGTATTAAATCATAGACTAAATCGGTAAATGCGTGAATCCGGTGCTCCGCGACCCTATCAGTGTTCGAAATTAAGGGCGCACCCTGCACCCGGTGTGCACAATTTGGCTGCAGGGTGCATGGATTTTAGAGCTGTGCACCCGGTGTGTGCGTACATTTTTGGCAGAATAATCAGCCTTATACACCTGAGTGTGCATGGGAAGGTTCCAGTATGCACATATTTGAAAGCTGTGCACCCGGCGTGTGCACATTTTAAAAGCTTAATTTCAAACACTGCCTATATAACTAGTCTATAGGAATATCCCTGCATGTATCAGGGTACCAACCGAACTTTCATTTTCAAATTCCCTGTGTTTTCCCTGAGATTTCCCTGTCCCGTGGCAATTTTTCCCTGTGTCATATCTAGCAATTTATTGAAATTTAAAAGCCTCTGTGTGCAGAAAAAAAATTGGACAACCCAAAAAACAAAAAGTCGAATCTCTTGAGAATCAGGAATTTTAGAACCTTGCCAAATGAGATTCCCTGTGTTTTCCCTGTGATTTGGCAAAATTTGCAAATTCCCTGTGTTTTCCCTGTCAGGGATTTTTGTTTGCCATTTTCCCTGTTTTCCCTGTGTGGTTGGTACCCTGATGTATAATAATTATATAGACCTAATTGCGCAGTTGAGCACTGTTTATAACTAGATTTTCGGGTACTGCCGTACCGAAGGAGACGGGCGGTGACAGCAAATTTCAATGATTGCGCAATCATTATAACAAGTTACCATTTTAGTACTAAACATGTGCCTGGAGAGTGTGAGGAATTTGACAATGAAACCTTCTTTGTCAATCTCCATGTAACTCTATGGGGAAAAAATTTGCTTTGCTTGGAGAGTGATGACCTACTTCCTTAACTATAGGAATTTCCTATTTCAATTTTGTGACAAATTATAACAAAACAACCAAATATTTCACAATTTTGGAACCAAACCACCATATACTAGAAACAGAACTACTGAAATACATATAGTTTGAAAAATTGGTCACAAAATTGTAACAACTTTTCTGATCCCCATTGAAATGCATTGAATCAACCTGGTCAAAAAAGAGTGTAGAGAAGGTGTAGAGATGTATACGCAAAATACATACATTTATGTAAACAACGCCTTCTACAAATCAGCGATCTTATCCCGACGTGGACTACACAGCCTAGTGGCCGGGCGGGATACAATACAATACAATACAATAATGGTTTATTTGACTAATGTAGTTACATTCATGTCAGCACCATATGTGGCACCCTGTTTTAGGGTTATGCAAGTTTATGCATTGAGTATTTTTACCGCTGCATATATACTTTTTACAAAGCTACAGATGATTGTTATTGTAATTTCCTGATGTTCTTTTGAACAAGAAGGCATGAGATTCAGGATTTCTGAAGTTTTTCAGTTATTGTTTTTTCTTGAAAATTTTTAACATAGATCTACACAGAATATTTTTCCTCAACCTTTTTATGTACAATCGACATTCCTTGCTTTGACAGGTAGAGAGTATACATGTGTTCTACATCTTGTGTAGATCTACCACTACCACACACACACATACTACTTTGAATATTATTATTTCTAAAGCTCCGTATAGACTATGGCTATTCAATGTGCAATTAGATCTACTATCGGTCCTCAGTTTAGTAAAAATACTTCTGACTTCGGGAGATTTTATTTTACAGATATATTCTTGGCACTTGAATTTGGTACTTTGGCATGCTTGTATAACTTTGCACTTGGCTCTATGATCCTTGTTCTCGATGTTTTCACTGTAATTTTGAATTGATATATCTTGAAGTCGACTACTGATGACAGCCTTAACTTAAGTGTTTTTTTTGTCCCAGCAGTGTGGGTATAACCACACCTCCTGCAAAATGTGGGATGGAGGAGGTGCCCGAGCCGAGGGACCCCTGTGGTTGTGCTGTTGTTTGATATGATGTCATGATGCATCCAGGTCAAACCTAGTCCTAGGGCTAGGGTCTACATGAAGCC
Source organism: Lepidonotus clava (assembly GCA_936440205.1). Lineage (NCBI taxonomy): Eukaryota > Metazoa > Annelida > Polychaeta > Phyllodocida > Polynoidae > Lepidonotus > Lepidonotus clava. The sequence continues at coordinate 21,988,977 of OW387139.1, forward strand.
AGGAGGATTGGCCGGTGGCAAGAGTGCGGACTTGAGGTGCACCCTTAGCTTATATAGACTCTACCCTTTGTACCTGTCTGATGCCTAGCCCTAGTCTGCCTCACCTCGATCAATAAAACCAACGTGCATGGTGCCAGCTTCCCTGCCTCCCCATCCATGCCGTGGCCATTTTGGGATCACCTCAGTCTCAGAGATCAGGTTTATATTATAAATAATATATATGCGTGGGTACTCCTGTACGTAGAACATTCAGGGGTACATCAATGGCAATATATAAATTTTATCTGGTTCTCTGCAAATCACATTAAAAATAAATCCCATCATCGTTGCATTCTTCGATACCAGCATCTGTTTTACTGTTGGACCAGCAGTATTTTTTGCAGTAAGTGGGCGATATTATGCGCGACGATCATTCATCCGTCAACAAATGTCCATTTTAAAAGGCAAGTAACATAGTTCACCGATAAAAGCATGGAATATGTACTCACAATTATTTTTGCATACGAAAATGGTTGTTTATCTGCATTAGATGCAGAGAAGATCCACCTGTCGGGGTTCTTTCGATCGGCTGTCAAAATCCGGCGAATAAACCTATGACGTCATTATCTAGGGGTTTCCCAAGGGGGAATCCCAATTCGTGACGTTCCCGCGCTTGCAAGCACACGCCGGCTCCAGGCCCGGCTCAGCGCCGGCTCTGCGGCTCTACGGCTCTGCTGAATCCAGTGGAGTACATAAACTTAAAACTGAACTGCAGGTTGGACTGGTTAAGGTTTAAACCGTTTTAACGTTGAAAATCTAATACCAGTAGCCGGGGATTTATTTTTCTTAATTTCAGATGAATTGACTTGTTGAGTCTTTAGAAACTCTTTAAATTGTCGCTTTTTTTTCTTTTTCTTTTTTAAAGAGAGGGACCTGCCAGTAAAATTTGATTTTTGTTACCTAATACGCGTCTTCTGAGATGGATTAGAGGGCAGGAAGGGAGAGCAGATTTAGAGGGGTGTTGTGGATTGTTGTGGCCCCTGTTGTGGGGGCAGATCAGGGAGTCCCTGGGACCAATTAATGGACCAGGAGGCCAGGGGACAGGGGTTTATTTGTCTTTGACTTTGAGTTTGGGCATAAAAGTGTTATATGTCCAGCCACTGTCCCCAACCTAGGGGGCCTACATCCCTGACCTAATAATAATCATAGGGATATGCAGAGATCCCACTGTCGACTGATGAAAAAGTAGGAAAAGACCAATGTCTGTAAAAAGTAGGAAAAGTATTTCCTACTTTTTTTTTACAGAAGCAAGTAAGAAAATAAAACTTATAGAATAAAGTCCTGACGTCATTAATGTGATGTAGGAAAAATCGTTTGTGCACTCAAAATTCATCAAAAAGTAGGAAATCATATAAACTAGGAACATTGTCATCTCTGGACATAAAATTGTAATCCTATTAATTATAAAGTTTATTTAAAATAACTAGGCTATAACTATTACGAAATGCGAAGTGCCCCCCCCCCCCTTACCCCCTCTCCCGATCATGTTCTCCTCGTCATGGAAAACTAGCTAAAAGTTTAGAAACTAAACGGGAAGCACAGCTTCCAATTGAGGCGATGATGTTGAAACGCTTTTTCACCTTATTTTAACTATAATATAACTTCTAAAATGTTTCATGATAAAGTACTATTTATTTTGAAAACCCTTTCCTATAATTATCCTAGCCTGAGACGTGATGCATTATATATTTTGTACATTATTCAAACGTTTTGACACCTTTGTAACAACCTTTGTCTATTTATGAAAATGCACAAATATGCGCATTCTAGTGCATAACCATATTGTTTTATCACTTAGGCTTTTGCATTCAACAAAACATTCTCACTACGCATTTTATGAAACCTGACAAAGTCAGTGGTTATTTTAATGAAAATCCAAAAGAGAATCTTATTCTGATGCCCCATTGATGAATTTTTCTAACTTTTGAATATTTTGATTACAATAGACCTAAAACATGATAAAATGCGCGAAAACTGACAACAAAATGCGTGAAAATAGGCACCACCAGGTGTGCGAAAAACTGAAGAATAACTCCCTGAAAGTATTATAACAAGATTTTATTAAAATATTTTCAAATCATAATTTCTTAAAATGATTATGTTCATAAACCTTGTCCTCCTAGGATAAGACAAAAAAAGATTAATCTGATTTTTTTTTTTCCATTTTACATTATGTTCTAATCTGATGTTCTGCCCTTAGTGCGCGAAAACTGGCTCCTCTACTCTACTCCAATTTTCTGGTCATCAGAGGACGATCCATGACAAAAATCTGGTTGTCGACATACATTTACGGTTGTCCACATTATTGGCACACAATATTAAATTATAAATCACGCAGATGTTCTTATACCTTTCTTAGCCTGTTCTGTAAAGTACATAGTCAAGTTAGATCTATAAACAGGTCTATATCCGATAAGGAGCCTTCAATAAATGACCGTGACATACATTCATCTGGTCAGGTTCCATATCACAGTAGATCTAAGTTGAGTAACTTTGAGTAAGAAATGGTTACGTGCCCAACTCGGACCCAGCGTATACGCTGGGTCCGAGTTGGGCACACACAACGAACGGCGTCATTGACATAGCATTGGACAGATTTTCACCTTGTTATATCTCGTAAGAAGCAAGGAAATTTAGGGCTATTTTTTTTAATATTAACAGATATAGGCTAAATCTCACGTGAGAATTTGTCATATCACCAGAAAAATGGATTCTGTTGAAAAACAAAATCTCCCGGACATCCTGAACGTCGAAACTTTGCTGGGAAACCCCCCTCGTTTTTCAACAGATTCCATTTTCCTGGTGAAATGACAGTCACACTGCCTGCTGTTCTGTGGATGTTCTGCACCTTGTTCTATTTGCCGTAGCTTGACACTAGCTCTGCGTTGAGTTTGGCTAAGCAGAATGTTGCTGCTGTAGAGTGTCGTCGTAGTGAAACTGCGGCCGTTTTCCCCCCTATTATCGCTCACTTTATCGGTGACGTGAAATTTTGAGATACTGGGTCGTAAATTAGATTTCTGGTAAATGGCGATTGTTCTTTATGATGTCCCCTCCCTATTCATCACGTTTTTTTGTTAGTTCTATCTCTAGGAGAGGGTTGAAATAACCCACTATCTCAAAATCTCGGGAGGACGCTGCAAAAAACGTGAGCCTTGTCAGTGAGTTTGTTTGACCTGCGCCGGCGTGCGCCGCCATCCCATAATAATTTCCTTATGTACTAAATCGCAATGCATTGTGGGGTAGCGGCATACGCAGGCGCAGGTCAAACAAACTGACCTACTGGAAAATGGCGGAAGTTGACGTTCTCGCTATGTACGGTTCTATGGTCGGACAAATTACGTCAGAAAACATAAAGTAACGAACACAACAACTTCCCGGTAAAAAATTCCCATCCACATACTATAAAACACTGATTTACGACGAATAGATCATATATGTAGGCTTTGATTAAGAGAAAACCATATCGACAACTTTCAACATTTTTGTTGATAATGTTATGAACTTGTTACTGGCGTTTTCACTATCGGTAAAGACATTTTCAAGTAACCATCGAAAATCTCTATAAAACAAAAATTGAGGCGATGACAAACACTGAATACATTAAGGTAAATAAACACACCTAGACGTCATACGCCTCAATAATAAAGAAGTTTAAACTAAATTCTTTCAACCCACTCCATCTTTGATAATATCTTCCCACATTGGGAACGAGGCGAACAACTTATCAAAATTATCAGCCCTTTTTTGTGTGCATAAAGGGGATCAAGTAGAGCAGAGGCACGATCTAAAGCTTCTAATATGGAATAATATGCATGATCGGCCCTCAGCACCCGGCCTCAGCACTATCAGGTAAACGGTGCGGGTGGGGATACATAATTAGGTGAGCAGGGGTGCGTGGATGATGGGGGTGGGCTTCAATCCAGTGGAAGTGGCGGCCCCTGCAGCCAGGCGCGTGGAGTTGGCGTGTCTACTCTGACAGTGCATCTGCGACCAATGTCTGTAATTGCACGTTGAGCTTTGGTGTTGACTGTGAAAGATTCATGAATAGCAGCAGATCCTGGGCTAGACGAGCCACGCCCTGTACATCACCTTCATTTGAACTACTGGTTTCATTTGTTATCAAACTGATACCATTGATACTGTTGTAAATATTTCATTGGGGGGGGGGGGATAATGTATGTTGGTCAAAGGCCATTTCAGGTCAAAAGATATAGGCGTGCATCTCACATACAGGTATATCTTAATAGTAATAATGGGTCACCATTGGAGGACCTTTGAATAATCATTACTGATAGTGACAAAAAGAGAATAAGTATAATTTCATCTACATTTGGTTATAGCATTATCGGGTACGAGTATATAACACTTAGTTAATAGTATATCAAAAATAATATAGCTACACATCGTTGAGTATATGATGTAAAATACAGTACGCTGACTTGGCGTAATGGAGATTCCTACCTTAACAAGGCAACATGCCAGATAATTTCTAATTAATGATAACCTGCCAACTCCCTCAATCTTTTTAGTCGGATCCACTGGATATACACGTTTTACGTTGGCACCAAAAGTGAGATGAGCAGGTGTAGGCCTAGTCACGGGAGGCACCAGCTGATGATCCTGCACGTAAACAAAATGAGCCACTCGACCTATTTCTGACGTTAAAGAGTAGCTCACTTAACAAAGGGATGTACATATATACGTTTTGTACCTATGGTTCGGGCAAATATTTAATATAACTATCATCCGATCACAACTTAAATATTTATTGCTTAAACGGACTTTTTGTCTTCGCCAGTTCGAGGCGAGGTGCTTATTGAGCCCTTCCCACAAAGGTACATCAATAAGGTCGGACAAAATACAACACTAAATTATACAACCCTTTTCCCGTAAGTAAAGCTATTGGAATAGGCAATACTCATTTCGACTGATTATATTAAATACTGCTTAATCATAATTATTAGCATCTAAGACTTAATTGATTAAACGATTCAAAGGGCTGCGAGACAATCAGTAGTTTAGCAGTGTTCAAGGGGAAAAAAGGCAGGACATTGAGTTCTAGGGTGGTATACTTTAGCATTATTACCATGATCTATTATTTTCTATGGTAAATCTATCTAGGAATCAAAGATGTAAATGTTTGAAAGACAAACTTTGTCTTACTGCTAATAAATATCACCCCTCTTTACAGCATTATCGTGCAATAATCTATTCAGGAGGTTGGAAAAATCTAATTAAAATAGAGGGAGTGCATTTTTTTATTATACGATGTAACAGGCGATTAAAACACACGACAAATCTTAAGCCATACTTAAGTGTCAGTTTTCCACGTGTGATAAATTTTGATACAAATCTGAAGTGACGGGGATTATGACTATCTTAACGGGGCCGGCTTCCCATAAAAAAAGATTGAACTATAGAGGTTAATTATCCGTTATTTATAGGGTGTGTAAAGTTGTACTTAGTTTATAGATAATAACTAGCTCCGTACGCAGTCTCCTCCTCGTCGACTGCCGTCGTCCAATACATAATTATAGTTCCCACATCATGTAAGACATGAACACTCGCGTGAAAGGATATTGTTTGTTTATTATCCAGTGTATAGTCGTTTTGTGACAAGAACTCGATTGACCATGATCAGTCCCGAGGTAAGAATACCCTCAAACACATTCAGTCAACGCTCCCGCGCTCTTACATGATTTCCATGCCTCTCTCCAGAACCAAGACTGCAGGTTAAAGGTCCAACCTTCCCTGGATGTTACTAACACAGCGTTACAGCGAACTCTGACTGACTAAGAGCGGAACCCCATGACTCCTTCCCCATTTCACCATCAACAAAGTGAAACACGGCTTACGCGTGTGCGTCTAAAGCTCACGCCTTATTGCCCAAACATGGACTGGCCACCCGCGTCAGTACAAGATGTTTTAAGTTTGGGAAGATACTAGAAACTGAAAATATTTTAAAACATTTGCAGAGATTGACAATCCACCTACATTGATATACACTGATATAGGGAGCCCTTGAAGTTACTTAACAGTTATTGATGTGATAACATAAGCAGGAGGCCTTTGGTGGAACGGTAAAGGTCGACGCATCAATCATTATCTTGAACAACGAATGGCATTACAGATTTATACTACTTTCACTTCCTAAAATGATATCCAAGATCCCTTAGGTCTCCCCGGGAATACCACTCATCGGTACCAGTTAAATGCCATGTGACACCGGATCCTCCCGGCATACAGTGCCCGGCGGTTTCAGAGCAGTGCGCCCTGTCCCACTACCACCAGATCCAATATCTGCTCACTGTCTGAGGCTACTGCTCACCGGGCCGGTCCCAAATTGACCTCATCAATGTTACTTATGTAGCAGTTTCCGTCGACAGTTTCCACTGAATACCAGTCTATAGCCGACGGAGTGCCTTTAAGCTAGTGTTCCACGAAGCGACAAATCGCTTAATGATTCTTGTCTTTCACGTTTTGTTGTTGTTATGACATGAACATTTTCCGGTCAATCATTGCCTTTGCTTTACATTTCTGTTCAAACCGATTTGGCTTCATAATCTGGCCAGAGTTCCCTTTGCGGATCACCGCCTTTTCCTGTGACCCATACTGTAGGCACCTTGGGCTTTTGAACTTATGTAAATGTTCAGGTTTGGTACATCCTCATTTTAACAAACAAAAAAAAAAAGAAAAAAGAAATCTAAGATTGTAAACAATTTCAAATTGTATTTTTGTTGGCCTTACACTTGCAAAGGTAATGTGCACTCGAATTAACGTGACTTCAGCTTTAGCTTTAATGTTATTTCGTCCTGACGTATCTCCGGATCCACTGCTCCTGCTGTTTACTACCTGCCCACCTTGCCAAGAACCTTCACTAGAGAATTCTTCTCAGCGAATGTCAAGCAGAACCTGACTGAAATCCAAGAACGGCATCCTCTATTTCTATTGAGAGTAACTACACTAGACAATGTCAGACATGTATCTTCAAATTAATCTGCACCTATCTTGTTTCTTCGAAGAATGTTGAGTTGCTACACGCTTACCGACAATTATACAGAGCACGAGTCATACTTGTTCAATCAGAGAACGAGGTCATAATGAAAACAGTTTTGAGTACATGTTACTGTAATTTTTCGGGTTTTCTGTGGGGGAGTTAGGATACACCATCGTCAGCTACGTCATGGTTGATGTAGTTAATGTTAAGAGATTGCGTTTTGCCATTTCACATAAACAGCGACACGTTACTATCCATATTTGTGGGAAAATGCTCAATAAGAAACTAAATCTGCTTTGGTTAATTGGTCATTTTAATACTTAAAAGAAATATCAAAAACGTAAATCAACCTAGCCATCACTTATAATCTATATAAAATAATGTTACTTGATAGCTCCAACTGAGCTAAAAAGATTTGAGAAATGCTTCAGGAACATCAAAAAAGATAACTGAATTCGATACACTTCAATGCGAAAATGATGTACACACAATTGTAATATTTTTAAGACGATGAAAAGATTTTAAAATAAGGTTTTACAATAAACGGTTCTACAATTTCTACATAGAAAAGTTGTACGCAGGTGATGGTGAATATCAGATGAAATTGTTGACGTGGCCAATATGCAATGACAGATTTAAACCGAAATACATTGCAATTCTGGTGGCGGACTTTGAGAATGTTCTTGATCGTGAGTTTAATTCTTAGCGTAAATAAGTGTTTAAGTCTTTTTTTAATACCGAACACATAAATTAATACTCGTTCTGGAGGCAGGCACGCTATAATCTTGTTAAACCTAACTTGTTATACTGTCAGGGGCATACCAGCACTGCATACAACCTGTACACACCCGTCGAACTTGATCTTGATACAGCATTGTAAGGAACTTTACCAGTTTAACATTAATCAAATGAGCATATATGATGTAAGCTGCATCGGTATGATCTAATCGGGTAGTGAGACTATACTAGGACGTTATCTTCTGCTGGACCAATGATCATAAATTTCCCATGGGCGAATACCAACTACATCAAGTATGGATCAGTACTACTCACAAATACATCAAATATCGACTCGAGATACGCTTTAATGTATCAGTACACGTACCAAGATATTACAACTTCTTTTTGTTTATTCTTTTCGATCAGGAGAAAGGACACGCCCCATCAGTCAATCGATTTAATCTAACAGCAAATTACTAGGAGCTGGTTAAATAAGCAAACGTAAGAATTGTTAAATGAATAGAGCTATTCATGAAACTAAATCGACCTCTATAGGAGTATAGATTTATATTTGATGTACAGAATATAGGACGGACACAAGAAAACTTTGGTTTCAAATACAGCAGTCGACCCTTATAGTCAAGTTATACGCCATGGGACACAGCCCGCCACCCCATCCTCCTCTCCTGGTCCTTACCAAGGTGAAGCAGACTGCGGGACGCCGAGGTCCACCCTGGAGAACCCCTCCGTCTAGCATGCCCTGTCCTAAACCCACACGCAATACAGCCCCTTATCAGTACAAAAAACACAGCCCTCGGTGGGTCGACGTTGAGTGTAGCACCAAGGTCAGGGGAGTCGGAGTCTAGTCAATATCAGGCGGGGCGGGCTCAGTGCTGCCGGCTACAGTAGCCGCCCCACCTCAGCCCATCGGCAGGGGCCTGAGATCAAACATACTAAACAATATTACTCTTACGCCCATTCCATACTGGGTCAACGCGAACGTTTCGTGAGAAAACCTCGTTGATAGCAACGGAACAAATGTAGTCTAAAGGACTCAATGCCAGTATTCTTCACTCAAAGAAATCAATGGCTTCATTCACATGAAATCGGTGAAAGACGAAGCAATTAATATAGTTAATTAATGAAGTTTTCAAGCGAACAATGTTTTACATCGGCTCCCAAGGTGGTCAAGAAGACATAAGGATAATATATATATATATATATATATATATATATATATATATATATATATATATATAAATATATTTATTTGTATACACTAAAATGCCTGTTTTTGAAGTGTTGTGAACCGTGCAAGCACATTGAAGTCGCACAAATGGGTCACGCCGATGTAAAACAGACTTTAGTGTTCAGGCGAGCTTGGCCTCACCAGGGAGTAAATGAGGTCGACGCTCCCTGGCTTTAATGCTGCTGTGACACATGTAACTTTCTTCTCAGGGTGCTTATATGGCACCGGGTCATCCTATTCTTGGATTCGGTAATCTGGGCATTTTGACACAGGTGGCGCTGCAGTAGGAGATAAGTGAAGTGAATACAACCCCATAGGCCAAATGGTTAAGCATCACCTTTTATCTAATCAAAGGCGATCTAAAAGGGCAAGAATTTTGACATATGTAATGCCTTGTGAACATATGAATATAATATTATTGTGAGGTTTCTGGGTGCGAATGAGTTACTTTAGAACATTTTTTCAGTGCATCATTATTTCCCACCCTGCTTGCTGATAGCCTTATCAGCAGTATCTATGGAGTTGTTGTCACCATACAAAATGGCGGAGATAAGGCTCTGTACCTAGCAACAAGAGGGTCCCGAATCCGAGAAAAGAGCCTGGTCACAGCTCTAGTTTTCTACGTGCTTTATCAAATGGTTCTAGGACAGTATACAGCTGTACATGAGTTTCTACGACTACGTCTGCGATGAAAGTAGAAGTAAGCATAAGGCACGGGGTTGTGAGCACCTTCATGGTTACTTTAATCAAACCTTGGCTTTGAATATTTACAGGATGGACACTATATGAATATCAATAAAATTAATTTTATGTGCCTAGGTTAGGCATTTCAAGAAACATCTGAATATTTTAGAAAATTCAAGAATCTTGAAAAACAGAAAACAGTATCTGTTTTAACGAGGAAACAAGAATTAAGTTTTAGAAACAGGTAACAATGATATTAATAAAGATATGTTATCATTCAAGCTTTCATTTGGATTTGTAAAATAAAATGAAATAATGTGTACGTATTCCTCTTCTTGTCCTTTTTCGATGAACTGTGACGTCAAGCTTATACGCGCGACTGAGAGGCCTTGATGTCTTCTTCTACTTCCTAAAATGTAAAAATGTTTTAATTGTACATCTATCAAAACGTTGCTTTTCTTGCAAAGAGGTGATAATACGACAATTCACACAAAATATATCTGACAAAGCTACTATCAGGAGTCGGACATCCGAATAGAGAAGTTTCCAAACCCACACACCTTGGGGAATAAGAGTCTCCTAACTTAGGCCCCAAAAAATTGTTGTGTTCAGGTTTCATACCTCAAAATATTTTGGTCGGTAGGTCAATATTTTTTCTTCAACTGTCACGATAGAATCAAATAGCGTAAAATAATAATAACTACCTCCTGTAACGATTTTTAGCATCTGTAATACGTAATTTGATAATGTATATGCCATTTGATGTTCATTTGCTAAATTTAATTTAATTTCAATATTACCAAATGTTTTCTTCAAAATATACTCTAGGGTCGGGGCAGAAATTTTGGGTCGGTCGGGAAACCTGAACACAGCTATATGTTTTTGGGCCTAAGTCATTTAACTCAGATATCTAGCCTATAAAATTTACAGGTACAAAAAAAGTTTGAAAATAACTAGGGTATTTCACCTCATTTGTTCTAAATTATTTATATTGGTGTATAGACAGATGGTACTCTCGTTCTTTGACTATCTGTCGACAAAAACACAGCAAAACCTATCACACATCAACTAGAAACGTTTGCAATATATCTATCTTTACTGAAGGAAATTTTCATACCAACTCGGAAAAATGTCTTAAGTTTTCATTTTATAAGGTAACATACTAAGATTTTTTGTAGTTTCTTGCGGGTCATTTTTTAACACGCATTTCCTATACGCCATATGCGGGTCTAAAAATAGAGCATCGCGCGGCGAATTTTCGCGGAAATCGCTAACGGAGCTTGGGTGGACGTTTAACATAGGATCCTATGGGAGAAAACAGGTTATTTCGCTCTAACTTTTTAAATAGTGCTCCAATCTTCACACAGTGAATGGGAAAAAGTTTGCAATTAATCCCAGAAATGCGATACAAGCCTTCAAATTTTCGCGTTTTGCGCATTTTTCGCATAATCGCGATTATTCGCGTTTTCTCCATAGGAGCCAATGCTAATTAGGGTCACTTCTGGCGCCCAGTGTTTCACTGCGCGATGCCGAAAATGACGAGTATACTGCTAACCCGTTTACTCCGTATAAGCATGACATGTCTATGTGACAAAGGTGAGATACAATTATCTCCGTACTATATTGTCTATATATTTGCGAAATTTCACGTAGCCGGGAATTGATGACTCTACCCAAACGGGTATCTTAATGTACCGACATTATTCACATAGATCACTAAGAAATGCATACCTTTTGCCTTTCCAGAATCTTGCAATTCTTCATTCTGATCTGTTTGATACGATCGTCAAGCTCATTCTCCTTACTTCCGTTAACCTTTTCAACACCAAGGAGCTGTGGACCAAACGATGGAAAAACAATTATTTGCAATGGCAAAGTTCTCTTTAAAATGAGATATTATAAATCTGTCCTGTAAAACGCTATACCCCTTGCTAAGTCCTAGTTTTTTCTAACCTGGTGAGTCAGGCTGGAGCCCGTGCAAAAATTCTTCCTACAGACGAAATATCCGCCATAGAGTTCATGACGCTGGCATAGAATATTAGATATGTGTTTGTTAATACAAAACAGTTACATTTTAGCTCCGGCACTAAAGTAAAGGTCAGGTGGGCAATAGTACCATTATCAATTTAGCACACAGAGGAAGCAGCCTTTCCCGATATTTTAACCATTACCTTCCATAGAAAAATATGCTAAGCAAAGATCAATATAATCATAAGTCTTCTACTTACTGCCAACCTTTTGTCCCTACACTTGGACTTTGGGGCCGCTGAGGTTTTGTCCGTTGATGTGGCATTTTGAACGTCCGACCCGTGGCTAAGGTCCTTCTGGTTACCGACAGCTGGGACATTTGTCTCTTTGCTAACCTTGGAGTCTTCACCAGGTTGGATGTCGCCGCTACGACCTGAGGATTTGGTTTCGTCAACTTGCACTTGGCTGCTATCAGGTGGGGACTTGGATTTGAGTTTGACCTGCAAAGGCTGCTGGTGGCCGTGTGGCCCACTGTGGTTGGAAGGCTTTGTGTGGCCAGAGGGGTTTTGGGGCCTCGTGTGACCAGAGGGGTTTTCGGACCTAGTGTGACCAGAGGGGTTTTGGGGCCTCGTGTGACCAGAGGGGTTTTGGGGCCTCGTGTGACCAGAGGGGTTTTGGGGCCTTGTGTGACCAGAGGGGTTTTCGGACCTAGTGTGACCAGAGGGGTTTTCGGACCTAGTGTGACCAGAGGGGTTTTGGGGCCTCATGTGACCAGAGGGGTTTTGGGGCCTCATGTGACCAGGGGGGTTTTGGGGCTTTGTGTGACCAGGGGGGTTTTGAGGCCTAGGGTGACCAGAGGGGTTTTGGGGCCTCGTGTGACCAGGGGGGTTTTGAGGCCAAGGGTGACCAGAGGGGTTTTGGCACTGGAACCTAGGGGGTTTGGGTTGGTCTCGTCTGCCTCTGCCGTCACGATATGCTCGTCTTTCTGACCCAGTTTTGGAAGGGTAATAGTCAGAATGAGATTTGGCTTGGAATGGAGGTTCTCGGTAACGTGGACTGAGGTGGTCATCTTTGAAATTTGTGCTTTGATGGCTATTAACAAGTGTGGATGAATTCCATCGTGGACTTAGTGGTTTGTTGTCAGTAGTCGGGTTATTTGTGCTTGGCGTATGACTCTGGGCAGATTTGTCACTGTTCTGGTCGGATTGGACCGTGGTTTGAGTAGTTTGGGTTTTGGTCTGAGTAAGTTGCTTCTTAGTCTCAGCAGGTTGGGTCTCGGTGTGATCAGGCTTAGTGGTGTAATAGTCTGTGGGGGCCTTGACTTGAGTGCCGGGTCCTTTAGGTCGGAGACTCCGGAGAATGGCAGTTTCTGGTTGTGTCTTCTCAACACTGATCTTGGCTTCCTCCTGTGGGGAGGCTCGCCTGAAGTTAAACCCTGGGGGGAAATTAACACACTCTGATTTCTGGGATCGGTTACTTGTCTTTGTAACAGAGAAGGGTGAAAGCACGTCGGTGACACTGACACTGACCTCCTGGTGTTTTCTGCGTGCTGCCCTGGGGCCATATCGAGTGTTGCTGACCTCCTTGCTTGCTGGATGAGTGGTGCTTCTTGGTCCATAACGGGGCCGAACGGGCTGTCCCATCCCAGCTATCAGAGACCCTGTGTCTAAATTGTCCTGAGGGCCACAGGTCTGGGCCTCTTCAGACATCCTGGTGCTATCCAGTAGCCCCGTCACGTCAGGGTTGTTGTTAGGTATGGGAAACACATCACCAAGTGAACGGGTATTATCATCTACCTGATTTCCCTGGTGGCATTTACCATGACCCCTCCCGCGCCCTTTGGGCCTTGGGCGCATGCCTGGACTGTCCTTTTCATGGGTATGGGCACAAGAACCATGGTACAAGCTTCCCCGCTCTGCTAACACTCGCTGAGGTTTGGGGACATGGTTGATGAGTGGGACTTGAACAGGAGAGGTTGTCCTTGTAGCATCTCCTTCTATGTGTTGAGTTTCTTTGGGTTCTGTTGCAAGACCTATGTTGGTATCACTGACCGACGCCTTGTTGGGAATAACATTCTGGCTGTCTCCATTTGTAGACTGGCCATCCCCGCTTTCCGAGTCACTGATGTCCCATATAGAGGTGTACTTCTTGGCGTAGCTGCTGACCCCGGCCACTTTACTTTCTACGTGACCTAAGGGGTTAATCCCAGGTATCACAGACACCAAACCCTGGTGTAATGCTGTGTAATTACTCGCTGGTTTTTCATTGGTTTTCTGAACTTCTGTGCAGGGTCCAGAATTGTCGGTTGGAGGTTTGGGCTGGGGCAGGTACAAGTATGGTGGGAAGGGCACGTTCTGGCCGTGGGCGCTCATCCCTTCAGGGGTCAGTGAGGGGTTGAGCATGAAGGGCATGAAGAGTGGGTAGGGATGTGACGTGGCTCCTTGGGCCTGCTTCTCACTGCCGGCGTCCTCACCCGGGGACGGCCCGGGAGGCACCAGGTCTGGCAGGTACATGTAGGGGTAGACGGCAGGTGGGAAGGTGCTGTGGGCAGACGACGGCAGACTGCCTGTACTTGATGAAGTCCGAGCCGTCCGAGCCGGTGGTTCTTGGCCAGTCTGCGGCTGGGGGCCGTGGGGCAGTACCATAGGGGCGCACATAACGAACGGGTTGTAAGGCGGTTGGCCTGTCTTCATCGTAGGGAGTATTGGAAATGCCGATGACTTACTTACTGGCACTGAGAACACTGGGGCAGCGTTCTCTAGCCGTTGAGGCTCAGAAACAATGGTCTCTTGTGTTGACTCCCCGTCTTTGCTCTCCTCTCCTGGTGCACCTGATATATTTTCGTGTTCCCCATCTGCTTGTAGCTCTTCTGCGCCTTCCTCTTCTGAGCTAATCGTAGAATCAGGGCAACACTGTTGTTCATCATTCAGTGAGGCTGGTTTTTGCTGAGTGGATTTTGAACTCTGGAACTCCAAGAGGTTTCCAACCGAGGCACTCGATTCAACCAGTTCTTCATACACTTCCTCCGAATCTGAGCTGCTCGACTTCCCTTCTTCGGCCGAGAAATACTCTTCTTCTGGAGTAACACATTCTGATTTTTCTGTCGTTCCAAAGGATGAAGATCTGGAAGGAAAAAATTGAGAGGCATTTTGTTCATATAAAATGATTTAGGGATAAATGTTGTCTGTGGTAAAAATGTGCACCTAAACATTCCGTCTTTTGAATAATAAAATTCGTCGAGTACAGATAAATATACGGGTAATATTAGTTTTCACAGTGTGCTCCCTCCCTTACAGTATTCGAATACGGTACTAATTAGTTATGGTTAAACACTTAACATTATCATGAAAACTTCCCTATTGTAATTTGGAGGCTTCATTTTGACAGAGCGCGACAAATGGTATGTTCCTGGAATCAATTTGGATGCTTTTAAAAGGTTTTAACCTCTCCCAAGTAGTAAATGAAATTAAATAATTTAGTATTTGATAAGTAATGTATGTTTCCAATCATCTTAATGACTGAGAATATAGTTAGTATCACTGTACTGCTGAAATAATATGTATGCATAGTCTTATCAAAATAATAGCTGATACATAAGCAACCTCGTTTATCATCTAACTCTAACCTTAAACTGAATTGAATAGGGCCCTCGGGACCTGAGATTTTATATTCAAAGATCAGATATAAAAACAAAACAGGAGAGATCAAGTGGAATACTTTATACCTGTCTAGAATAGCGCCAGCTGAGCGAGAGGCGGCGGCTGCCTTCTCTTTCTTCATCTCTATGAATTCGCGCTGTGGGAATAAAGTTAAACAAACTTGTTTCCATTAATTATCATTTTACTCGTTTATTTGAAATACATAACAAGGTGGTGTCTCCCTTGTTATCGTAACACATGCAGATGTTATTCTCTATCCGAATTTCGGAGGAAGCAATTAGGTAAAGCAATTCAACTGAAAAAAAAGTAAGTTATTGACAACAGAGAAGGGAAACACACCAATGTAATGTACAAACCTTACGGTTATCCAAACACTAAGTATAGCACATCTTTCTTTTTTTAAATTAAATACGATTCTTGGATGATTCTTATACTGAACTGAAGAACAATTTAAGAGGAGATGTACAGCGATTTGAGCACGGTGACCCATGCCTATCCTTAAGCAAATAGTTATGTTGAACACGAAGTTAATAGCCATTCACTTTGAATACATTCATTGGTTTGACTCGTACTTTGTACTTGTCCCGGAGCTTGAAGAGCTCCTGTTGAAAAGGAGTGACCCCTGGCTGTTGAGGTTTCTCCCGTCGTTTCTGTTCCTCCGTGTGGCGGCGTGGTTGGACGTCGAGTAGTTTATAGTAACTGGCGAGGTGGCGTTTCACGTAGTCACTCTCAACACCAGATACATCGGTGGTTCCACCTGCTGTCGGTCCTTTCACCTGTAGAATAAAGCAGGAAACAGAAATAATTAGGAATCGGTTTTTACCTGGGCATTTTAGGTCAATTACGTCCAAATTCCTAACCATACTGGTTATTCCTTGCATTTCTTCCATTCGCCATTATATGACCTAAGTTAGGAAGACTATGCATATGGATTTATTTCCATTCCTTTTTTTAAGGGATCATGTGTTTCTTGCTTTTTGCATTTGTTTAGACAGAGATGCCACTCCTGATTAATGAAAACGTAGGAAACACTTAACCTATTTTTTCTAGAAGCAACTAGGGGGGGAATTAACTTTTAGGAATAGAGACCTGACACTGAATTACTATTTGAAAAGCTTGAAACTAAAAATAAAATACTCTGAAATAGATAGTAAAGAAATGTAGGAAAGATTGGTTGTGCAATCCAAAATCACAAAAAAGTAGGGAATCCTACAAAAGTCGGGAAAACGGCATCTCTGTTAGATTGCAATACAAATCAAACAGGTGGGATAAATTAATCAAATAGATGCAATTCTTTTATAAATTACTATATTATATAGCAAGGTATTTTAAATAAACAAGCTGTGGCACACGAACATGTACAAATATTTCTGGCTTTGCTTTCACAATTTCAATTATTCCTTACACAAATTGAAATCTTGCAGCTATTTCTAAGCAGGTAAAAATTCGATTGCATCTAAGAAAGAGGCAATTATTCTTAAAACTATTACTACTGATCCCTGCTTATTTTTTCAATGCGAACATTATCTTTCCTGAGTCTGCATGCGTATTAGAATGCAGAAAAGCAGTGATCTTAGAATAGAAAATCATGTGTCACTGTGGGTAGGACGTGTGTTAGTTGGAGCTTTTTCGTATTCAAGTTTCTATTTTAAAAAGGGCGATGTAGGACACCGGTGTAGGGCATGCAAAGGACCAGGTTCATACTTTGTGTTCATCTTCACTGCAACAGTTGACTTCTTGGCATGACAAGGAAGGTCCAGGGTGTCGCTGCTCTTGGACAGGTACACACGTCTTGTCGATAGATTGTCGACTTGTTGACTGAAATGAAGTTATCAATGAAACAGAAAAGCATAATTTAATTTGATAGTTTTGATGACATCGCCGCATTATGTTCTAAAACGGCAAAAAACTGCACCAGCCACGACGCAAATAATTATAGGTTTAAGGCTGTATTCCACTATTCGTTCTTTTACTTGAATCGGAGATTTCACTTGCGTTTATTGACATAACTGCATGTAATACGCAAGCATGCGCAAGCATTTCTAGGAATGCATAGTGGAATATGGAATTTCCTTAGGTTCATACTTTCAGGGAACACAAGAATGTTAATTTCTATGGAATGCTTGCGTTCAGATACCAACATTTAGGCATCTGAAACGCAAACTAATTGTTTCCTAATTCAGGGTGCCCACGCCTTTTTAGAAATCAAAATAAGACCATTGTAATACCTTGTTTGATATCAAAATAAGACCTTTTCAATGGATTTCTAAGTACTTTTCTAAGAACATTTTTAAACATTTACACATACTAACAAAAATAGGTTGAGATAGAAATGAGAGGATGAAAAATTATGTCTTGTCATTAATTCAGACTGAGCTAAAATAAGACCTTTCTAAGACATTTGGACCCAAAATAAGACCTTTCTATTCTAATAGCCTTATAAATGGCAAAACCAAAAAAAGACATTTTAAGACCTTATAATGTAACAACCTTCAAAATTCGAATAAAAAACTAAATGATTTGCGCAATTCACTGATTTCTTGTTTTGTCTATGCAAAAGCATGTCTAGTTTGATTTGCTCCCCCCCCCCCCCCCCCCCCAATCATATCACAGATTCGGTCACCGCCCATGTCACATAAAACTAGCTGCAAAGCTTTACCTTGTGCAGTCTGGTTAAAGAACCCTAAAGGGTTGGCTGGACGTTAAACTAATTACAAAAAGACAAACAAATGTTAAACACATCCTTCATTGATATTCTGTTTTGGAGATGCCTCTGACATTCGACTATCTTCTGTCTTCTTACACTTAATTATGATGTGCTCTACTGTATGTATGGTGCTACATTGTTTATATATGGGAGCACCAAACGTCCTTTACCTTTCAGAAGATGTTCATGTGTCAGCTTAGAGTGACCTATCTGAAGACAGGCCAGTTTTACCTGTTCTGACCTTGTCAGGCACTCCTTTTCCTTTTTCACTTTTGTCTTCCAATTCGGGTTATACAGAGTGTAAAAGGGTCTTAGGTAATTTTTGAAATACTGCTCCAATCTACGAAGGGTAAGGGAGAAACAGTTGGGCATTGATCCCATACAGCCTTACAGGCCATAGGGGGCCTCAAATTTAGGGGAATCCCGTGGACTTCCAGAATTCCCGGGGATTCTCTATTTCGCATCGGCTCCAGTGCTGAAGAACCCCAGTATTTCCCATTGTGATCTTGCTGGAGATTCCCCCTAGGCCTTATACCCCCAGACTTGCACGCTCCGTATACAGATTTTAATATTCACCTTTTGCATCTTGGCCTCCTTGATTCTTAACAGAAACTCCTCAAGATACTGCTTCCGGGTGAGTGCATCTTCCTGCTCTGAGTCCATACCAGCATCGACCTCAGAGAGCTTTGAAATAAAGGAGAATTATGAAATGTTGGTCCTAGGCTAGTTATCAGATGGAGGTGGACCGCTAAATTCGACACATCAACAGGGGCATTTCTTAAATTCTTCCTACGATGGATAGCCAATTTTCCGTATTTTGTGCACCCACAGATTAAATTTGGCCAAACTTGTTGACAAAACCATGGCAAAATCAATAGAAATTATGATTAGATCATCAATGTATTGATATGTATTGATGGTAATTTCAAACAAACATAAAAAACATTAAATATATACAAGTGCAATCTGAAATAATTAGCAATCCAAGGTTTCCTTCATGTTTCACACATTTCACAGCATGCATGATCTAACAGTTCACCAGAAAAGAAATGTTTGAAAATTCAGATAGCCGGCTATAAAACTTCATCAAGGCCTATTTTACCCAACAAGAAGGCGGACCACTGGTCACCAGTCTCTATTTTCAAGTTGTGGGAGCTTATTCTAAAGCGGGCAAGTGCCTGTGGCAGTGTGCATGTTTTGTAGTATCTAATAATCTATATCCAGGAGGTAGTTTTAATTTAAATTCTTTTTTGAAGAGTTTATATGTTCCCAGGCTTGGGACAGATTTACTTCTTCTAAAGAATTTTCTACATGGCAGCACCAGTTCATGTCTTTGTTCACTAAGTTCAAGTAGAGAGTTATCAAATTTTTCTGGTCTAGTTTCAGTAGTCTTTCCCAGTATTTCAGGACTTGTATTTTTTGTTTGACAACCAGTGGGAACTAGTCCGACGGGGCCAGCCTCTCGTATGCAAGATGAGACTGATGTGCTACGACTACGAGCTTGCCGTAGAGAGGCTACAGACATGGACTAGTGGGAACCCCCACGGTCCTTACTGGGGGGGAGGGGGGCATGATATTTGTCCCTGTGCCAGTGGGCCACCGTACTGGCAGGCCTAACTATCCTCGACACTCCACTGTCGCTTCAGATTCCTCTGTATAATCATGATTACTGCGGAATCAGAAGCGACTAAGGATGGTATGACTCTGCTCAGGTGCTCAGCCCGTGAGGGGACCACTCCGATCCGTCGTCAAGTAACGTTACGAGTACGGAGTAGGGAGAGTAGCGCGTGGCCAGAGGCTCAGTCTTGACAGACTGAAAATAGTATCTCTAAACTACGAAATCGGACTATTAATGCGATTACTATAGCAAAGTACTTTGTACATTCTTAACAAACAACTGTCATCAAGTGTCTTACCGATTTAAAAGCAGTGAGACGAACAATTTGCAAGTGCACATCGAACATTCAGTACGAACTCCGCGCCCGCGAGCAGTTCGAGCCGTTTTAACCTCGTAAACATGGCATGTTATCTTTTTAGTTAAACTTATGTGAAACTATACATATCTTTTTGAAAAATGAAGAGTACATGCAACATTATTTATATGTTAATATCATGATGTCAGTAAGTTTCTTAGGTCGAGATTTTGCAGATTGCACGAGGCAACAAATTCGAGGATACGCATCCTGCCGAATACCAGCAATGTATTCCGTGTGTTATCCGGTAGGTGTTTTGGCGCCAGAATCCTTCACTTTTGTCTAATTCAATTAGCGTTTGCAGGGGTGTGCAACTGCTTGCAAATTCGCACAAATTTGCGAATTTTGTCACAGAATTTGCGAATTTTGGCCTTCAATTTATATAGTAAAGTGGAAATGCTATACAAAAATTTGCGAATTTATGACTATGAGGAAAGAATTTTGGGTCTGCACACCCCTGGTTAGTGGTTTGACCTGTACTCCTACGAGATAATTATCGTGGCGGATCTTAATTGGCTTTGATTTGATATATATATATATAATGCGTTTTTGATATTAAAGTTTCGAATTTGAAGGGAAAAAATCTGAACAAATTTAACGTCAGAATGAGATGGACCACTAAAATCGATAGCATTGAAACTGATAAAGCTAAGCATGTGAAATTTGGCATTTGCCATCTATTTTGTTAAATCTTGGATAGTGGGGATCACAGCAATACAATCATGTACACTGGCTCCTCTTTAATTGGAATGCTTTAAAACTTGATGTAAGAAATTGATTTAAGAAATGATTATTAGAGTTGATGTGAAAAAATCTGAAATCAGACAGAAGTCTGAAAACTTACATCGGCTTATATCACTGTTCAAGGAAAACAAATCACGGACCTTTAATATAGATCTTTGCCTAAATATCTTTGTTAAACAGGTCATCAGTATAATCCATAAAATTTGGTTTCCGCTGGGCAAATTTTAAAATAACCGAGACCGGTTCCTTATTAGACTATAAATCAGCGCTGAATTCTTCACTTGAACTTCGTATGTAGAGCTGCAGTAGTGAACTATAGAGGTTATTTATCTGTTATTTGTAGGGTGCGTAAATGTCGTATTTAGTTTATAGATAATAACTAGCTCCGTACGCAGTCTCCTCCTCGTCGACTGCTGTCGTTCAATACATAATCATAGTTCCCACATCATGTAAGACATGAACACTCGCGTGAAAGGATATTGTTTGTTTATTATCCAGTGTATAGTCGCTTTGTGACAAGAACTTGATTGACCATGATCAGTCCCGAGGTAAGAATCCCCTCAAACACATTCAGTCAACGCTCCCACACTCTTACATGATTTCTATGCCTCTATCCAGAACCAAGACTGCAGGTTAAAGGTCCAACCTTCCCTGGATGTTATTCACACAGCGTTACAGCGAACTCTGACTGACTGAGAGCGGAACACGCTCTTTTAGAGTGGTACATCACACCAGGACTCCTCCCCCATTTCACCATTGACAAAGTGAAACACGGCTTACGCATGTGCTTCTAAAGATCACGCCTTAATGCCTAAACATGGACTAGCCACCCACCTCAGTATAGCAGAATCATAATTGTCCTGAATATGTATTTCATCGTAATGGACTATTACTATCATTTGAATTTTCCTCTTTAAAGGCACGGTCAAACTGAAAAAACGAAAACACAGATATTGAAGGAGGGATCAGTTGAGATCTCGCCAGATTTATTAACAAGAACAGCTGATGTTTTATATAACAACGTTTACGGATACTTCAATAAACACTTCTGAAGGATACACAAAACGATTTTTGTAAGTTTTACTCACTCAAGACTTACTCAAAACGTACCATCTTGCTTGTTTATAACTTGAGAATAGACAATGGCCTTATAGGCCTTTGGTATAATCATAGACTTGTACGTAGCGTACAGTTCTATGGTATAATAATGACTGGGGAAATATACTTTTATCAACTTTACGGTTCTTTAGCCATGGAGTAAGCATTAAATTAAATAAGGCAAACTCGACTACCAGTAATATGAAAAGGTAAACTAAATAAGATTATCTTCATTTCACCTTTTATAAATTAAACATTATTTACATAATTTTACTACCTTGTTAATCACGTACAATAAATCATAAAGTACCGAACGATGTATTCTCCTCATTAGCAGCCTTCTCCCAACAGTGTCACATATAGCATCTATAGATCAACAGAAAAGCACGTCGAATAATGCACTGTTAACATACCAATGGCTTGTTCTCGCGTACAGGGATTTTAAAGAGAAAAGCCAATGATCAAGATGATTAGGCAGTATATTATACGGTTCTGTTCAATGTAATTCCTTAGCAGTGCTACTTCACACATATTTCAGGGGTGGACATAAGTTTAAAAATCCAGGGGCCAGTCGGGCCCCCAGCTTTCCAAATCTAGGGGCCCGCACCAAAATCTGGGAGCCCTCACTTATATAAAGTCAGATTGTTTTTAGAAAAACTGTTTTATTGTAAAATATATAGAAATCTGTAATTGTTATCTATGATTTTCTAGGAACCAGACAGGCCCCTAGGCCAGAAAATCTAGGGGCCCGACCTACTTTTTTAGGGCCACAGGCCCCCGGGCCCGTGGTTATGTCCACCCCTGTATTGACTATTCCCGTGTAAACTTAGGATTCATATTTGTCCACCAGTCCCCAGAACTGCCTCATCCCACTTCTGGACGCGTTACAAGTAAGCGGCTCAATGCTGAGCTGCTCACTCCTTGTACTTGATGGGAACCAGGCGCTCAGCCGGGGCCAGAGCGGGGGCGGGGGCCTCGATGGTCAACACGCCGTCCTTGGTCAGCTCGGACTTCAGATGACCTATGTCCACCCCCTTGGGCAGCTGGTAGTGGCGCATGAAGACCTTATGCTTTTCCCCCTGGTCGGATTTCTCATGGTGCTCTCCATGTACCTAGTAACATAAATAACACCTATGTATACATACATTCTCTTCCCTTAACATAACTTCATATCCTCCTAAATATTCATACATAAAAACGTACTGAAATAGATTATATGCCTCGGTAAAAAATCTCAAATTTGATCTCCCACCAAGATCCCAGTCACAACAAGTGGTGCTTATAGAAGCTAGGCACATTGACCCAGTAAGATACCGTGTGTGTAGGACTCGAGAACATTCTAAGTAGTTTTCATTTTGATTTTGATGTTTTTTGCTTTCCACGTATATTTGGCCGGAAGGTTAGATAAAATGGAACTTGAAACACTATCTAAACAAAATTGTCATGAGATTTGATATTGATAAAAGAAAATATGAGACGATTCTTTTCGTTTAGGAGCAAGCACACAAGGTAGAACTTACTTCCAGCATGTTATCCCCGACAACTTTTACTTTAACCTCATCCGGCTTGAAGTCGTTGACATTAAACTTCAAATGCAACTTTGACTGTCCCTTCTCCTCGACTATTGGGTACTGCACCTATAACGACATGATAACAAAATGTTCTGTGTGTTGCGCTTTGCTTTTTTCTGGCATTTCATATATCATGATATATTGTTTTCGTTCACATTTAATGATTTTCAGATCAGAACAAAGACTTTTGCAATACCTCAATTCAAGACATTTTAATATGGTAGGGCACTAGTAGTATCTATCAATTAATACAGGTAAAGGTTTCCCAAACATTATAGTTCAGGATTTCAAATCCTCGACCCTTTTTGGCAAAACATTATGAAATATAATTTCAGATTCTCGACGATTCTTACGTGAAGTTGAAACCCAAGTGCCTACACTCAATGTTATCCAATGTTATGAGGCCAGAAAATAGTTGTGTTCAGGTAACATAGGTCGACATCGACTACTGACGAGTGCCGCTTCTAAAAAGGTTTAATCCTGCGGTTGGGACAGATCAGGGACAGGGACAGACTGTCAATGCCACTGTCCCAATCTGTTCGTCATGATCAGACTCTGAACTCCCTATTCTCAGACTAGGCGATTGGGGCTGTCAAACAGCTTAGCTATCCCCTGCTTTTGTTCGTGTAACTTTATTTTATAACGTTTCCCAATTCAAGTGCCGAAGGCACTTGTTAGCATCTAAAATACATGCCCTGAGCATCTATATGTTGTTTTATTGTTTTCCACGCATTTTATGGTCCATTCTTTTGGATTTTGAATTACTTTTTTTACAAATATCCTAAAAAAAAGGTTAGGGTAGGGCCAAAAATTAGGGTAGGTAGGGTTACCTGAACACAACAAATTTCTTTTTGTGGCCTAATCAAATTCTATTGTAACATGTCGCAAAAGGTGTAAGTGCATATTTTCAATTAAGAGCTAGCTACATTTGTGTAAAACCTGCTTACTTCCATGTTTGTGGCTGTGACGTCCTTGTCATCGTACGGTAGGAGGTGAAACATTCTATTCCGGATCCTATCCTTGTCAGACTCCATCTGCATCGTGTCCGTCATACCAGCAAAAAGATGGTCAAAGAAGGAGTCCTGCCGCCGAAAGACCGGGAAGAACTGCTCTACCAGGGACATCTTGATTGTTCTAGAAGAGAAAAAATAAAGGGATTGTATATATGTATGAAATACATATATACAAGCATTGAGGCGTTGGACCATGACCCCCACCCCCTCCCCTTTAAATACGAAAAATACCAAAGGATTTCCACAGATCTTCAAATTCCAAGATGCTAAATAATTTTTGGGGTCTAGGGGGTCAATTGTCCCTCCCCCCCCCCCCCCCCCCACCTGCCCCCATCTACCACTGGTCCCTTTCAGTCTTCAAAAATCAGCGTTTCGTGGAAAAGAGGTAGTTCTTTTCTACTTTGTGAAATATTTGCGGAAAGGGGTATCATTTTAATTTCAAGGACAATATTTGAAGGGCCGAATCTCCTTTTCTGTCAGCAGATCTGTTTTTTAGGGTCATTTCAGGAAGAGCTCATTTTCTCCCTTCTCACTTTCATTTCTTCTTTTTTCAGCTCTTTTTTTAAAATGTTTAAGAATTGTTAACATATAGATATATACATGGATTGTTTCTAAAAATATTTTTGACATTTGAGAGACCATTGTAATGGGTCTAGACCCCTAAAACCTACATGGCAACATTGTACTGATGCGGATAGCCAGTCCATGCTCGTGTAGGCTTAGCAGCGTAGGTTTAGAACAGCTCACGCTTTAGGCCACCCTTTAGAAAAAGTTTGTTTCCTATATACCGCCCGACTGGGTATTTTAGGGCCGACTGGAACTTTTTTTTACGTTTTTTGAAGATCTTTTTTTATTAATAAAATGTTCAGTTATAGCCTTACCAAAAAAAAAAAAAAAAAAGATTTTCCGACCTCCCAACTGGGTATTTTTCTGGCCAACCGCTGGCCTTGGCCATAACTCTCTGTCAAAGTTAGGGGGTTAGAGGAGGAGTCTACGTGTGACGTATCATACTAAAGGGGCGCACGCCAGTCAAGCTCAGTCAGAGTTAGCTGAACGTTGTGTGAGTAACCATCCCGGTCTGTCCACTCAAATATAAAGGTAGGACATATCATCGTTCTTCAAAACAGAAAATACCCCCTTTCCACTGACTTTTTGTAACCTTAAAAGAACCCCTTTTTTCACAAAACACTGACTTTTTTGTGGCTAAAACTTTTTCCCGCGAAATTACATATTTTCCAGGGAAAAAGGACCCTTTTTTCCATATCTCGGACATTTGGGGGGAAAATGTACCCTTTTTCAAAAATCGAGGACATACCAAGGATCTGAAATTTGACCCTTATTTCACGTTTTTTTAGAACGATGATGTGTATCCCTTTAGGTATGGAGTGAACAGACTTGGGTAACCATCCTGGAAAGGTTGAGTCTTAGAAGCTGAGTCCTGGATTTGGAATAGAAGCGGAAAGACTGTTTAGAAAGGCGGGAGCGTTGACTGAGTGTGTTTGAGGGGATTCCATCCTTGGAGCTGATCATTGTCAATTGAGATCTTGTCATGGAACGACAATACACAGGAGATTAATAAATAAAGAACATCCTTTCATGCGAGTGTTACGTCTTACATGATGTGGAACTATGATTATGTATTGGACAACAGCAGTCGAACGAGGAGGAGAGTGCAATAGGAGCTAGCTATTATCCATAATTAATATGACTAATTAATTAAGCATACCTGATATAAACGGATAATTAACTCTCTATAGTTCACTTTCATTAGATAATTGCATCAATTATGTTAAATACACTGCTTTTAGAATTTGTATCCTCTTTTTTCTTTTTCAGTGTATTGTAAATGTACAACTTTATAATATCTATCAATACTTGTCATTAAGTTCATTTTTTGATGTACATTTTCTAGTTTACTGTCACATTATTTCAAACATCTTTCCTTGTGAAATTTTTATAAATCAGCCATTTTATTGCAATTTCAAGATGGCCGCCAATGAAAACTCTTATCATTGAGTTATTTACTTATTATCATCTCTTTTAAGGAATTCCTTGAGTAATATTGAGCCAAACTTCTAGAATAGGAACTACATGATAACTGGGAAGTTTTTTCCTGAAATATTTGATAATTTTCCTCGTTTTAATTGCATTTTCCATTTATATAGTAACTTATAATGTTCAGAATAACTGTAAATCATGCAGAATTCAGTATAATACGACCAGGACATCACTATAATTCTCATTGTGGAAAAATATTTTGGAGAAAAGCAAATCCTACTTAAAACGTTCTATGGTTGCCATGGTAACCAAAATTAGAAATAAATATGTATTTTCTTGAACTAGTAATAATTACTTAAATACTGATATACAAATTTATTGGTAAAAACTAAATCATAATAGCTCAATTCTAAGACTATAGGAATCCCACTGCACATTTCATCAGAGAAATCCCGTTTATGTGTCGTCAGCAAAGGGTTAAGTGACAAATGACATGGCCCACAGGAGCTTTAAAAAGATAATGACATGCGACATGGCTATTTCTTTAATATAATAATTCACCATCTTTGTCCTTTCCTTGGGACTAAAATTAACTCCCCAAAAATCTCCTGATTTGAGCCATCCCATCTGTTTTCAACAGCAATTCACTTGGCCTCACTTGGCACCTCTGGTCTATAGGCCCAAGGATTCATAAAAGCGTAGCTAATCAGTGGCGGATCCAGGAATTTGAAAGGGGGGGGGGGGGGGCGCGTTATTGAAAAAAAAAATGTTTAACTACTTTTTGGCCGAATTTTACATTTAAAAAATCTAAATTTGGCCCCCGCGCCCCCCCTCTAAATCCGCCACTGCTAATTATATCTTTGGATAGACTACGCGTAGTCTTCCTAAATCAGTTTTTACCTTTTCTCCCATTCCCAATCACCACCCGGCACCAAGTCTGACCTAGACAGAATGATGGCCGTGTTTACAGGCCAGGAACCAGCACCTGCCCCGAGCGCGGGAAACCAGGTCAGGCCGGGGGAAGGAGCACGCCGTGTGTACGGCCTCCTCCAAGACTGACAAGACTGCTACAAAAAGGGGTCCAGGGCCCAACTAAACTATGACTAATCACTATAGTATAGATCTAGTAGCAGAATGTATTTATTCCAGTAGAGGCATAAGGTGTATCTGCCTGTAGGTCACTCATGTGGTCGGTTTGTCCCTGCAGCTGTTTGCAGTTTCACTAATTGGGCTTAATTAGGAATGATTAATAGCATTTTGGTTTTACTTCAGCGATGTAGCTAGCGCGAGTGGACATGGTCAATCAATGGAGACAAGTAGGCTATGAACCCGGGCTATGAATTATGATAACCAAGAAATATTAATTAATGTCTACCACAAATTAAGCATTCTATTCACGCCTACGTACTTGGTGGGGTGGATTAGGGTGGCGTGTTCTTCAGACTTTTTTGGTCTTTTAAATTTTGGTCAATTTCTTACTGACTTAGCCTATAATAAATTGAGGCCCCTATATTAAGAAAACAGACAGAAAAGGGGGCACCCCTTGCCAGAAGGACCTACCTTTAGATCTAGATGATCTAGCGTGTGGTGTACGTGACAACGACGTGTCCTAGACAGAATTCAAGACTCTACTTGTTGCTGAGTTTGGTCTTCTGCTTTAGCAGCCTTGACCGGTTGACAGCCCCTGGAGCTTGCTTGGTGTTGTCGACCAATGAAGAACTCCCTCTTCGAACTTGTCTGTGAGGGACGCCGGGTTTATATAGACCTAAAACCAAAGAAGAGGGCTCGAGAAGGCGCGAGACACTTCCCGGGATTCATCGGTCCGGACCAGCGCGGAAGCTGGCAGAACATTCCGGATAATTTTTGCAGGAACGTGGCGCTACCCAGTGGGTGTTTTCAGGGTTATAGTTTGACGGCGGCAGTGGCGCCCTCTGAGGCCAAACTCATTCCCGCCACCGGCAAGCGGCTGGATCTTACCAGCTTACAGCTAGTAGGCCTATTCATCTTTCCAGTGGCGTACCTAGGGGGGGGGGGGGGGGGGGGGGGGGGGGGGGGGGGTTCTGAGGGTGTCTGGAACCCCTTCAGATTTCTCAAACTCAAAGTTTAAATAATTAAACTACAAATATAAGGAATTATAACAAAATAACTAGTCGGAACCCCCTCCGTTTTACCATAGAACAAGTTGCTTCGCCAAGATTCGAATCCAAAACCTTGGGGTTTGGAGGTGAGGGACCACTACACCATGGAGGGTGAGGCTGGAACTAAAAAATGGGGTCATGACCCAATTTGCTGGTTCCCACAGGTCCTTTTATAAACAGTTTAACAAAACAGCAACCAGATGGATAGGTTGGTTACTACCCATTTCGCTGGTTTTTGGTAAGACCTGAAGAAAGTTCAGTAGGGGTAATTTGGGTAATTTCGCACACCCAATGCGCGAAATTCGACTTGTAGCAATCTTGGCATATATAATACAAGTGTGTTTTCCCCAATAAATTGTGAAAAAAAGAAAATCAAAGTGTCGACAGGTAAAATAGTACTTCAACACGTACTCATAGCATAGAAAACACACATCATTTTGGATTATTGCAGTTATTATTTAATAAAAGCATATACAATGAAATGCTCTAGGAATTAAAGCAATGTAAGTGCATCTGCGCGAATTTAGAACCTACAATTAGTCTAATTTCGCGCAGATGTTGTATTTTCAAGCACTATACATTTCAATAGAAAAAATAGATGAAAATGAAAAAATGCATCGTAAATTAACAAATGAATGGATTTTTACAATTTTTGGGGAGCATACTCCTTACTAGTCTACCTAATTTTCCGTAAATTTTTTAATCATTTGTTCTACTTGATATTGAAAGAGCAGACAAAATATGAAAAAATATGAATATCATAAAATAAGTATTAATTACAAAAACTTTTAACAGAGACCCTCAAAACTATTCTTGCACACTCAGTTGCCCGAGAGATTCACTCAACAATATGGGACAGTAAGCAGTATTATATCAATCTGGTTAAAAAATAATTCACATCAAAGTTATACCAAAAATAGTTTATTTTAGGCCTATTGGGGTCTAATTTCGCGCATTTTCATAGTTAATATAGGCCTTTAATGCGCGAAATTAGCACACATATGTGCGTGAAATTAGGCCTAAAATGTTACCAATATGAACTCTTATTCATGCAATCAAAAATTTCTGTAGGATTTTATAATTTTAGGTTTGGTTTCAAATCGCCTCCCTGTCCATGTAAAATTTATCATTGATATTATTTTTTCGATTATGAATATTGCAGTTTAGATAAAATGATAATGTTTGGTTACTAAATAAATCCAAAAAAGGATGGGAATAAAATGAATACCTTCAACCCATCTTACAAAAATATCTAGTGGTCCAGTGTGCAACAAAACAATCAGATACTACGCATGAATGCCAGTGCATATTTTACAAAAGAAGTATCTTTATTCTAATCATTTGTGGGAATATTAGGCCTCAATGATGTATGCTGCGTGAAATAAGACACCTGCGCGAAAATACCCGAATTACCCCTATGTAGGCAGCAACATGCGAAAGGACATCATTTTAGAAGAAGTAGGGTAACTAGACCTCTCACGCTAGAGGTTTAGTTCTTTGGTTTTACATTGAACGTCCTCAATTTCCCTGGAACCCCCTCAGATTTTAGGGCTGGGTACGCCCCTGACTTTCAACGAGGAGGAAGAGTACAGAACAGTTCATTGACCATGGGTTTGGGAAAAGAGCCCGTATACTTTCAGGGGTGCACTTCTGGACAAGTTTAATTTTTATTTTACTTCTTTTTTTCTTTTTTTTTTTCAAGAACGTTTATTAGTAAATAACGTCAAGGTTTCCCTTGTTTTTCAGTTATATTACATGACATATAATTGATATAGCCTACATAATATACATTGGTAGCCTATATAGGCCTATACCTTTTCACATGGTTGGTGAATCATATCAGTTGTCAGTGGTTATGTTAAATGACATATAATTCATATAATTCATATGCATGATATACATTGATAGCAATAGGCCTATAGTTTTACTTCTAGACTTCTATTAGGTCTAAAGCCTATACCTAGCTAGTATAAAGTCATTAAAGATGTCTGCAACAAGTACCAATCATTAAACAGATGAACCAAAGGCAAGGACAGTTAGGGGTTTGATCCATGACTTCATTACCATATCAGTATGTATGTATCCTAGGGTAAATTGGGGGTAGGGGGAATGCGTTTTCCTAAGCCTAAAATAAGAAAGGATTAATCTACTTAAGAAATAATTGATACAGCCTAGGGGCGTTTTTAGGTGGCTATAATTGATAGATGCCTATAGGTGGCTATGGACCATTATCTCGAGCACCTAGTTAACTATTAATCCATTTTCTATATTAATTTGGTTGTATTTTAACAGGAATAATTATTAATGCCACCACGATCATGGCCAATGACTTTAGGATTGTGTTCTAGGCCTTATAATAAAATGATTATTTGACATAGGGCCTACAGCCAAAGGTTTTACGTCTTAGGCCTAATGTTTCTGAAGTCCCAGGGATTCTTTCACTCTTTCTTTCATCAGTCTACAATATCTAGTTCTTTTGCAACTGTATGCACAATAGATCTACAGTCCATTGTGTCTGTTCATGCTTGAATCTGGCCTCTTGGTTACATATAGACAAAAACACATTTTTATGTTATTTTGTTGACCTAGGCCCTACATGAAATTTTATATAGATTCTCATTACAATTATGAAAATATTCGAATTTTTATGATCAATGCATCATGTGACTATTCATTGGCCTAATGGAGCTTAGGAACTTGCCGTGGTTACAGAAAATAGAATATCACTCAGGAATGAAAAGAACATTTTTCATTGTTAATGGAGGAAATGATTTAGTCTTCTCAATATTGCAGATAGTGAGTGGAACAAACACCCCTATCAAAAGTTTTTGCACTTTTTGTATTTGGAATAATTAGAACACTTACTTTTTTTGGGGGGGGGGGGGGACGGATTTAGGGGGGGAGGGGCGCCTGAGGCGTGCGCCCCCCAAGAAAAATCTACGAAAAATCACGTCCACGAAAAGTTAAAATACCCACGATAGCTCCTTTTT
The DNA here is from genome assembly GCA_936440205.1 of Lepidonotus clava. NCBI lineage: Eukaryota > Metazoa > Annelida > Polychaeta > Phyllodocida > Polynoidae > Lepidonotus > Lepidonotus clava. Next base: position 22,020,525 of record OW387139.1, read on the forward strand.
CTATCGTGGGATTTTAAAAGAAAAAAATTCGTGGATTTTTTGTTTTCATTTTTTTTTCAAAATTATACATTCCCAAATTGTCCCAGCATATTTCAAACATGCACTAGAAAGTATTTTAGGTGAAAATATATACTGTGAATGACTTTGGTATGATTTATCACTAAACTTGAATGTCCACGAAATTTTCGTACATTTTTTCTGGGCGAGATTTTCTTTCGTGGCAACGAAAAAACGGGAAAACTAACTCCACGAAATTTTGTAACTTTTTCTTGGGCACCCCCCCCTGGAGGTCTCCACCAGGGACCGGGTTCAGGCTGCTTTCAGTATTGTCGCAGCGCGCTTTTCTATATACTTTCTACTTATTATCACATTTCAGTTTCACTTTTAGATGTTTCAGACAGAAATTATATCACAATCATAACACTATGGCAGCCCTGTGGCCCCTCTATAGTCGACCCTCACCCTCTCCCCTTAACCTGAGGGCCCCCTGGCCTCTCTAGTCGACCCTTATTCTTCTCCCTTAAAGGGAAGCCTGTACATGATGCCACTTTTGTTGACCCTATGCCACCTGTGGTGTATCGACGTTTGGAGAGAGAGAAAGTTGTAGACCGGTAGTGGACGAATAAAGGTTCGCGCACGGGGTTCTGGGCGGCCCGGCGTGATCGGCAAAGTTGATGTTTACTTCTAGCTGTGTCTTATCTCTTTTTATTGATCAAATACTAAATTGGCGACGAGATAAAGAATCCACAAGGGAGGAGAGACATTCTAGATAGTTGTGTGACTCAGGTTAGGTCAGAGTAACTTCCCAGTTTTAAGCATCAGACAGATTAATGTGAGTCAGTCACTGAGTATCACTATCAACATGGCTGTGTTTGGCAATGTAGGTGTCTTTGATGAGAAGACTGAGTGCTTTGATGATTATGTTGACCGTATGGACAGTTTCATGTCAGCAAATTCTATAGCAGCAGACAAGCGTACAGATCTGTTTCTTGCTGTTATGGGCCCTGATGCCTTCAAGTTAGTGAAAAATTTGTGTGGGCCAGATAAGCCAAATACCAAGACATATGTCCAACTAAAGAACCTTATGAACAACCATTATAACCCAGAACCCGTAGTTATTGCTGAGCGCCATAAGTTTTGGACAGCTAACCAAGAGGAGAGTAAGTCTGTGTCAGAGTTTGTGGTAAGACTCCAGAAGTTATCTAGGACATGTAAGTTGCATTTCTGCAGGAGGCCCTGAGGGACAGGCTAGTAGTAAACCCCAAGGTCGAGTTCAACTCGTGGCGCGAAATGCGCAGGGTTTATCGGCTCTAGCTAGGGCTCATTTATGCGCGCATTTCGCGCCAACGAGTTGAACTCGACCTTGGGGTTTACTACTCACGGCTAAGGAAAATTATTTTAATCTAGAGCAACCTAGCCTAGTGAGTAGTAATTAATACAGCTTTTACGAGGTGCAGACAGCGAAGCATCCGAAAGTTATATCCATTTCGTGTAGTCTTAATGAGATTTAAGATTTGCTTTAGTATAAATAGTTAATTTGTATGTATTTATTTACTAAATATCATATAAGTTTATTTCAATATCGAAAATAAATTGAAATATACTATATTAATTTAGTTTCAATTTTAGTCATAAATTGAAAGAAACCTGTTCGAGACTACGTTTACGTTCTCTTGTCATTCTAGTTGCACAAAACCGATTTCAAATAATCTTGTCATTCTAGTTGCACAAAACTGATTTCAAATAACCTATCTTCTAAATCAATAAATTTGATAACCCTGCTTGTAGCCTCTCATGTTGTTGACGAGAAAACGTCATCGCTTTTCGTGTATTTCGTGTAGTCTTAATCTCGTTAAGATTTGCTTGTATTTACTAAATATCATATAAGTTTATTTCAATATCGAAAATAAAATTGAAATTAAACGTATATTAAAAATGGTGTTTCTATATAATAACAAAAAACATAAATCATAAATTGTGGTTATGTTCATATTTAATTTCATTTTTGTACATTCACATCTCCTTGGATTTTCACAAGTATTGATTGCATCTCCTTGGATTTCATAAGTACTTAATTTCATTTTTGTACATTCACATCTCCTTGGATTTCATCACAAGTATCACATCTCCTTGGATTTCATAAGTACAATACATGTTGTAAGTTCTTTTGTATTACAAACATAACCTTTTTGTTGTATTACAAACATAACCTTTTTGTTGTAATAACCTTTTTTATTAAAAAGCGCATCTACCTTTAAGTAAATTATAGAAACTTTACAGGTACAGGTTTATTTATTATTCAATTTAATTATTTTATAAATGTTATAGGTAACTCGGCTTGAATCTACTTACATTCTAACAGTTTTAATCTTTCAACAATTTTAATATTTCAACATCAGTAACCACTCTTAACAGTTTTAATATTTCAACATCAGTAATCACTCTTAGCAGTTTTTATTTCAACATTTAATATTTCAACATCAGTAACCAAACTTAACGTGACCTTATTTATACTCAGTAGATTTAAATGTACTTAACCAAAGACTATAATGGCATTTGTTTCAAGGCTTCATCCTTCAAACAATTAAGTCCTTATTAGTCCAGTTTAAGTAACCGTACATCTGTACTCGCCAAAACTTGAGCTCAAGGCAATCGCGCTGGAAGGCACTTCTGCTAACCATCGTAATAACCTTTAAGCGAGCTTCATTCACGGCGAGCCAAGGTCCAGTCACTTCTCATAGCAACCCCAGGACCACCAGTCAAGGTTACTTCTTTCATCTACTGGTGAGCCAAGGTCCAGTCACTTCTCATAGCAACCCCAGGACCACCAGTCAAGGTACCACCAGTCAAGGTTACTTCTTTCATCTACTGATCAGTCCAGTTGTAAAGCTCATGGTAACCGCGCTGGAAGACTTCTGCTTTCCATCGTGATAACCTTTACATACAACTTCATTAGTCACACAGTTTAGGTTACACTTTAGTCAACTATCACATAGGTTGACTACACAAATTTAAAATTATAATACATGTTAAAATTTTAAAAGGTTGAAGACAAACAATTTTTAAATAATATAAAAATTTAAAACTTAAATCAAATAATAATATTAAAAACATTTCTTAAATTCAAGCCGAGCATACTTATAACAAATTATTATTTTATTATAACAAAATAAATTACTAATACTAATATTAACCTGTAAACTTTCTTTATTTACTTTAGCAAAATAATTTATATAAATTCTTGTAACCTTAGCTAGTTTTCAAACATAAAATATTTGCATACATGTTCAAACGGTAGAAATATTTGTAGAAATATTTGTATCTAATTTGTTTAACATATATTTCCTTGCAGTCGGTTTATCTAATAGAGGTTGAATAAGTTTTTTATTTTCACACCTTAAAAATAATTTTTCAATTATTTTACCCTTCATTTTTTGTGACAGCATCATACAATCCAAAAATACATATTCAGGTTGCAATATTGGTTTCTTTAACTCTAAACCTATAACAATCAAACTAACTACTAGTGTTAAAGTTAACCCTCCAAAACCAAGCTTTGTTGGAGTAGGTTTTAAATCCATTTTGGATAAAGCATCCATTTCAATACATATATATATATATATATAATGCAATAAATCATTAATCTTAATAAAATTTATAACCTTATGTATTGCCTCATAATGAGACTACTATTTTTTTCAACACTTTCTGCATATGTTTAGAACATAAATAACCAGCTTTACATTGATTTTTTCCTTCTACATTTTTTCTTTGCAGCCTTTTTACAAAACGCTTTACAAGTGAATCATTTTTTAATCTATTATCAGAAAATTTTTTAAGTATTTCTTTTAAAGTTTTTCCCTTACTTTTATGAAAAACATAATATACAGTATATTCACCACAGACCTTAGATAATATAGATTGCAAAGCCTGTGTATTATACCTATACGTTTTATTTATTTGCTTAATAAACATTCTAAAATATCTTTTTAAAGGTTTTAACCCATATGAATCAAAGTATTCTGGTAAGGCTTTGCGTGACTTTAAGAAAAATGCTACCCAATGTTCACCAGCTTTATAATCTTCATCAGTATTAACAATATATGCTGCAGGATATTTGATACCTTTTAAACATGGTAATCGATTTGATGAATACACACCTTTAAAAATACTGGAAGTTACACAATTACTTTTCAAAATATTTTCAATTTCATATCCGTACATTTTTACATTAAAGTAAACTTGAAATTACTTCAGGCTGATTTGCAGGACCTAAAGCAAGCATGCTATCATATTCATTATAAAATATCATAACTATTCCATGAGCAACAGGATTTTTTAATGTTGCAATTACATTAATTGTACCACTTTCAGTCAACTCAAAACTATTTGCATTTGGTGCGGTTTTAGATAAATCAAAACAAAACAAAGTATTACCATTCTTAAATTCATCTGGCGTTATACTCACAGGGTTATTTGAAAATAATCTCCCTGTTGCATACATCATTGCTGTGTATGCTTCATGGAAATTATCTTCATCGAAATCTAATTTTGACATTTCACAAAAAGGTGAAATATCTTTCCCCCTTTGCAAAACAATATCTGTAACCCCAAAATTTTGAAAATTAAATGGATTGTGAGTTAAACTCCCATCCCATGCACGAGAATCAACTAATCCCACAATTATTCTTTTAGGAAGTTCACCATTTGAAATCATTCTATTTTCTTGCAATATCGATCTATTTGGACCTTGAGTTGAATACTTTAACTCAACTCTTCTAAATGGAAATTTCATAAGTTTATTTTTTTCTCGTGCCATATCTAATTCATTTAAAAAAACATCATCTAAAGTAACTCTTTTAACAAATAAAACAGCATCTTCTATTTCTATTTTATATTGCCTTGTAGCGCTTTGTGCCATTAATGCAAAATTTTCCTCATTTCTAATCAATCTTATTTTCATATCTATATCACCTGGAAATTTTTTAGGTTGATTAAAAAGATCATTATGAATTTTGCAAATAAGTTGAAAACTTTTACCATATTGTGTTGTAAGAAATCTTTTCTTTGCACCAGTATTATGAGTATCATCAAAATCTTCAACTTCATTAAAATCTTTATCATCTAAAAAAAACCCAGAAAGTTCTCCAAAAGATTCAAGAACAGAACGTTTATAACCTAAAAGATATTCTATATAAGCCTTGTATGCATAATGAGTATCACTACTTGTTATTAACTTATTACTTATATAAATTTCCACATCTTTAAACAAGGCTCCAGACAAATAATTAACAGGAAATACTTTTGACGGATTTGGAATTTCACCTGCATGAGCTCCTTGTGCTGGAGGTCTTGCAGGTGCAGTTCCATCTGGTTTTAGTATTTTTAAAGTAAGATGTAAAAATGTTTGAGACAAGTCTATAAAATCAGCTTTATTTGATTTAAATGCAAACTCTAAAGGTCCACCTTGACTTACATTACTAATTGAATATAATTTTGAATAAAAACTTGTTCTAGATGTTGCATCTGTTGGTGGAATATTAAAATAATCATAACTTGAATCAACACACAGACAAGAATCTTTATGCATAGCCATTTTTTAAATTATACATTAAATTATCAAACTAGTTTTAGATCTTATCTTAAGAAGATTTAGATCTTATCTTAAGAAGATTTAGCTAAATATATCTTCTTCTTCAGAATCATAAGATACTCTCCTCTTTTTTCTTTTATTTTCTTTAAAACTAGACTGATTTTTTCTTTTTTGTTTATTTGATATTTTTTCCTTTATTTTGTCAGAAATATAGTCCACAGAATCTTTTGTTAATTCTTCCAACTGTTTCTTTGCCTCTTTTTTCAAAACTTCTTTAGCACTTTGACCCTGAATAATTTTCTTAACAGCAGTCATTCCAGCTTTTTTCCCTCTCTTAATAATTTCACGCTTAGCTGTTTTGGCAACATTCTTTAAAGCTGGCTTTGCCATTCTTAAAGCTGGTTTAATTAATTTAGCTGCAGGTTTAGCTAAACGCAAAACTGACTTCGCTATTGCTGAAAAAATACTTCCTATACCATATCCTTTTTGATTCTGAACTCCAATAAATGGAGGAATAAAAGAATATCCTCCATATCCATAACCCTCTTGTAAAAATCGTGAATTATTTTCATCAAAAAAATGCTTATAGTCACAAGCATGATTTTCTCCACAATATTTTTGCATTTTAATTATTATATACTTTTAACTTTATAAACAATAAAAACGCTAACATTTGATTCATTTAAGATTTAAGATTAATCTTAAAGTAATTTACTTTTCAGCTGGTTTCCATGCATCCCATTTTGAAGTATGTTTAATTCTTCTTCCAAACCTTGATCTTTCCTCTGCACTATCTTTTGTTTTCTTACTGCCTGAAAAAATCCTGTCTTGATATGGTTTGTTCATAGATTTCTTTTTCTTTTTCTTTTTTAAAGAAGCAAAAATGTCAACCTCTGGTTGATCAAATGTAGGTGAAGGTAACTTTTCTTCTATTTCACCAATATCAATGTTAGCACGGTTTTTTGAAATAGGCGTATAAAAATCATCTTGATCTGGAAGACCAGCAAAATCTAATTTATCCTCTTCATCTTGACTTAAAGATTTATTAATAGTATCCATAATTTTTTCTCTTTCAGTTTCTTCAAGAGGATATTTAGCAGGAGTAAGAAATTCATCATCTTTTTTTTTTCGAAAACTTTCAGGTTTATTTTTAAACCAAGATTTTGGTACTTTTACTGTTTGTAAAAATTCCCAAAGTTGATCAACACCTCGAGGTTCCTTTTCGAATTGTTTTGTTTTTGAAAAAAATTTCATTATATTTAAAATATTTGAACCTTTAATAACTTTGCCCTGTAAATTTATTTCTCCCTCAGCATTCCATGTTCCATTATTTTCCAAAATTTTATCTAAAATACTTTGTGCATTTGGTCTTTGTGACACTGAAATTCCTTTTAATATTTTAAAAGTACTTGGCTTTAAATTATTTTTATCATCTTCAGTTCTTCTTCCCTCTAAATTTAAATCCTTAGTTAAAGCAGGTTTTACAGGAGGTGGTATATATGATGTATGAACAGAATAAGGCTTTTTATTAAACATACGCTCCTGCATTAAATCTTTTTGCCTTTTTAAAGTATAAAGTTCATTATGACTAGGTACTTCTTCACTAAAGGTACAGCTTTTAAACATTGCATAAGGAATTATTATACTTTCTTTAAAAGAAGCCATTTTGGTAATTTTAATTTCAAGTTAATTCTTGTTAATCATACAAAAATTAATCAATATTATGCATTACTTATACCTGCTGCAACAGATGCAGCTATAATTGGAAGTAAAAGTGGTAAAAATCCTCCTTTCTGTTTTAAAACTTCTTTACGTTTTTTAAAAGGCATTTTTTGTTTTACCACTTCTCTTAAAACTTTTTTAAATTTCTTTAACTTATGATAATGCGACTTCTTTATAGGTATATTTCCTTTCAAAACATTATAGACACAATCACAAATAGCATAAATATCTTCGGCATCAGCTGAATCAAGAATTCTATTTCTCTTCTTTTTGCTATGTGCCTCACATACTAAAACAAGAAAATGTCTATGCTTATGAGCATAGCTTTCTTTCTTTGTCTTTTTTAACCTACCCATTTTACTTTAAATAATTTAAGTTTATTATGTACATAATCTTAAAGACATTTCTTTAGTGTGTAAAATTAATCTGACTCAATGTAAACTAATAATAATAATAACACAAATAAATAAATATTTCAATTTTGTTTTTCTTATGCCTTTGTCAAACTAAAACAATAAAATTGCTTTCTTTTTTTGTCTTCTTTCAAGTACATAATCTTAATGGTATTTGTTATTTAACTTCTATTCAACAAGTTCATAATCTTAATGGTATTTGTTATTTAACTTCTATTCAAAGTAAAACAATGTTGAACATCTCCAAACATATTTGTTCGAAACATAGCATTTTTAGGTGATTGTTGATGGCCATCTATAAATAAATAGCCGTGCGGTCTATCAACAGCATGTGTAAATATATTAACAAAGCAGCGTTGATTCTTAGGCATTAATTTTCTAGCAAGAGAATAAGCTATAGTTTGGTCTAATGGCGAATTAAAAATACATAAATAGGTAGCATTTTTAGTAAAATTTTTTCTTTCCTTACCATCATGAAATAAATTTTGTGAAATAAAAATAACACTTACATTTTCATGATGTGTTCGCTTGGTAAAAAATTCTGAAACTAACTTATTATTTCCACATTCAGCCATTAAATCATCAAAAATTGCTAGTCCTCTTTTATTAGAATCTATTAAACTATTAAAAGACTCTGGTAATCCATTATAAAATTGAACATTTCTTAATTGTAAATATGGATCACGTGGAAAAGTTTCTCCATAAAACCATAGAATATAATCAAATTCATTATCAACTATCCTTGAATCATTTTTTAACAAATCAATAACAAAAGTAGTTTTTCCACAATTACTTGGTCCAGCTATTATTAATGAAAATGGTGTTTTTAATCTAGCATCAAAAATAGTAAATTGACCTTCAAACGCCATTGTACACGGATTAAATATTTCCTTAATCTTACACGAATTAATATTCAACCTTTTACTTTAGACATTTCTTCTTTATATACTCCTCCTTGTAATCTTACACGAATTAATATTCAACCTTTTACTTTAGACATTTCTTCTTTATATACTCCTCCTTGTAATAATTCATTATTTTTATCCTGTAAAACATAAGTTACAGGTTTTGTATTTAATATAAAAGCTATTTTAAATATTTCTTTTCTCCAATTTGATAAAAATCCTCTATTAAAAGTCCTTCTATATTTACTTAATCTTACTTTATCTCCAATTTTTAAGTTTAAATCTATTCTTTTAGAATAAAGATGATCTTTATATTGTTTTAACCATAAGTCATGCTGATTATTTTTATTAACTTCAATAGGACTTATACCTAAAGTTCGATGTTTTGTACAATTATAACTTAAAACAATAGGTTGTAAAGCCTCAAGATATCTTTTAGTTTTATTTGCTTTTAAAAATCTAAATAATTTATTTTTATAAGTTCTTATAAATCTTTCCACTATGGCACATTTGGGATCTTGAAAAGTAGAAAATTGATGTATTTTATTTTGCTTTAAAAAGCGACTAAAAATTCCCTTAAACTCAGAACCTAAATCTGTTTGAACTATTCTAGGTTTCACTTTAGCTCTTTTTAATATTTTTTCAAATGCTAATTTAGTTGTGCTAGAAGTCTTTAATTTCATTGGTTCTACATAAGCAAATCTCGAAAAACAATCTATTGCAACTAATATATAAATGTTTCCATCATTGTATTGTTTCAACTTTGGAAGAACTATTAGATCTAATTGCCATTGATCATTTTTACCTCTTACTATTATTTTTCTTCTTAAAAAATTTTTTATAATTGGTTTAAAAGAAGTATAAGTTCTTGTATTTTGTAAAAAAGTTTTAACATCATTTAAAGTTATATTTTCATTAACACGTTTTGCAGCTTTATATAACTTATTAATAGAAGAAAATGAAGAAGGATGCCTAGAATTAAAATAAATAGATATAAGTACATTTAACTTATCTCTTTGATTCATTGCCATTTTAAATACACATCTACCTTTACATTCTAATCTTATCTTAAGCAAAATTATTTATAATAATACATTGTTTATTTTCAAGCTAAACTAATTTATACTATTCATTAAGCTTAACTAATTTATACTATTCAACTGTCATTTACCCTAAATTACAACGTCTATCTTCTAAGCTGTGCAAAGTCGGGACTCCAAAACATATGCACAAGCAATACAATAAACGCCATAAAAAAGATAAATATTGACATGTATTATACATATTTACACTTTGCTTCGGTTATCCAAGAAGCAAAACACCTCCACAAAAGAACGAACATGAAACATTTATTTCATGTGCATTCATAATATAATATATATTTGCATTCATAATATAACTACTTATTGAATTATATTAAAAAAATTCTTTCCTTTTTTGTCATTTCTTATAACCATTAATGGAATTAATCCATATACCATTGCATCCTTATTTTGCTGATTTTTAGCATTTAAATTTTTTTGCTTCACAAATGCAGTTTCTTCATTCTTCATATTAAAAGCATTTTCAATATTTTTTTTAGCTCTACCTCCTGTAACCTTCTTTTTCTTTGCTACAGTTTCTCCATTTTCATTATTCTTAGCTACAGTTTCCTCATCCTGATTTACCTCGTTTTGATTTTGAATTTCCTTTTTCTTATACTTTCTCTTAGCTTTTTTTGAAATGTCTTCAACTTTCTTAGTTATATCTTCTTCACTTTCTTCATCAACCTCATTATTTTGAATTTCCTTTTTCTTAAACTTTCTCTTAGCCTTTTTTGGAATATCTTCATCAACTTTCTTAGTTATATCTTCTTCACTTTCATCAAACTTTGAAAACAGTTGCACTGTTGCATCACTTTCTTGATCACTTTCTTCATTTAAAGACTTCTTTTCACTCTGTTTTATTAAATTTTTTTCCTTTTCCTTTATATATTTCTTTTGGCATGAATTGCATCTATTTAAGTCTAATTGAAAATATCTAGGATGGTCATAAGGCTTATGACATCTTATGCACTCCTTAAAAAGACTATCTTCACAAGAAATACAGTACTTCTTACCCTGAACCAAAGATTCCTCACTACCACAATAAAAACACACCTCCATCTTAAAAAAATTCTGTTTAAATATTTACAAAATGTATACTTACATTAATGCTCACCTTTAGGCTTGCTTAAATCCCAAAAATTTAGCTAATCACAAGCTAGTTTTGCTGCAATACTATTTCTATTAAGCTTAATATATCTACCTATTCATTTAAAAACTTATATACTTTGCATATCTTCTTCGCTAGAAATCCCAATTTTTTCCAACTCTGTATTCTGTTTTTTAGCTTGTTTCTTACTTTTCTTCTTTTCCTCTATTTCACTGTCCTCATCAGTAGAAAAATCATCTAATTTTTTCTGTTTCTTCTGCTTTTTTGCCTCATGATCTAATTTCTTTAGTCTTCTAGCTATTTTCCTCTTTAACCCAAACAACTCACCTAACTCTTCCTTAGTTACTGTAAAACTTTTATTATCTTTCAACAAATCACTGAAATGTACATATACTTCTGCTTTAAATATTGTTAAATCTAGTCTTTTCTTTCTTCCAAAAGACAAAACATAACGTGATATTGTTTCCTCCTTTGAAGCCATAATTAATTCTATATTTGATAAACAAACTAATAACTACTATAAAATTACTATTTACCTACTATAAAATCACTAATCACAGGAATATTTCCTATGCTTTCCTTTGAACTTTACATATTGTTTTATCTTCCTCTTCTTTTACTCTTTTTTTAGACCTTAACTTATAATTTCCATATGCTAAAGAGTGCACTCCATCTGAACAAAGCCAACGTTTATCTTCAAAAGGCGATAAAGCTAACTTTGTTTCTTTTAAAGTAAACACATCGTGCTTATAACTGCGTATACAGTGAAAGGTAGCAAAAGATTCAGATGCTTCTTTTAAAACTTGTTTAAATTCTGAATGTAAAAGCTTGTCTACACAACTCCTTCTAATTCCTTTAACTCTTTTTATATTCTTTCCTGAATTTAACAGAAAAGAATACATTTTAGGTCTTAAACCAACAAATTCCTTAATTTCTACTCCAGCTGTTTCATCTTTAAATTTACCTAACACTTTTCTATTTTTTAAAGAATATAATAAATTATTTGTTTCTAAATTTGAAAAATCAAAATAATCCCTAATATCATAAAGTAATCTATAAAAATGTTTATGATCTATATAATATATTAGTGAATCAGTATCAGTATAAAGAAGCTGAACAGATTTTAAACCAAATGTTTTTAAAATGACATTATAATGAAAATTGAACATATGCATTTTCGATAAATCTAATATTGTAAAACCAATATAAATAGGTTTATTCAATTCTACTATATTTTTCTTATACTGTATCCCAACAAAATTTGAATTAAAAATATGTAAAGAATGAAAAAGAGGCTTTTTAATCATAGAGGCACATGACTTTTGATTTGTTGTTAATACCATTTTAATTCTTCTTTTTACATTTTCCATACATTTGCCAAACGTAGAGTTATTCATAAGTTTAAAAAATTCCCTATCAAAATCTGAAGTAGCCTCTTTCCGCTTTTGGTTATTAAAATCAATATATGGTTTCATCCAACATGACTGAGAAAAGGATACTATCCTAAAAATTTTAGAAATTTTTAAACCTAAACTTAAATACAATTTTAAATTCCTATAATGTATAATGTACTTTTCCTTTTGACATAAAGTTGAAATTAATTTCATACAGCTTTTAGTATAGCGTTTACCTAAACCTTCCAAAATATTTTTAGCATATGGAGACAATTGAAAAAAATTCACTGCAAGCTTTTCAGGAGCCAAAGGAAGCATATTATGAAAATCATGTAAATAATCAGGATACTCTAAAGTTACCTCTAAAATATATCCTATAGGAGCATCATCAAGAACTTTAGTTACATCAAAACTATCATATTTACTCGGATCAACCCAAGCAAAATTTTTGTAAGGTAAAGGTTGTACCATAGCAAATCCATATAAATTATTACAATCATAATAAACTATATGCTCAGTTTCTTTTCTCACTTTTGCAAATCTTTGAACTACATTTGTCATACCTCCTCGAATACCATCTTCAAAAAAATTAAACATGTCAATATCATTAATTAAATCAAACTTAACCTTTGTAAACTTCATCATAGCATCATAACTCAAAGATGGAGCTGTTAAATATTTAGCTGGATCTAATCCATAAAAATCTAATGACTTTTCCCTAAATGATTCAAAAACATCAGCTAATAGTAATACATCTATTTTTAAATATTGTCTTAAATAATCTTTTATATTCTTACACTTTAAAATTTTAAACATTTTAATTGCATGATCATAATCTAAAGAAGAAATACTTTGATTAGTTAAACTATTAAAAAATGCCTCACGACAAGGTAATTCCTTCTCATCCAGCCTTTCCCACGAATCTATATAGTCATAGCACATAACTCCCTTTCTTATAACATATGGTAACATCTTTTCCTTAAAATGCTTTTTAGTTTCTTTTAAATCTAATGTATCTTTTTTAACTAATAATTCAGCAAGATTAGATAATGAATTTGGAAGAAACTGAAAAGAATCAATAAAAACAAAATTATCTAAAAACATAGCTAAAAACGTTTCTGATGAACGCGGAATAACTTGAACATTAAGTTGTTTTAAATACTTGTACATATTTTTAACAATAAAATGTAAATCATAGTTCATAGCATTATGCATAACAATAGGAATTTTAAAATTTGTAAATTTCAATGCACTACATACTAAATTACATCTATTACAAGCATAATTAACATCTCTACCTTTTCCTTCCCTACCTAAATGCTCATGATCTATAACTCTTTTAATTCCTAAATTAGCAAAAGAAACTCCGCAAAGATAACAAGCTTTTTGCTTAGCGAGATGTAAAATATCCTGTGAATTTAAAGTTAAAGGTTTTCTATCATTTTCAAAAATACAAGATATCTCTGCACGCACTTGATAAATATATCCAAAAAAGTTTTTAAGAACATTAGGACCAATATAAAGAAAAGGTGGTTTAGAATACTTACTATACTTTGATAAAAATAAAATACCTACTGCATTTAATTCATGTCTTGTTTTCATAATAGACTTACCTTTTAACTTATTTACATTTTTATTTAATGTTTCAAAATCAGCATAAATAATAAAATGATGTTTTATTTGTCGTGAAAGATTTCGAAACATTTCTTTTTCACCTATTAAAGGAAGCTTATAAGTTTGTCCAGTATAAACTTTATTTGTACAATTTGCTTTACTATGAAGTTGTAAACCAACTTTATCTCTAAATGAAATTAAACATTTATTACAAAAATACCTTGTTTTTTTCCAATAAAATGGTGTTATGAATGAATTAATATTTCGAATTAACATATAATGATTTTTGTACAAAAGTAAATTAATATGTTTGCGATGTTTATCATCAAAGCTTGTTGAAATATACATTGGATACGGTAAATATTTAGTATTATTTACAAATCCCATTTCATTTTGACTAAATAACCCAAAAACATTTATCGTTAAATTATTATTTTTCTCAAAATTTGGAATCTCACTTATTTTAGTTGGAAAAGAAAGACCCTTTAAATTTAAAGAACTTACTAAACCTAAATAAGATGTAAATCTATTAGGATTTACACACTTTTTAAAAGCAGCTAACACAGAATACAAAAAGCACTTGTCATCAGAACATCGTATATTAAGAATAGAATGTTTATTAGGAATTGGTAATGAAACAGATGCACACCCTCCAAAAGGATTACATTTATAAACTGATAAACGTAAAACATTAATTTGTTTTAAAAACCAACCTGAACCCATCTGAATAAACCCATCAAAAAATGCTAAAAGTATTCTTATAGCTTGTATCATTTTTTCTTTTACAGATAAAAATGTTAAAACTTGAGTCATATTGCTTTGAAACCAAGGTTTAATTTCATAATACCTTGATGTATCCAATTTATATTTACCTAATACAACATTAAGACTAATTTGAAATTTTATGCCACCATGCCTCAATAAACCTTTCTTAATTTTTTCTAATAAAACTTTAAACTTGCGTTGAAAATATAATTCTATATCTATAGCACGCTGAAAAGGAACTATATCATAACTTCTTAGCAGTTTACCAAAAGCTTTTCTTTTCTTTATTTCATTCATTTTATTTTTTATCTATTTAATCTTCTAAAACGCAAAATTAACTCAACAATTCCATATTCAAATTTAACAAGCTGTCCATCATCAGTTCTAATTACTATTTCTATATCCTGCAACCTATCATAAGCTAATTTCTTATACAATGGATGGGAATAAGTGTGCTTAATATGTTCACCAAATACTCCACTAGCCCTAACAGTTCTAAGTAATTTTGTTTGAATGTTACCTACATACTCATAATCAACAATATTAGAATAAATGTATATATTTGAAGTGTCTGTTGGAAAAACTGGAACTCCTTTTCCTACATAATCTTTTCCATATTGTGGTTGAAAAAGCTCATTATATGGTCCCTTCCTATTAAGAGATATTACATCATTAAAACCTTTTATTAAAATTTCTTCATCCCTTATTGGATTTCCTTCAGAATCTAATTTATTTTCAGTAGAAGGTGGCTTTTTCAATAAAGGTGGTCCTCTAAACTCAATAAAATTTGTAAATGTTTTCTCACCATTAACAGTAACTCTTGAAGTATACTTTTTAATTCCTTCACAATTATTTAAGCGTAAAACCGTAGCAATATATTCGGACAAAATAACTACATCTCCTGTACCTACATATAAAGTGCAAATTAAATTTTGATTATCAATATAAAGTTTAGTATATCTTTTATAATTTTTATAAGTAGGTTGAGCTTCATTTACTTCCATTTTTAATTTAGCAAATTTTTCATTCATTTCACTTATCATATCCTTAATTTCATAATTTCCAAACTTTAAAGCAAACACCTTATTTACTTTTTTTATAGAATTAGGAACAACTTCATCTAATGAATTAATTTGTCCTACTGTTTGGTCTTTTAAATCAAAAATATCTCGCACAATTACATAAGTTCTAGATTGCTCTGGATGCTCTGGTACATTATACCACGATTTCAAAAAATCAATCTCCAATAAGGCTACTTCCCAGTAACCTTTACATTCACGTGTAGCTGGTATTTGAGTATAAAAATGACTTGTCTTATTTTCTCTTACTGAATGTGGTACATTTGAAACTAATGTATAATTGAATGATTCTAGTTCTTCGTTCTGCAACATTTTAAATATTTATTAAAACAAATCTATAAAAATCTAATATCAATCCTAATCACATCACAATTTAATCACTTTGCCTCATCAGTCTTCCTTTTGAACTTTCACATTTCGCATTAATTTTGAAGAAGAATATGTTCTTATGTGTTTAGGATAATCTCTCATATGCATAAGAAAATCTTCTAAACACCTTTTCCTCGAAGCTGTTTCTATTTGGGGTAATGCATTTCGCCAAGGAGTTCTACAGCAGGGACAATAAACCTGCAAATCAAAACTAGAAGAAATAAAATTTTCATAACATCTTGAAATATGAATAGGTCTTTTACAACACTTTAAAAAAACTGTATTATCTGAACCTTTATAATTAAAAATAATTCGTGAATGGCATTGAGCACAAGGTAATGTAAAAAAAGAAAAAAGTAACCTACGACATCGCCTAGTATCTCTTAACTTTTTAGCTAACAACCTCATTGAACAATTAGGACTACTATTATTATTAATTTCCCATAAATGTCCTAAATCAATCACATCATCTACTGACATATACAAATACGATGCTACTGAATCCAAAACTACCTTTGTGAAACAATCTTTTAAACCAAAAAAATAAATTGACTTTCTTAAAACTTCAATTATTTTTTTATCATTTTCCCACATGGATAAATAAATAAAATCTAAAACAATATCACAATGAAAATACGATGAAAAAAATAAAAGACTCGCGCAAGAAAAATATTTCAACTTTAAAAAACATGCATCATCTGTAAGTTCTTCACTTAGTATTTCTATTATTTGTAAACACTCATCTTCAGATAAAAATTCTTGGCTAGGAATTTCAATTAACAAAGGTAAATTTATCTTACCAAAATAAAATGACACTAAAGCACAAAAATACAAGCTCCTTTTCATCAAGCGAGCAAAACTTTTTGAACAAGCAGTATCCATTTCAAATACTTACTTTTATCAACTTGAAATTCCTAAATAAATATATAATAAATTTAATCAGGATGATACTTTTTTAATATTACTAAAGAAGATCTCAAAGGAACTGGTGTAAATATATGATTCTTAGGATCATAATTAGAATGCTTAACCAAAATATGTAAACGCAATAAACTTAAAGATATAAACTCTTTCTTACAATATGAACATTCTAATTTTTTTTTTTGGGTCCTCGCTTATCTTTTGTAGCCTTAACTAAAGCTTGAGCACAATGAACAGGACAACACAAGCAATTCTCAATATTTCCTGGCAGTAAGTTATTTTGAAGAACTAAGGCGTGTTTTTTCAACCTTTCAGTTACTTCTACAAGCTTATCTATATTACATTCTATCTTATTTAAATTATCAGAATACAAATCAGAATATGGTGAAAAATCCTGTAAATGTTTTCCTGTTTCTGAAACATTTACCATAACATCTTTTTTCTGAGATTTCTTATGAAATTTCATATCATTATTAGATTGCTGTAATTTGTTTAGTTCGCCCATAAAATCATCTCTTTTTTCAAGCTCTAATTCTGATTCCAATTTCTTAGCTTTATCATCATAATCATCATTTTCACTTTCTGATAGTAACAAATCTCGAGCCAAAGATGAATCACTATCATTAACCTTTTCTTTAGTTACAGCTTTCTCAAAATTTTCAACTCTTGCTTTTTTCTTAGTACGAAAACCTAAAGATTTCTTACAAGTACTTTTTTGATCATGTATTTGTTTTTTACAATCTGAATCTGAATCTGAAGTAGAAGATAAAAACTCAACACTTTTATATTCATGCTTACGCTTTTTGCTGTTCACTTTATGTTTTGGAAACTCAATTAATGAATTATATTTTGACATATGATAATCTAAAGCTACTTCTATAAAAGCATTTTCTACTCTGCACCATTGAATAACAAAAGGTGAACCTATACGAAACAATTCTGTACAACATGTAAAATTAAATGATCGAGAATCACTTCGATAAACAGTTATATTTATTCTAAGAATATCAACAAGGCACTGAATAATTGAACTTTGTGAAGAACGCAAGTCCAGCTTAATAATTTCATCATCACTAGATAAAATTCTAAAGGCTAAATTTCTCGTTATATCTTGATTTCTTAAAGCAGACAAAAGTCCAACCTTTAATTCTTCTTTAAGAATATTTATTTTTTTCCTTTCATTCTCACATTCTGTTAAAAGTAGAAAACAAAAACTAAAAACATGTGAATTATCTGCCTGAACTTTATTCCAAAATAATTTATTTTCTTCATTTTGTCTTAAAAGAAATTCTATAATTAACAAAAGTAACCTATCTAACACTCCGGCGGCCATAAATGTAAATTATTTAAATAACACAATCTCAAACTATCACAAACTCTTTTAAAATCTAAAACATTATCAGTTAAACAACTTCCTTTATAAGAATATGAAAACGTAAAAATACATTTACTATTACCTTTAATTTTGATACGTACACTTGAAAAATATAAACTATTATTTACATAAGGCAACCATATAGATTCACTAGAATTAGATTCTTTAATTTCAAATTCATATTCTTTTTCAAAACATTCTGCAATTTTTATACAAAAAACCTTAAAATCCGGTGTTGTTTTAAATACAAGTTGAAAGGTAATTTGAATGTTCTTTGGAGTTATATTTACACTATTTCCTGTTCACAAAAGTCCCTAATAAACTCATAAACTTCTAAAGCTATTATCTTAATATTTGGTAATAAACTTGAAAAATTCCTTCTTAAATAAATTGAACAAAATCCATTACGTGTAATCTTCAAAGTATACAATTTATTTTTACAAGTTAATGATCCTCTATATAAAAAACTATTCTTTATACTTTTATGAATATACGAAATATCAAAATAAATATTTGGAGTAAAATTCAAACCAAAAATAACCAAATTTACACTATAATCTACTTGCATTAATATATACTAACGATACTTATAACCCAATCTAAAGGAGGCGTGTTTCATTACAATAAGATAAATCTGTGCTATATTTATTAAAAATTCTGAATAACCCATTAAAAAATCAGAAGACATTGTTAAATAAAAATCTGGTTTAGCTTTGCAATACTCGCAAATTTTAGCACTTAAATTATGAATTTCATGTCTTGTAATAATTTGATTTAAATTAAAAAACAATTTATATGCTTTCTTGTATCGAAAATTAACCAATATTAACTGACAATCTAAACATGAACAAACTAATTTACAAAATTTCTTATTAGTTGTATCGTACCTATATCTATAAAAATAAAACACACGTCTCATACCTACCAATGTATATAAGTTTAAAAATCAAAAATTTCTGATACTTGTTCTATTTTAACACGAAAACCAACATGATGCCGAATCAACAAAACAAACGTTGTTGTATTTGCAACTTCATCAAATTGCCTGGATTCATCTTCCTCAAAATTAGTAATATCATTTTTTAAATTACCAGGAATCTCTAACTGATCTAGATCTTCTGGTGTTAATTTAGGAAATTTATTCAAAATAAATGTCAAAACTAATCTTTTTAAACTTAATTTAAAAAGAAATCTATTCAATTCCTGTGCTAATTCTGTGATTTGTTCTATTTTAGAAAAATCTATTAATGTACCATTAGGACATGCAGCAATAAGCTTATCTATATTTTCACCTTCCTTTAATACTTTATTTATAACTAAGCAAAAGTAACAAGAACAATAAGGCTCATAAACACTTTTCTCAAAATGTATAACAATCATTTGTAAACTAACCTTAAGCCTAAAAAACAATCTTTAATCCTCTGTACACCTACCTCCTAAGCAAACGCAAACACCAAATATAACAATCATAAGCTTATTTAAGCACAAAACTTCATGCATATTCAAATAAACTTACCTTAAACTCCTTATATATCTTAAAAATAAACATTAACACAAATAACTTAACCACAATATACTACTTGAACATATCTGACACATTTTGCCAAGGCTGTTTCTCTAAAGTACCAGAATTGAGAATTATCACAGTGCAATTGATGATGCACAATGCTCCATCACCACAACACTGTAGCTATGCTGAGATAAGGTAATTTTGAGCAAGTTAGGTAATTTTGCGCAACTTGCCCTTCTTAGGAGCAATGCTTGACTGAGTCAAACCAAACTTATTCCTATGTAAATAAGGCTGATAAACCTATCGGAAAACACCATTTATATGCCGGACAAACATAAAATTATGTTACAAACACTTAAAGTAAACACAATTCTTCAGTTTGTGCCTAAAATACGAAGGAAATGTCATAGAAGGAAATGTCATAGAAAGATATAACAAAGTGCAGAAGAACCGGCAAAATCTCTTCTTTCCGATCCTGTTTGAATCATTGAAATCCGCCGATAAACAGCGCCGCTGCGCCACCTAACGTTTTGCCTATAAAAAACGTAGGTGGCGGCGCCTGCGGTCACGTATATGAAGTGCGTAAGCGGTCAGAAAACAAATAACGCGATACGGCAGTACCTAAGTTATCTAAGCGTCTAAACAATCCACCAGAGGGCATCAGCTACCTATTGTAATAAGACATGAACAGTGTTGTCATTACCTGGGGAACCCTCACTACATTACCCAAACTAAGCCTAAAGGCTTAACGTCACACTGTTCATCTCTACTACAGGTGTTAACAGCGTCTTTAGACAGCTGTCTAAACTTAGGCAAAAAACCAATATAATCTAAATTGTTTAACACCAAACACAGGCGAGAAGGTGCTTAATGAGAAATCTATAAATTTAAGCATAAAAAACCCATCCCTAGTATGTCTCAAATCTAGTCAAAACATTAATCAAATAACGCCCAGCGTAAAAGCTAATCAGCGTAAAAGCTAATAAGTCTATTCTGTCTACAGTTAATGCTTAGCCACCAGAGGGAACCTTCCAGCACATGTCGAAAGTTAATGTCTAGCCACCAGAGGGAACCTCTCAGCACAAATTATTTAGTACCAAGTGAACCTCAGATAAGTTTATCTACTCCAAGCCAAGCCTACATAAAAATACTTGATAAGTATGGACTAAGTTACAGCCCGTAATCAATGGAAACTATTTCTTACATTAATGCCCTTAAACTTATTGATAAATCTAAATCTAGAACACGCCGACCAACACTCACTTCATCTCTAAAGTAAATCAAATGTGCAGAACCATCATGTCGACCAAACTAGTATTCCTGCTTCTCTTCCTAACCATTTTGACGAAAACTCTAGGTTGTTCTGTCAAAAACGACTGCTCCTTAACCGACAACTTGGACACGCTTATCTGCTACTGTTTACCGACAACTTTCACACACAGAACGCTAAGAACTACGCAAATCTTTCTAATTTCCCCCGCCGCATCACAGCAACAATACATCAAATACGACATAGATGTCTTCCCATTCCTTGCAGTTATCAAAACAAGTGGAATTACATTTCAATGCGAAGCAGGAAAATGCATGTAAGTATAGGCTTAACTCACTTAATATTAACAGTATAAAATTAATCAAATATAATACCTTTCTAAGTTTCTTAAGTTTTAGCTTAACAAGTTTCTTAAAATTCTGAACATTATATAAATACCTTTCATACCCCAAGTTTTTCTAATCTTTGCTTTCTAAATTTCTTAAATTCTAAACATTAATTTTTTATTCAGATTAAAAGCAACAGAAAAACCAACTTCTATGAAACCAACATCTTCATTTCCAAATACCATGTAAGTTATTAGTCTTAAAGTGCACTCTAAACCTAAAAATAAAACAGCATGCTTCCTCCTAACATTCCTATATGGCAAACTAAGTTAAACCTCCTTTTAATATTAAACATCATAGTTACGTAAAAGTCACTCATGCTAACTGCAAAAGCAGTGACGCCATCTAACTTCTACCTTAAACAATATTCACTTTACACCGTCCTAACCATATTAACCTAACTAATCGTAATTTTTTTATTTAGCTCAGCAATTGAACCAACTGATGCCTTGAAGACAACTATTGCCCTATTTGATTTAACTACAACTGACGCATTGAAGACTCAAACTAATGATTTAAGTACAACCACTACATCTATGAAACCAGCATCTTCATTTCCAAATACCATGTAAGTTATTAGTCTTAAATGCACTCTAAACCTAAAAATAAAACTGCATGCTTCCTCCTAACATTCCTATATGACAAACGTAAGTTAAACCTCCTTTTAATATTAAACATAGTCTACGTTAAAGTCACATGCTAACTGCAAAAGCAGTGGCGCCATCTAACTTCTACCTTAAACAATATTCACTTTGCACCGTCCTAACCATATTAACCAAACTAATCGTAATTTTTTATTTAGCTCAGCAATTGAAACAACTGATGCCTTGAAGACAACTATTGCCCTATTTGATTTAACTGAAACAAAAACAACTCATGATTTAACTGACGCATTGAAGACTCAAACTAATGATTTAAGTACAACCACTACATCTATAAAACCAGCATCTTCATTTCCAAATACCATGTAAGTTATTAGTCTTAAGTGCACTCTAAACCTAAAAATATAACAGCTTGCTTCCTCCTAACATTCCGATATGGTAAACTAAGTTAAACCTCCTTTTAATATCAAACAAAGCAACAAACATCATAGTTACGTAAAAGTCACTCATGCTAACTGCAAAAGTGTTTCAATAGCTTTATAATCCCTATTCAGCCTATCACCATTTAAAACTACTAATATCTTTAACAACAAATCTAGCATTATATCCATCCTAACTTCTAACAAAAATATTAATCTATATGTAATTTATTATTTGTAAAATACTTTATACTTTCAGCTCACCCAAAACTTCAAGTCTGTCACAAGCCTCTACACCTATTACTTCAAGCCAGCCACGTACTTCAAGTTGGTTCATGTAAATATATAATTTATTTGTTTTAATAGCTTTATCTAAACTAATATCTTTAACAACAAATCTAGCAACATATGTTTTAATAGCTTTATCTAAACTAATATTTATAATCCCTATTCAGCCTATCACAATTTAAAACTACTAATATCTTTAACAACAAATCTAGCATCATATCCATCCTAACTTCTAACAAAAGTTTTATAAAAATATTAATCTATATGTAATTTATTATTTGCAAAATACTTTATACTTTCAGCTCACCCAAAACTTCAAGTCTATCGCAAGCCTCCACACCTATTACTTCAAATCGGCCACAAACTTCTACTACCTCCACACCTATCAGTACTTCACGTCTACCGCAAACCTCTACTACCTCCACGCCTATCAGTACTTCAAGTCTACCGCAAACCTCTACTACCTCCACACCTATCAGTACTTTAAGTCTGCCGCAAACCTCTCTCAGTACTTCAAGCCAACCACATCCTACAAGTCTAGCGCAAACCTCTACATTTAGCAGTTCAAGCCAACCACAAGTCACTATACCTATAAATACAACATTTTCAAATGAACCAAAAACACCTAACGCATCTTTCGCATCTACACCTAAACCTATTGACAAATCAACTCCAAAAAATATCTTACCAGTAGCTGATATTATAGCAGGAATCTTATCTTTCTTAGTTCTTTTTGGTATTATATTAACATCTTTTATTCTTTATAAACTTTTCAGAAAAACTTGTCAAAACAAATTTGAACAATATAGAATTCGATCTATTCAGCGAACCACACTTCATATGAGATCTCGATTTAATATTAATGTTAATGTTAATGAAGCACAAGCACCTTCTGAATACACTAGCAGTTTCAATTCTCTAAACTCTGAAAGCTTTGAATCTATTAGCATAGTACAAGAAGAAATTGAAATGACTACTTTTAAAACTTTTTCTTCTCCCTCACCTTCTCCTCCCTCACCTTCTCCTCCCTCACCTTCTCCAACTCCCTCACCTCCTATTAACTTGTAAAATAAAACCTTTAGCACTTTAACAATATCCACTAGAACCAAACCCCTTACAACCACGATCAGTTTTGCTTAACTCTTGTACTTCATAAACACAGGCATTTGAATAACGCTCTAAAATAATTTGAGCAATCCTATCACCAGCCTTAATAAGAAAATCTAAATTTCCAAAGTTATACAAAATAATACTAACATTTCCTCTATAATCTTCATCAATAACTCCTGCTCCAACTTCAATAGAATAATATTTAGAAAGACTAGATCTAGATGCTATTCTTCCATAACATTTTTCAGGAAACTCAAACTGTAAATCTGTTTTAATTTCAAGTTTTTTTCCTGCTGGTAAAATATAATCATAAGCACTATACAAATCTAATCCTGCTGAAAATAATGAACTTCTCTTTGGAAGATTAGCCTTTTCGGAAAGCCTAACAACATAAACCTTATCATGCGACATCTTAATTATGCTCCTTTAACACCACAGACTTATTCAAACTATTCTGAAAAATACATACACAAACTCGAATAGGTTTCAAATTATTATCCCTTTCTATACTTTGCACCTGAAAATACTTAGACCTGGCAAACAAATCATAATAAACTAAATATTGGGAGTTAACTGAAACATTTTTAAAATTTGAACTTTCAGAAACATTTTTAAAATTTGAACTTTCAGAATATATTATATCAAAATACACGTATTGTTTCATATTTCTAAATACACTTACCTGTTCGGTACCACACTAAATACAATACAATATTTCTCACAAATAAATAAATAAGTACACTTACCTGTTTATAATGTGCCTGTGATGAATGACACCGAGCTTGATCTTGAAGCTTCTAAGTCGCAAAACTATAAAGCTGAATTTCAACAAAAGCAAAAGCAACAACCAACAATCACCTAACTAAATACAAACCAAAAATAATTCCAACTAGTACTAAAATTATCTTAAGTAAAACAGACCAAAAATAATTTCAACTAGCGCTTAGCGCTAGCTAAAATCAAAACGTCAATCTCCAAACCAAGAAATAGCTAAAATCAAAACGTCAATCTCCAAACCAAGAAAGCAATTTCCAACCACCTCTAAAAACGTCAATCTCCAAACCAAGAAAGCAATTTCCAACCACCTCTAGAAATATCAATCTCCACAACCACCTCTGAAAATATCAATCTCCACAAACTCGTGAAAATATCAATCTCCACAAACTCGTGCACTTACGCCCAACAAAGCACGCACTTGCGCCCAACGCGGGGCCCAACGGCGCTCTTTACCACACTACAATTAACCACACACATCCAAACCAACACCAAAGAAATGCGCGCAAAAGATCAACACAAAGCTTTTATACCCTCTTTATTAGTCTCAGCCAATCACAAGACAATAACATTATGTTATGATTGTGAAAGTATTTAAGGTGCTTATAGGTTTTCATTTTTAATAATAAACCAAAATAGTATACGTTTATATTATAAAACGCACGCATTAACTTAAACTATCTTTTCTCACTACATTTATATAAACAAAACGAAAATATATAAAATTGAATATTTAATAATTTGCTAATTTATAAAGTCGTTTCAAACTTTTATCCCTTCAGTACCTCCTCGTACAAAGCAAAATACCCACATGGAAACAAGACACAACATCCAGAACCTTCCATGTAAGGTACTGAAAGGGAATACATAAACTTTCTCTCACTCTTAATTTGATATAATCATTTAAACTTTAAACATTGAAGCATATTTTATTATAAAACAAACTTTCATTTTAAAATATTTCAAAAATGTCTTAGCAAACTCTTAAAAATCAATAAACATACATACATATATATCTCAAAACCCCTCCTCGTACCTCTACAAGAAGGTATGTTACCACACAAGAAGAAATAATTAACTATCATATTTAGACTTACCATTAGACCTCAACAGCTTATCAGCTACCCAAATTTATATATATCCAAGCTACAATTTTAGTATGTTCACAGCTTATCAGCTACCCAAATTTATATATCCAAGCTACAATTTTAATATATTCACATCACTTTGTTTAGTTCAATGTATTTACAATATTCAGCTAACCAATTTATATAAAAGCTACAATTTTAATGTGTTCACAACACTTTATTGTTTGAGCAAAATGTATTTACATTTATTCAAGTTTGCTGTTTATTTACCTTTAAAAATAAACCTTAATGTATTACGTGTACTAACCATTCTTAATATGTTCATACAATTCTTAGCCAAATGCTTTCAATTATTAATGCATTATAAAGTGGTTGTTTTCACTAAAGTCAAATATAATAACTGCTATAGCCCAAATTAAACCTTGTCAATTATTACACTTGCGCTTTAATATGCTACAAAACTGTATATATATCTTAACGCTTTCTTATCTTCTCTGCAAATAAACCGTTATAATCAAGCAAGTCGATTATGTTTATTCTTCCAAGCTATACGTTCGCCCCAACTGCGTCACCAATATTATATAAATTACTCTAACCAATACACATACTGACACAAAAAAAGAATACCTGGATCTGTGCCCAAACCATAAATATCAATTTCCTAGACTAACATACTGATTTCATAAGACTTGTGAAAGAACACTATTACTAGATTTACAGCTTGATTTCATAAGACTTGTGAAAGAACACTATTACTAGATTTACAGCTATGTCACACTAGTCAAAAAAGTAAAATAGGCAGAAAACACTGAAAAATAAATAGGCACTAATCAAAAGTAACTTAAAAAAATTATTTCATATTCATAAACGCACAAAGCTACATTAACACTAGAATCACCTAGGTCAATGTACGTCTCAACCCTCGCGTCACTCCGCACAAAACTTCATTAACACTAGCCTGGTCGCCGGCCCACTCGCAGGAGGGCGAGTATTAGGCCAGGCACGGAGGTCTGGATTCCTCGCGGACAGCGCGCGGCGTTATCTACCGGAGCGCCCCGCGTCGCTGTAAATCAAGTAAGCAGGTACAAAGTGTGTCCGCGCGGCGTTCTCTACCAGAGCGTCCCGCGTCGCTCTAAATTAAGCGTACATGGACAGAATGTCCAAATTAGTGTGCTGTTGCATACGCACACACCGTTACAACGCGAAAAGGGTCTGCTCTGGAGTACACGCACCCGGTTGCAACGTTTACTCCATACCGGGGCTTTAACCAGAGTACATTAACACTAGAATCACCTAAAACCACGTCATGACCGCTAAGCTAATCTCAAAAACTATATGTTCATTCTCCAAAAGTCGAAAAATTTCAAGATTAGCTCAACGACCACTCTGCAACACAACACTCTTACAACAGACTTGCAAAGAGGCAGCATTCTGCATGTAGATACGCACATCCGGTTTTCATACCACTATATCATACCAAATTAAATAATTGTAAAATGCAAAATTCTTAACCTGTGTTTATTTCATAATTAGGTGTCAAGCAATAGCCTCGTAAAGTATCTAAGAAATAGGAGTGTTATAAATATCAAGACTGAGAATGTAAACAAACTTTCAAAAGTTACGACAATCCAATATGGTGGCCGTGTACCATGTCTGCAAACACTATAAATCAACAAGGTTCAATTCGTTCCCACTAGAGAGAGACACAATATACAATAACTTCCCACCAAAAGGGAAACCAAATGTAACAAATAAGTTAATGCCTAATATGTCTAGTAATAAATTCAATCACATCTAATCTCCTCATTTGCCTCAAAACTTTAAATAATTTATCTAAATTTAAATAACCATATTGTGATTGAAAAACCTTTAAAACTTCATAAGCACGATGAACTTTTGGTTCATATAAACCATAAAAAATATTATCTATTTCAGTTAAAGAAATAGACAAATAAATTCCTAAATTTCTCCAATCCATCACTAAACGCTCAGCCAACTGTAAAAATAAAACTTGAATAATATTATCAGATATATTTTTATCATTTTTGGGTATAAAACTTAAAACAATTTCAATCAAATCATAACGATACAAACTTGACAAAGCTGTAATTAACTCGTTCAAATAATCATTTTTATCCACTCGATCCCACCATAAATTTAACATTTGTAATATATTAGACTGTAACACAGTACTTTTATCTTTACCTCGAATTCTATGTAAATCTTTGCTCTCTAATTCTAAATATATTGCCAAACTTTCCCAATCACAATAAAGCAAATCTGCAATAGACTGCAATACTTCATCAGCAATAACCAATTTTTCAGCTGACATTTTCTTAAGCTTATTATCAATAATAACATAAACATTCAACATTAATCACAAGAATATTTCTATTTCCAGTTCTTCAACATTAATCACAAGAATATTTCTATTTCCAGTTCTAAAATTTGCAATTGCATGACGTGAACTACCCCCCTAAAAATTATCGATGACGTGAACTCCCTCACTAAAAATGGTCGATGACGTGAACTCCCTCAAAACCTATACTACTCAGGCTAGTGTCAGGCCTTCACAGCAAGATGAAGAAGACTCAGTGCCATTTGTTGGCAATGCGAGATCTGACTTTTCAGACCGCGCGTGACAAGTGCGTGGCCGATGAGTTGGCTATGAAGGCAAACAACCTCTACATGGGGGCAGCCGCGAAGGACGATTCTGAGGTACACCTGTTAAGGAAAGCAGGTGGTCAGCCCGGAGGGTCGTCACAACGCGGAGGGTCATCACAACGCGGAGGGTCGTCACAACGCGGACGAGGGCCGTCGACGAGCCATAAATACTGTACCTGCTGTGGTTGGCAGGGACACCTCAGCAGCGACTGTGTGATGAGGAACGAAAGGTGCCACAGGTGTGGTGTAAAAGGGCATCTACAACGAGTGTGCACCGCTAAGGACAGTCAAGGTGGTGCGTCAGCGCGTCACAACAGGTCAAGGGCCCCAACGGGCAAGTCGAGGTCGACAAAGTACGTCAACAACGACGAGTCGAACGACGAGGCAGCGACAGACTACAGTGAGGGCTCATCTGACGAGGCCTTCGGACTCAACCGGGTTACGCTGGACCCTGGTCAGTCAAGTGACAGTGAATGACTAGGCCAAGTTGGTGCAGAGGTAGCACCAGAAAAGGTAGTGAAAGGTGGTAAGGCAAGTTCCAAAGTGTGTGAGGATCCAGTATTTGAAATTTACACAACTACTGTTAGAAACAAAGTAAAACCATACACAGTTAGAGTTTGTATAGGTAGTGAGCCTATTAGTATGGAGTTAGACACGGGTGCCTCCCTTTCTACTATTGGAGAAAAGGTCTATCGCGATAAGTTGTCTCGTTACAAGTTGTGCAGATCTAATGTAAAACTAAGAAGTTACACTGGTGATAAGGTTCCAGTTCTAGGCAATATCGAGGTACCAGTACGGTACAAAGATGGAGACAGTCAGTATTTCGAAATACTAGTTTTAAAGGGAGATAGGCCTTCACTTTTTGGTAGAGACTGGTTGAAAAAAATCCAACTTAATTGGAAAAACATTTTCAGAGTAGATGAGAAAACCCACAAAGCTCAAGATAAGGGGAAAAATGTTTATCCCAAAAGTTTTGTAAAACTCGTAGAGGGACATAAGGGATTGTTTTCTCATAAAGACACAGGCATAAAAGGTTTTCGAGCCAGTCTAAAACTTAAAGAAGGTGCCAAACCGGTTTACCAAAAGGCAAGACCAGTACCATATGCATTGTCAAAAGATGTTGAGAAAGAGTATGAGCGACTTATAGGTTCAGATATTTTTTATCCTGTCACCTATAGTGAGTGGGCCTCACCCGCTGTACATGTACCTAAACAGACAAAAGGATCAGTAAGAGTATGCGGCGACTATAAGAAGATAAATGAGTTGTTGGAAGATGATGGGTACAAACTACCCCATGTTCAAGAAATGTTAGCAAAACTTTCTGATGGGGGTAACGAGCCCAAAGTTTTTTCAGTGTTAGACCTAGCAGGAGCTTTTAATCAGTTACTCTTGGATGAAGATTCGTCTAAACTGTTAACACTAAATACCCACAAAGGGCTTCTGAGCTCAAAACGGTTGTGCTTTGGTATCAAGACCGCGCCATCTATTTTTCAGGCGACTATGGATAAAATCTTATCTGGGATAGATAATGTTTTTTGTTATGTTAATGATGTTTTGATAGCCACACGTTCTGAGGAAGAACATGTCAAAGTGTTGGGTCAAATTTTTGAAAGGTTCAAAAAACACAATGCTTGAATGAAGCAAAATGTCAGTTTTTTAGACAAGAGTTGAGATATCTAGGGCACATGGTGTGTAAGGAGGGTGTTAGACCCATTGAGTCAAAAGTAGCAGCGATAAGTGAGGCGCCCACACCTACAAATGTTACAGAAGTAAAGTCATTCTTAGGAATGGTAAATTTCTATGGTAAATTTATACCAGATCTAGCTACTAAAATGAAACCACTGTACGAATTGTTAAAAGACATCAATTTTTTGTGGTCAGAAGATTGCGAACAGGCCTTTTGTATGGCTAAGGAAGAATTAATGGGAAAACGAGTTCTTGTTCATTTTGATCCAAAGAAAGAAGTTATATTAAAGTGAGGAGCCAGTGAAATTTTAATTTTGGTTATTTTACACTTAATACATTAGGTGATATGCTAAAATAGATGTGTGCCAAGTTTTAAAGCCAATGATTACCTCATTCATGTGAGGAGGAGGATTTTACTAGGGAAAACATCATGTTCCTCTTGTCCTCAGGAAATCACACATCTGTGTGTGATGTCACACAAAAAAGACGTTATTTTCAAATTTTCAAATTATGATTTATCAAAAAAACCTTTGGAATGCAAATTTTTGCCATATATGAGTTTATTTTATGGTTTAAGACATTAAAGGTTTGAGAAAAAACCATTAGGATAACTAGAGTATGTTATTTTTGGATTTCTAATTTTTGATCCCATCTGTTTGTGACTCCACACACAGCCAGGTGCACTGTGCAAGGTTCTCCAGGTGCATTCAGACACCAGTCCTTGAAATTTAGAAAACTATCCATATAATAGAAAGTATTATGGGTAATGATATAAAATTTGGCATGAATACTCCCTGGGCAACGGGGATCACGATAATGTATTGTTCTATATTCACTGGCTCCTCCCTTTAAGTGTAGATGCTAGCCCTTATGGCCTTGGTGCTGTTTTGAGTCACAGGATGGAGGACGGGTCAGAAAGACCCATTGCTTATGCCTCTAGGACTTTGAGTTCGGCTGAAAAGAATTATGCCCAAATTGAAAAGGAAGGTTTAGCCATTATTTTTGGGATAAAGAAGTTTCACTTGTATCTTTATGGTAAGCCCTTTACGCTCATAACAGATCATCAGCCATTAACCAGAATTTTTGGGCCTAAGACAGGTATTCCTTCATTAGCAGCGGCCAGAATGACTAGATGGGCGCTAATATTAACCGGATATCAGTACAATATTCGGTATCGATCATCAGGTGAAAATGCGAATGCCGATTCATTGAGTAGACTACTGGTAGAACAGAGGGCTTGTATAGACATAGATGAAAATTATATTTTTCATACAGATATAGACTCTTTGCCTGTTACTGCAAAACAGATAGCGAAATGTGTACAGAAGGACCCAGTTCTCAGTAAAGTTTACGAGTATACATTAAATGGTTGGTCCAAGGAGTGTAAAGATGAGTCTGTTCAACCTTATTGGAGTAGACGTGAAGAGTTATCCATTGAAGATGGTTACCTGTTATGGGGCAGAAGAATTATTGTTCCTGAAAAATTCAGAAAAGAAATTCTTGAAGAGTTACATTTTGGCCACCCTGGTATGTGTAGAATGAAGGCGTTGGCAAGATCTTACGTATGGTGGCCATACTTAAATTCAGACATTGAGGATTATGTAAAGGGTTGTAGTGCATGTATCACAACTTTTCAGGTTCCTAAAACTACTCCTTTGTTATTATGGCCCTGGGCCACTAGACCATGGCAAAGAGTTCATGTTGATTTTTTGGAGATTAAAGGTCAACAATTTTTCTTGTTGGTAGACAGCTACTCTAAATGGTTAGAAGTTGTACCTATGGATTCAACTACGGCAGAAGCCACAATCAGTGTACTGAACACTATTTTTGGTAGATATGGATTTCCAGATAAGCTTGTAAGCGATAACGGTCCTCAGTTTATCTCAGAAAAATTCAAACATTTTCTGTTTAAAAATGGTATCAAACATAAACTGTGTCCGCCCTATCATCCAGCTAGCAATGGTTTAGCAGAAAAGCATGTTCAGACTTTTAAAAGAATGTATCTAAAGTCTGGTATTTCAGGTAGTACTGTTGATAAAGTCTCTGCAGAATTGTTTCTTAAGCGTGTACCAAAAACGAGACTAAGTTTTGTTAAACCATCTCTACAAGGCAGTGTAGAAGTACGCCAAGAGGCAAGTGAAAAGTCTAAAGACGGGGCTCACCCGAGAGATCGTAAATTTCATCTTTTCCAAAAAGTGAGAATCCTTAATTTAAGAGGGGGAAAAGAAAAGTGGTTACAAGCTGTAATTACACATATTGAGGGACAGGTAACAGCTGTGTGTGCTCCCACAGAACCTCCGGTGGCTCCTCCTGTTATTGAGCCATTTGTAAATATACCTCCCAGTGATGGAAATTTTATACTACCGGACATGGTCACTGAGCCTACTTCAGTAAAGACTCCTAACAAAGTACCTATTAGGTCTCCGAGGCAAAGTCTAAGGACACTTAAATCTACTCCCACAAAGACTGCTACTTTGACAACTACAAGGTCAGGGAGAGTGGTGCGCGCTCCCATAAAACTGTCAATTTGATACTTGATTGTATTTACTGTTTGTATCTAGTGAAAGGTAAATAGAAGGGAGGAATGTGGTGTATCGACGTTTGGAGAGAGAGAAAGTTGTAGACCGGTAGTGGACGAATAAAGGTTTGCGCACGGGGTTCTGGGCGGCCCGGCGTGATCGGCAAAGTTGATGTTTACTTCTAGCTGTACATGTGTCTTATCTCTTTTTATTGATCAAATACTAAACCACCCCTCTTAGTTCCCTGCCTTCCCTGCTAGCTATCAAGATTATCCAAAATGGCCAAGAATGCCTCAGATTGCATGAATGAGAGTAAATTTTTTAAAATTTTCTCAAAGGTTATCCGAATGTACAACAAGATTCTCTGGAACAATTGATATTCAAATGAAAAAATCAGGAAAAAAACATTTATCCCGAAAGGTCTCAAAAGTATCTCAGAATGCCTCAGATAGCATGAATGAGAGGATAGTTTTTCAAAATCTTTCTGGGCGGTGGCCCCCATACCCCCCCCCCCCCCCCCCCAATGGGAGGGATCCCTCCAATGTCCCCTTGGACGCATTCGCTGTCCAAACTTTTAGTCCTATATATACCTATACTACATTTTCAAATCTTGGCCCCTCCCACCCTAAAATATTCATGGATCAGCCCCTGTATTCTCTTCACTTTTCTGCATCAGAATTGATAGTTACCTGGTTACCTAGTTAAACTCGTTGGTATAGACTAATATCAATTTCACATACATGTATCCATGCAAAGAGTGCAACAGTTTGAGCCCATGCAATTGCCATAAGAAATGCCTGATTTCTCCAGGGTTTCAAAAAAAATCAAATGTCTTAAATTTGTATGTTAATGAAGTCAACTATTGAATCTCACAGAAATTTGAATTATGTAAGAACGTTGCCCATGGCCTACCTCTCGCCCAGTATTTTCGGCTCCACTCCATGCTGCTACCTATTGGTATGGCTACTAACTACCTATAGTCCCAATCCTTTCTACATTCTGAACAATGTAAACCCAATGCAATGCTCATGCATTAATTTTGTTCAGGAGCTTTAAAAATGTCCCTTGGAGGATATTTGTCTAAAATATCTCTAAAATTGTGTTAGATATATCTATATAGAGGGTTTTTTTCATTTTTTTTAAAGTTTTCAATGTTTTGCACGTGGAAAATGTGTACAAAAAGGAATATTTCTTGATGGTTTAATTTATTCTCTCTCATCCCTATTTCTGTAGTTTTTCAAATATACAAAATCATAAGCCTAAGAATGATATACAACGACATATACTTCAGGTTAAATACTATCCATTTTGCCTACAATTACCCTCAGGAGCTATTCTCCCCTTTTTTGTTTGTTATATTACATTCTTCGCAAATGATGCTCACAATTTCCTCCATGTATCTTTCCCAAAGTGCATTTCCATAATTATATATAATTCTTAGAAACATTTGAAGCAAGCCTGGGTGCTTTCAGTGGTGCAAGGTTTAATCAAATGAAATATACGTTCCTTGCAGTGTTTATATAATATGATTGGGAATAGGTCTTCTTTCCCTCTTAGCATTGAGACTACAGGGGGAAAGACTTAGCTCCCAGAATCAGCCAGCATATGAGAAGATTTCCTACCCTCACAGCCTGTCAAGAGCAATCGCTCACAATCACACCCTGTAGTTGCTGATATCTCCGCGGTTCTCACGCCTGTCTAAGATATGGGTTAGACACTTTAATATTATCCATTTCATTTATCCGCATGAACATACGGTATGAGGCTGCTGTTATAACGAAATAAAAATATTTCCGATAGTTAGGGAAATGGTACAAAA
This sequence comes from Lepidonotus clava, assembly GCA_936440205.1. Classification (NCBI taxonomy): domain Eukaryota; kingdom Metazoa; phylum Annelida; class Polychaeta; order Phyllodocida; family Polynoidae; genus Lepidonotus; species Lepidonotus clava. The sequence continues at coordinate 22,055,003 of OW387139.1, forward strand.
ATGTTTTGTAAAAATAATTATCTATGATTAATACTGCTATAGGAAAAGCGAAGAGGTATTATAGCTCCCTTTAACCGCATCAGTTCATTGAATAGTAACATAACCCATGTCTGACCTTGGAGGACACCTCATTTCAATGCCACCCCTAATAAATCCTTTCTGGCTGTCTCGAGGGTTGTGGGGAGGTGCTAATGAGCCATGTTAATGGCAAAAGTCAGCTCTCCCCTTAGTTTCTCGATGCTGAAGTATCAAACTTCTGTGCTTATTACGTGTGTGTATTATTCCTATATACATATATTTACCAAACTGTTTATTCTTCATTTTCTTTGTAAAGAATATCTCTTTTATCAAGAATTGAAAAGGATGACACAATAGTGTCCTACTGTTTAATTAGACAGATTGGTAGTCTTCATCACTTTGTCCATTGAAGATAACACATTTTGACGTCGGTAACCCGGATACGTACATTATAGAGATCTTTTATAATCTGAAGCACGTCATTTTTTTCTTAAGAATTCTTAAACACCGAATAACATTACAGTGCCCTATTTCCTGATATCGTGTCTGGTGAACACTATTTAGAATTAGTGGATTCTTCGAGTAGAACTATATGATAGGCAGATAGGAAAGAGTAATCCGTTTTCATTTGTGTTTGTTGTTTTATTCAGTTAATCCAATTTTAATTACAGAAGGATATTACCAAACGCGCGTAGGCCTATACCCTGAAAACCCCACTTTCCACTTAGAAAACTTGATTATTAAAGATAAGGGGTCTTGGGACATACATTTGAAGGACCCACTAAGAGCATTTTAAGTAGAATAGAAATAGTATGTTTTCTTTTCATTTTAGAAAAATACTCCAATCAGGTTATACAATTCTCACTTTACCACCTTAGTAATGCGAAATTCCCTAACAGGAATAATAACTATTAACGAATTTCAATTCACAATGTACAATAAATAGACGACATACATTGAAAACAGATGAGCATGTAACAGACTGAAACAATAACATAACTGATTGAAAGGTAACGGTAGATAAATATGGCGATTTTCCAAATCGTATGAGATGGAATCAAGGACTTTTAAACGTCAGTCTTGGAATACTGACATAACTTTAAAAATAATGCAGAAGGCAAAGTGCAACTAATGTTTTAAAGGTTAGTACGATGTTTTATAGTTAATTCCGAAGAACGTTAACAAATATAAATCAAAGTGATCCATAAGCCTACAGGTGAAGGTTTTATTAGTATGCGATAGTTTAGAGGACAGACCGTATCTGGTCATCTCGAAACACCAGGAAATACTCTACTATGAAAGTACAAAGTATACAAGGCGTTATAGATTAGTATATTGTTATGATATATGAATCTGGTCCCTCTTCCACCACACATAGCTTTTAAAGCTTCTTAACAAAAATGTCTCTGTTCTCCTCCAGCTTCGGTCTGTAATAACGGTTTGACACATGCATTCTACGTAATATGGCATGTAATGAAACCAGCATCCCTTCAACCACATGAACTTATATATGTGTGCATGCAATGTTCACTTTTGATACCGTCATTGAAGTGGTTGGTATGCTCTGTTTGCACTTTTTAGACTAACCTCACTGGATTTACTAATGTCCAGGCACGCAGTACTTAACCTTATTTGAACATTGGATTATACTCATGAACTTTAGAGACAGCTTTCCTTTCCTTAATCCACAGTACAAATAGAGCACACCCACAGAATAAATGTTTTTTACATAATCATCACCCTTTATCACACATCACAGAATGAGCGCCATCTTAGCAGTAAATTACAGTTTGAGGCATGTGTACATAATCAGTCACGTAGAGGTATACTCTAAACCAGGGTCCAGGAGTTCCAGAGCTGGAAGGTTTAACCACATGATCAGAGTACCTAGCGAAAAACGGCCACTACAAATGTACAGGCCCACGGTGTATTTTGGCATCAACATTTACAAAACATGAACATCATGAAACGTCCACGACTGTATATCAGAATCACAGCATGGTCACAGTCTTACATGATATAGATCCATAAGCTTTACCAGTCACCCGAACGTCACAGGACGACATACGATGGTCTGGAGATCACCAAAATATAATTATATGGTATTGTTTATTCCGTCGATGATCCTAGATTTTCTGCAAACCTATGTTCAGACCTGGGTACTATATATCCAATATCTTCTCCAAAATGGATGAAGGGCGTTTGACCTTTCAGCATGTCATCTGAAGCATTCAAACCAATGCCAGAATAAGACATTGATATTACATGAGCCCTTTAGGTATATAATATATTCAACGCGTTCATGAGAGATTCGCACCACGTGTATGTGGCTTTCCTTCCAGATATAGGTATTGGTACATTGGTCACGTGAGCCCGAAATCGGCTTATTATATATCACGTTATAGTCCGGATCCTTGATTCCGATGTAGCAACGGTTCAACATTGGTTACTATAAGTGAAATTACTTTAAGGCTGTCCATGCCTTTGGCCATTTCCATCGTTTGCAACGACCAATGTTTGGAGGCATCCATTCTATGGCACAAGTCAAAGTCATGGAAAAAATACAACGTCATGGCAAGCACACATGAATGTATGCCAAAAATATAGATGAGCTCGAGTAGAGTTAACTTAGAACTATAAACCCCCATCCTCAGAATCCATCGTCAATGACCACTTTACTTGGAGATCCATTTTTCTGAATGCACTTATAAACGGTTTTTAAGATAATTTTAACGCGCCTATCAAGGGCAAAATGATGTTGCTCCAACAATATAGGCGCCACGAGATCACGTGAGGCCATGTCCCTCATGGCGTCACTAAGTTTGACAGGCCCTTGATTAAAGTTTAAGAGTTTCTGCATTGTTGAATAGCGCATCATGCAGCACTGGTATATTGGGGCTAAAATGGATATTTCGTCCCAGAAAGCCTTGCCAAATCTGCAATAAAAGAAATGACAACATTGTTATTTCAGTAATTTATATCTATAATCAACAATATAATTATTATTTCAACAATTTCCCCAAATGTTTAGGTCTTTTAAATGTAGGCCTTGGACATGACATACACACATATATGTGTGTGTACGGGAAATACATACAGATCTATACATAAATAGGCCCCATGTTAGTTGCCATACGCCTGCTGAACTCTAAAGTTTGAGTGGTTTTATATATCTGTATTTCGGTAATTATTAGCTTTTGTTTTTGAAGGAGAAGAGCACAAGTTAAAAACTCTTTATGGTGTAATACGAATTAAAGTGAGTTCTACGCAATAAGGACTATATGAGATGATAGTTTCGACTTGACAACATGAGAATCCGGTTACCATCCGGTTATGATTTTTTATTGACATTCCACATAAACTGTTTGGATCATCACGGAAAGATCATTCTGCTGTCCCTTTTATTATGGATCGTTAATATTCGTCAGTGATTTGATAATCAGCCTAGTGTATGTATTAAAAGTTACTTACCCTCTGCCATTATCTAGATGTAATGGGTTGGTGTAATTTCCGAAGACCTGAAATGTCTCATAGTGGTGTCTGTCTAGGTTTCCTAAACAAATAAGCATAAAAAAAGATTTTTTATTAAAAAAGTAAAGAAATCTTTTGTCCAGGTCAGACAGATGGCGGTGAGTAGTTGCCGTTTCGTTGCGATAGAATTAATATAGACAGACTTATTAAACAGGAAGGGAAGTAATCTGCCTTAATTATCTCACTGAGTATTACTATTTAGGCCTAGGCCTATGGCATGTTATATGAATAACAATAATAAAAAATGTATGAGGAAACTGTTTTGCAAGTCTACAATTAGTTCTTTACTATTATCTATTTTGAATTTGAATTCGATTACCTTAGATTCAATAAGGAGTATTTATACATACGAATCTTCTAAAGCACATTCTCCCATCCCCCTCCCCCACTCAAATTTATAATAAAAAAAAACTGTACACACAGAAACGTATAGGTATGTCGATTTTACGGTCCGTAGTTGAACACACACCGCAGTAGAGAAACCATTGAAGAGACACTGAGCAGCTGTTTACCCCGAATAGGATGAACTGATATTTGTAGGTTGCGACGGCCGAGACCCATGAAGATGCGCTGGTTCAACGGAACTAAAATATATTCAGAGCGGAAGTATTCCCACTTGCTATCTACCTTGGAGGAAGTCGTAAACGGCCATGTCCATGAGGTCCAGAAGTCGCCTTCCCTCATTGTATGGAGGCTCGTTACGGACAGTGTTGCAGAAAGAATTGTCCGTCTCCCAAACCGCCTTCTTCCGCTTATTGTAGGATCTTCGCCAAGGATGACGCCACGTTTTACGGTCAACCTATAATCATAGAGAAAACGCTATGATAACGTGCGAACAAGATGAACCCAACCATGACTCTGTCATTTAATTATGTAGCGTTTTGTTCAGGTATATTATGAAAAAAAGTTATGCAGCCCTATCCTTAAGTCTTTAAATGCACTTTATGGGAAAAAAAGAAAATCAGTATTCACTTCCATAGCTGTTCTAAGACAAAAGTTAATTTGAGAGTGAGTTTTAGTTGTTAGGAAATGTAAATAAGCAATGTTCACCAGTGTTACCATCGTTACAATATAGGCCTAAATGAATATAAGCGATGCAGATTAAGTTTTACAGAAGGGTCTTCAGAAATGTGTGTAAGATTGGATTATGTTTTGGATTATGTTTAAAAGAATAGAAGAGATTCGTTGATGATTTACACTTTTTTATGGAGGCTCTAGCAACTGAGGACACTTATCATTTACTATTGATCAAAAGATTACATGTATAATTATGATTATAGGCTTTTGCATGTATTTTTTCCTTGTATGTAAGAAATGTTGAAGACAAAATAAAGAGGCCTTGAAAAAGATTAAAAGAAAATCACTCGCTATATTATTCCAATATTAAATACTTTTACAATCAACAGCTGATCAAGGCAACTTTAGTGTTTGTCCCCGACACCGGTGCTGTACATCAATGCAATGGCGTAGCTGTCGGCTGCATTTGGTAAAATCACTATGGCTACTTTTATAGTGAGGTTAAGGAAGCATCATATATATGGTATTGACAATAAAAGACTTCCCCTCGCAAAGCAAAATGTTGATAACTGAAATTTAGGACTGTCAATGTTACATCTTGGATCCAAATACCCATTTCTATGAATAACTACATTGTTGTAAAATGCATATATAGCTACCATCAGTGTCAGGGTTGCTAACAGTTTAGCCAAGAAAATCTGAGAGTAGGCCTACTGCGTACGGGACAGCTGGGGTAAAACATGTGTTAGGGCACATGTGGACCAGCTTGACGCTGGACGGATCAAATTAAACCTTCGCACCACTAGCCTAGTTAAAATGCAGATGATAATTGCAAATAAATGTATTATAGTGAGATGACCCCTAGACCTATACCTGTATACACACAATTAGTGTGCAATGCATGTAAGCAAATCTATATAATTATTGTCCCATCATTCTATTGCTCCGTCTATGAGCTTGGCTTCTTTTCAACTTCATAATTCTTTATTTATTGTCGTAATGTTGTAGTGGCAAATTTATAGACATTTTTTGACCACTGAAATACCACGAAGGCAATGTTATCTCCTCTTGGATGATAAAAGATGAGTCAACGTCACCTTGTTAATGTTCTGACAGTTTTGCTCAGTTGATGCGTATGTTGCCCTTCACCAATTAAAGTTATCAAACAAAAATTCCTGCGGATGTACCAGGGTTAGAATGAATCTATACCATACCTTTTTCTTAAATATCTTTTCTTTCGATGACTGCGGGTAATCTGCATCCTGAGGTATATTTGAGTCAGTAATGGGCGCACTATACATACACATAATTGGTGGTATAGAAGCCCAGGTGTAATATTATTCGCGTTTGCCTTCACCTAGCCTTCACTTCTCTTTATCCATATCCCTTTAATCTAGTATATAACCGAATTAGTAATTGCATTTTTTTTAAAGTAATTTAATTACCTGATCTATGTTCCCAAATTTGGAATTGTTCTTGAGACGTGTTTTAGGGGTTAGTATCGAAAGAATCATTCATACACCGGCATGACTTTTACACTTTGAGACAGCTATAGGAACGATAATCATAATATTTATATTTATAAGCAGAACATACTCACCCTTTTAGATGAAGGTAAATATTGAGCGAAGGAGCCTTCTAACAAGTCTGGTTTTCCACAAATGGCATGACCCGTGTCACAATAATAATCACAAACGCCATGGAAGCATATATTTCCCGCTGAAAAAAAGAAAAGGAATATTCCATTATTGTGAAAGAATTTATTCTGAATCCTTTTTTTTCTGTTTATCTTATTCAGTCTCAGCAAATCAAATTGTTACTTCATTCATTAGTTTAACCAGTGACCTGGTAAGTGGATACATAGATCAGTGTATCCCAGATTATCGGCTTATGTCAAATGGAAAAAGTATGATCTATGTTCTGTGACTCTATCAATTATGATTTCAGTTACCCAGTGAGATCTGCACAGTTTATTTATATAAATTATAACGACAAATAGATCTGATATATAATTATCATAATCTATATCATCATCATGATAAAATCGGACGACTAAGAAGTCTTCCGTTAGGTAGGTACGCACATCTTATAAACAAGAACCAAAAGAGATACCGATGAACTGATGGACTATTCATATCCTATGTAGTCTCTGAAACCATCGCGCGGAATGATTCGTAGTGCTATATCAATAATGACATTTAAAATTGACTTATACATTAGTGAACGAATGACGCACAACTTGTTTCATATCAGATAACTCGACTCATCTGTATTACTCTTATCCTTTCCCAGCCGAACAAGTTACTAACCATGATATATACTCGGAAAATACAAATATTGAATATCTTGTATACATATAACTTTGAATATAAGGTACCTAGTTTTAGTAGTATTGCCTGAAATGGCTCCTGTCACCAGGTAGGTGCATACATACGTAAATTTCGATTAATTCATAAGACAATGAGCCGGAGATGTGCTTTATAGATGCTACTACACTTGAGTGACCCCTGTCACCAAGTAATAGGCAAGAAATGCACAACCAATACATGTGAAAGACTTGTTTAAAATAACACCGGGACAACATGTGTGACCCCTGTCACCGGTTATGTCCCGTTGTTATGTAGATATGACTTATATTTTCATAACGAAATCCAAATTAGCAATTTGTTGTAACCAAACACAGTTAGACCGGTCCGTCCTTATTTCAGGCGGAGCACTTGGTAATTATGTTTATTGAGATACCAGATTTAATATGGCATCTCAAGATCAAATGGACTGTGCCATACGGGACAGTACCATGTCTGCAGTGGCCAAATACAAAGTATGTTGGCCACTCGTTTGCACTGTATATATGTTGTATCACCAAATTCATCTTCAACTATCACTTCACCACGGGGAAATGGGGGGACTATTGAGTCAATTTATGGTTTATATCAATGATTGATCCAAACTGCAAAAACCATAAAGGATTGTTGATTATACATCTCAACATACGTAGCTTGTTGAGAAACCTAGATGAATTGTTCCACAATTTTGATGGAGTAAATATCCTTTGTCTAACTGAAACCTGGTTGACCAGTTCGATAACTGATAAACCTATTACCAAACCCGGTTATGAGATATATAGATTAGATAGGAAATTACCAACGAGGGGAGGTGGAGTATTAATCTATCTTGAGGAGAAAGTTTCTCCGTACACAAAAAGATTAGATATACTATGTATAAGTGATTGTATATCAGAGGAATTATGGATTGAGATCAGGTATCCAGGGAGGAAAATGATGATAATCGTAGTAATCTATAGACCTCCTTCAGGTAACTGTAGATTATTTTTCGAACGATTAACCAGAAATCTTGAAATATTGCAATCTCAGTATACAAAAACGTCTCCCGAAATTATTATAACCGGGGACCTAAATATTGATTTATTAAAAACTAACAATGCAAACGCACGGTTGCTTAAGCAGATACTCCAAGACAACGATTTGAAACAGCTCATAAAGAATCCAACCAGAATAACTAATAATTCGAAAAGCTTGATCGATGTAATGATTAGCAACATGGTTGATGAAGTTGTCTCAATGTGTGATACAATAGAATGTGTTATCTCCGACCATTTGCCTATCTTCCTGATTAGGAAAATGAAACGGAACCCAGTGTCTGCTAAAATTATTGAAAGTAGGAATTATGGGACTTACGACTATGAAACCTTCGGGAACATTTTGCTAAATGATAATAGATGGAACCAATACTGGGACCCCGGGCTAACCCCTGATGAGATGTGGGATATAATGCTGATGATTATAAACGCCAGTATTAATAAATTATGTCGGGTTAAATGCTCAAAAATTAGAATAAACCAATATCCCTGGATCGATAAGGAGCTTCGGTTACTCCTGGAAAGGAAAAACAAATCATATCGAATGGCTGTTAAAAGTGGAAATGACGTGGACTGGGATATTTTCAAGGAATTGAAACGAACCGCACGTCGAGCCTTCACATCAAAAAAGAAGTCATATATAGTTGATAAATTAACTGAGACAAAGCAGGAACCAAAGAAGTTTTGGAAAGAAATGGAGAAAAATCTCCATATAGGTAGAAAAAAGGGAGGGAAACCCATAGAATTTATTAAAGCACCTACTGGGGAGGTCCTAACGGGGAAAGGGGCGGCAGACTTGATGAATGTTTACTATGCCACTATAGGGTCGACTCTAGCAAGCTGTTTTACCAGTAATATGATGATACGGGCAGGCTGTCCACTGAAAACATATAGGCAGATGCACTTCACTTTTGTAAGTGAATCAGAAATTAAATGTTTGATCAAAAACTTAAAAAATGACAAATCATCTTGCATTGACCTAGTTAATACACGGATAATGAAAGATGCCTTTCTTCTGTTGTTATTAGAAGTTACCCATTTGATCAATATATGTTTGACATTGGGTAAAATGCCTTCAAAATGGAAAATTGGTGTGGTAACACCGATCCCGAAAGGGAGAGTCAGTCTTAACCCTGGGGACTATAGACCAGTATCTGTCCTGCCAATGCCCAGTAAGGTTATTGAAAGGGTGGTATATAACAGGATAGTTGCATTTTTAGATGATAAAGGGATTTTAGATGAGCGGCAGCATGGGTTCCGAAAAGGACATAGTACGGCATCTGCCGTATTCGAATTGACCCAGTACCTGTATGAAAATATAGATAAGAAGCGAATAGTACATTGTGTATATATTGACTACTCAAAGGCATTCGATACATTAAACCATAGCCTACTGTTGCAAAAGTTAACATATATTGGGTTAGGAAGTGATATAGTATCTTGGTGTAGAGACTATTTGGCTGGTAGGAAACAATATGTAAAAATGGGGAGTTATTTATCCGATATGTGTGACATTAGCTGTGGAGTTCCCCAGGGCTCCATACTGGGGCCTTTGTTCTTCATAATATATGTAAATGACCTGTTATCCTTATTCGAACATCATGAGGTGAACATAACCCTTTATGCAGATGATACGGTACTTTATGTTGCCGATTGTGATCCTTATACGGGGCAAAAGATGATGAATGATGCACTATATATTTTGTATGAATGGTGCGAGAATAATCGTCTAACCATTAACATATCAAAAACCAAACATATGCTTGTGAACTTAACTGGTAGACCCACAGAATCGTGCAATGTTGTCCTAAATGGGGTGTATTTGAATAGGGTGCCACAATATAACTATTTGGGAGTTATCATTGACGATAAGTTAACTTTTGAAAAGTTCCTATCAGATAAGTTTTGTAAGGCTAACAATAGGGTCTATCAGTTGGGTAGAATGCGGAAACACATTAATGCAAATATAGCCAACTTAATTTATAAGCAAACAATATTACCATTGATTGACTATAGTGACTTCATGACTGACAGTGGACCCAGTGGTAAAATCCTTAGACTCCAAAAATTACATGAGCGAGCCGCAAGGATTATAGATTACAATGCTTCACAAACTAAGAATATTGAGGTCTTAAGTATTAAATATGGTCTACAGGACCCTTATCAAAGGCGCTCACAACATTGCTGCGCTCTAATGTATAGACTTAGTAAACAGACCCGATTTTTGGATATTGAACGTCCGAAGATTCATTTGAGAAGCAGAGGTAATGTGAAATTTAAGGCTCCAACTCGGAAATACGAGAAGTACCTAAAAAGCCCAATGTCAAGAGGAATATCCCTGTGGTCGCAACTCTCAGAAAATGAACAAAAAGCAGTCACTAAAGTGAAATTTAAAACGATTTTAAAATCAAAGTTTTTCAAATGATAGGAATTTGACCTGGCATGACTATATATGTACGGACTAATGATTATGTTATTAGGGGATTACATGTCATTTCATCTCATTAACATATCAACTAATCATCTTGTTCGGCTGGAAGACCATGTACTTGTTATATGAAGTGGACAAAATAAACGAATTTAAAAAAAAAAAAAAGAGCTACAAAGTTCCGCTCATGCATGAGCGATGGTCGTCCCTCAATAAACTGAAGGCCTTCCTCAAACAAGAAGGCTATATGGGCTATGAGTAGTGATCACCAACACCACTCCTGCTATCACACACAATTCAGGGAGAGGTTTAGGAAAGGGGCTGCTACTACTAGTACTAGGTCCCTGCACCCAGTAATGAGTGACCTATCACTCACCTACCTAAATCTGCCCACCTGCAGGTGACAGTGGAGGTCCTAATGTGGAGGGGTGAGGGTTGATTGGCTTGAGGAGTGGTACGTATGAACTTTTTCAAAATGTCAAACCCCTTTATAGGACACACTTGAGGAAAGTGTAATCTTAACTATAATATATAATAACATGATTATTTATAGTGTTAGAAATACTGTATAGGTCGTCAATAAGTTGTCGGTAACGATAGGACAACTGTCGGGATGACCAAAAGGCCAATTATCGATTGACATTACCATATGGGTTTGTCCGAATGTGCATGGAGAGTAAAATAATATTTTATTAGACACTCCATGGTATGTGTAAGCGGTGCGCTAAAAAAAAGAGTCTAGCTATTTTCCATACACAAAAGCTTTGTTTTATCTCATTCCCTGCGGCAAATAACCTGAAGGAAAGTTAGTTCTTCCTGGCAAGGATATTGAAATTACAGATATGCAACTCCGTTTTTTTATCCCGTAACTTGTTAAGAGATAAAAAGAACGACTTGGTGCTCTCCCTCAAGTGCAAAACCCCACCGATAATTACTCAGACTGGTATAATAGTGCCCTTGTTCTTCCAAGTTTGACCGATGACCTATATACATGTATGAATATAAAGACTCTTCACGGTATAGGGCCTAAAGCCCAAGCCTGTTTTAGAAAGGAAGGTGGCATGTATCCGAGTCTACATCATTTTCGGCAAGTTGTCTAGGTCGAGGACCAATTTATTGGGTGTCCCCACGATACAAATTTATGTATAAATTATTATTTGGAATATTTTAACCTTTTTAGTAATTCTATTGGTGGCACATGAAATTGCAAACATATTACCTGGCGAGACGAAAAATGTCTTTAACAGGTCATGCTCGGCGAAACGCTTGATGTGATGCGTGACGTTGATTAGTCGACCGACCGTAGGTGGAGTACGGTGGAAACCAAGCACCCTGTCAAAAGAGAAGCACCAAATTGGGTCAGGAGACCAAAGTCATAACATAATCGCAATAGATAGTTGTAGACGCACGCATGGAAATATAATGTGAGATCAGAGTCAAGTGGGAATGTACTGTACCATGAACATACTACTTTTAAAAATGCCATGCTCCTTGGGGGTACTTTGAGGCAAAATGAAGGTATTTTTCATTAACTATATCTTTTATACTTTTTCACTAATGAGCATGTTATGATACATCATTCTTTAGCTTATGACCTGATGATTTAGGAAACCATAATAATTTGAATTTCTGGTTGCCATGGCTACCATTTTGTTGATTTTTCTTTACGTCAGAATAAATCCTTAAAGTGAACATGTAATGTTTGACCAAATTTTCAATATCATGATAAGAGTAAAGATAAAAGATAAAAGATACTAAAAGCAAGAGCTCAAAATTATCTAAATGTTGATACACTCAGTGCCTCAGTAGCAACTTTATGACAAAAGATATAACATATCGAATAATGTATGTATTCTTCTAGTGAACTATGGGGTTCAATATATTATTATGTAATTATAACGTCGTATCTGTTAATAGTTTAATTCATTAAGTTATGTCTCTGATGATGCTAGTCCAAGTCATGATCAACCTTCCTGTGGATCACGTTCAACTCATAACATAGTTCCAGTCACCAAGAGTTGACAAAACACTCGCATGAAAGGATAAAGTTTATAAAAGTCCCAAACATGAATAAATAGTCACTGACTTCCTGTTAGCATTTCACCAGTCCTTATGCTAGGTCCACTCAGCTCGTACAACTAATAAGGACCCTAGACAGATTCTATCCTATCTGTTATGTTACTTTTACACCCAGGCTATCGACATAAAACAGGTCCTCACTCTCAGATGGTCTGAACTATTCTGACTGCTGGGCGGTGGGAGCCCGCCTTACTCTCATTCACCAGCCATGGCTCTCTCTTCATGGTGCAGATGGCAGTAGGGATCATACCTAGGCCTATATCTAGCAACTATAGCTTTTTTATACATGATTTTAAGTATGGAGTAATTCTATATCAGTACATTAGAATAACGCATAAAAATACAGAAAATTTGTGAATTTGACCATATACCCAAACTGTTTCCATAGACTGTCAACATGGTAACCATGCCATTTGTAGCTTACTTTTCTTGAATTTAATTGACTTTTTACCCTACATTAAGATGTGTTTATCTAAGTTACCTTTGCAACCAACACTGTCAGTGTACCAAATTATTTCTTTGCCACAATAAATTTGAAACATCTAGGATTTTACAATTCTATTGGTTTTGGAATTTTTGGCCAATTCTATGCAATTTTCATGCATTTTTCGTAACTTTGAAATGTGTTGCTAAGGAAACTGCTGCCTTGATTACCATACAGGGTGGGAGGTTGTGGAGCTTTCCAATGATACCTAACACCCCTAGTTTTTGAAAATGTGTCAGTATGCAAAATTATCATGAATGCACCAGAGATAACTCGGGAGCAACAGTGGTGAATTGCTCCGAAATCAAATAGCATGTCCAAAAACTGGGCTTGATACATGTAATTTTGGATGTGGGCCCCCAGATGAATTTTACAATGAACATTTTTGTACTAGTTTTATCTAAACTATTCCTGCCACTACGTGAATGTCCCGTGGTATTATCAATAATGTCTCTTTTTTATTGCGTACCACCATGTATTCTATAATACTACGCATTACAGAAGAGCCAATTATATCACAATGGTATTATGTACTAAAGAAAGCCTTGTCGTAAAGCACGACACGTTACCAAAAACTTCGGGTGTGGGAAACCTTTCAGAAATTTCGCAAGGTCAGCTAAACTAATTCCGACGCTTCTGGCTTTCTTCCTTGTCCGCCCTGGTTGTCCTAACCAGGTCTGGCACACACACTCAGATCGCCCGCCCTTTCACCCATTGTTAGGGACTGCACGATTTGTTGGCACCATAGTAATAACCTACAACAGATTCAATAAGGTCTCCCCTGGGGTTTTGTATGCAGTGAATAGAACGGACACAAGATATGCTGAAAATGTGTACTACACTTGGTTTAGTTGGCAAAACTAATTACAGAGACTGACAAAAGCCTATAACATGTTACTTATATCATAGACCCGTCATGTACTTGTATTGTAAAGGCCTGTCCTTCCAAAAACACCCAGTTCGGGGCTATTAGGCTATGATATTGTGCTCCTTTACGTCGTGCATAGAGATAGTCATACATAGAGATACATAAGATATATATGCCTTTGCTTCTTGCAATTCCATCGAAAAACATGATTGCATGGTTATTATAATATTTCTTTACGCTGGGAAGTAAAAACATGTACAGTACTAAACACCATTAGCGGAATATAATAATCATATAAGACTCTGACTCTTTTCAAACCACCTCTTCGATAGATCTGTAATTTTTGGCATTTTAGTGCATTCCCTCTTACTCAAATGCCTTCAAATAAGAGGACTGAAAACCACGGAGAAGGGTTATACTCAACCTCAACTATGTCTGTATGTGAATGTGAAGTAAAGCTTCGGCATGGGTCATTTTTCAATTTTCAGTGAATGAGATAACCTAGACGATTCAACTGAAAATATTCTATCATAATCATCACGGGCCATATTTTCGTAACTAATCAGGGTCATCAGGTGATTTTTGACTAGTGTTTTATCATTAGTAATTATAATATCTAGGAGAAAAAGTATCTGTAGGCCTATTCAATAATTTCCCTGATGGGCTATAGTTTTCCATCATGGGTTAGGTGTGATGACAGTACTACTTTTTCTGTGATATAGAATTTCAAGATATGAGGCCCTAATCAAAATTTACATGATTAGCCAATCAGTTACGAAGATATGGCCTTTGGAGCTATTTTGACGATGGTAAAGGAAGAGGACCCGAGTATTTTATAGGCCTACCTAGAGGATTTTACTAGAAACGTTTTAAAGCGGGAGTGAGGTCAATATGAATTCCAAGTGGTACTAACAATATCCGCTATTCATACATTGTGCTTTAACGGTCAGACAATGACGCAACACATTAAAGTTGGTAACAGTACTTAAAGCGATTATAGGAGACTTACCTGTCCAGATAAAAAGCACCTATTTCTGCAATGTGTCGCTCATAATCAGAAAAATAGAAATGATCCGGTAATGTCTCCTGAGTACGTGCAAACCTGAAAATAGCCAGAACAGGCAGAATCCCTTTTACCATTTTTGAAATACTTGGATCAACACTGTATATTCGGCGGTATGTGAGTGACCCATCTGGGATCTTAGAAACAACTTTTACAAAGCCAACAGTAAGTATTGTTCTTACGCATTTCTTTATCTGTTAGGATACTACGGGTTATTGCTTTTGGTAGAACTGCTGTAACCAATACAAATCTCTACAAGTTCAAAGTACTGGTAAATTATTTAAGGAAACCTACCTCATTGGCTTAAAAAGAACTCGAGCACCGTTAGCAAGATAGAAAATGAGTTTTAATTGCGTTCCACCTCCACGCATGACTGAAAAGGAAAGAAAAATATTATCAATATAATTCTACAATGGTATTGAAACGATTAGTCGGTATTCCTACGGGTTTCATGTAATTTGCCAGTTTCTTATACTTATACCTAGCTCAGCCCTTCTTTACACTCGTGGCTTAATGGTAACGTGACTTTGTTGACGGTCGGGCACTGTTTGCTCGCCTCATGATAAGGATTCATCTGTTTATTTGGCTACCATTCATCGTAACCTGTTTTCTTTTTTTCGACCAGAAAGCAGTTATTCTCGGAGCGATGGGAACCGATACCCACACATGCTCCGTGGCTAGGTCCTGCTGTGGTGACATGCATGTGGCAACCAGTGGAAATCAGGGGTCAGTGTGTGACCGACAAAGGAATATCAGACCTAAGACGAACTTGGCCCGAGCAGCTCCGACCCTTAATGGAGATGGTCAGCTGCTCAAGATACGGCAATTATTATTGTTTTCCAAACGAGCAGGGTCTTTAGTACGTGTTTGTGGTAGAAACTTTTGAATGTCGATTAAATGTTAAAAGGAAATTCTCACATGAAATTCAGAATGGTATAATTCATATCGTTATAAATCAATAAATAAGCTTGTATCCACATGTACTTTGGATTCAAATAGTCGCTAATTTCTGCCCATGTTCTACTAGATCTACTTTAAGCTAAATGAATCACACCAGGACAATTAGATTCGTACAGAGAAGTGTGACGAAGTCAGTGCCACTTACTACAGTCGACGATCTCCTGGTGGCCAAGGTCGTAGAGGACGTCGTCAATGACAGGGTCGTCCCCACGGTACAACTCGAACTGGCTGATGTGCGAGTGAAACCGCTGCCATGCGCTGATGTTCTTACTTCTGCAATAGAATGAAAATAATTGAATAAAAATTCCGTTTAAAGTGCCTGAAATTCTTGTCGTTATGGGGGGGGGGGGGGAGGGAGGGGGACTGCTGCTGCCCACCGAAGTGAGACGGGAATAAGCTGGAACTTGTCCAGAGTTGAAGCAATGTTCCATGGCAAGGAAGGTATACATGGAATGCGCCCATTTGTTTAGGGGTTGAAATAACCACTACAGCCGACATTTTGCACCATGACCATATGGAATGCACAACCATAGAGCATTATGGATATTTACTACTATAGGTGTGCATAATTACAGAATTAGAAAAATAGACACTATAGTTTAGCTGTGCGTTCTATTTTATCACATATGAAGTTCAGCTGTTCAGTCTAAGTGTACAACATCAGTCTAAGTGTACAACATAATATAGGCCTATATCGAACCGATATGTTTTGAATGTTGGAATGACGTCTACTTCACCAGAGCCACAGACGTAGAATATGAACTTAGATGACATCAATAGTTTAGATCTTATGTTATATCCCCATATATTGCATCTTACATGGATTATTTGCCATAATAAAATAGTTTAATAATTTAATAGTTAAACCATGAAACGTGATTATGACCAGACAATTGTCGGTTCAAAACACTATGATTGCGGCTTTGACTCATCTTTTGTAGATGTCATATTGAAGATAATACCAGAAAACTAGGAATATAGCCAATATATAAGCCCATATAGAAGACCTGGCTCTAGCTATCTAGAGCGTGAAACAGGTCTTTCCGACGGAGAGGGACCTTTTCATACTCAACGTCCCATGTCTATCGATACCCTTGACTGATTTAAAATCACTTCACATTTGTTCCACCACAGTAATTGCCACCACAAGTACAATGAGAGGTGATGTCTATTCATGGTTGAGGAGTTCTAACCATAACCTATAAATGTAGTTAACCTTGAAAAATTTGAGGGGCTTCCAGATACCCAAGGACCTCCCCCCCCCCTACGCCACAACCGTCCTCAACCTCTTTTTATGACGTTTCAGAGCATTTTTTCTTTTAATAATTAATTTTATTTTGCATGTTAAGTTTCAACACTCGGATGACTTTGACCTGAAGTTGTGTAATATTTCTTCTAGTACTTCGACCATATCTGCCCTATGGCGGCCCTTTCCACACCAGCCAGCAGTCGATATAATGTCAGGTGTTCAGCCAATACAATTGCTATAGAATAAACCATTAAGAACAGTCTATCCTTCAGATAGCCACACCATTTCCAAATATATTTATTCTAAAGTGAAGGCTTCTTAGTGGGCCCCTCAGGGGATGTAAATGTATGTCCAACGTAAAGGGTATTCATGAATTCATGAATGTGTTCGCCCGACCTCACTTCTTAAATGATAGTGGATTCATACATGTAATTTATCACCTAGGCTAATCAAATATAACAAAAATTAAAGGGAGATGTGAATCATAGGAAACAGAAGCCGTGAAGCTGACTTCCTTTGTTTTTTTCGCTACCTGCTCGGTGTAGGAGATGAAATTTGTTTAGGAGATGTTTCAGGAACTAGCAGACAAATATAATGTTTAGCTGGAAATTACGAAAAGGACAACAAAAGAATTTGACAGGTATTATTATTATTGAAGACTACTGATAGTTTAGCAGATTCTTTCCACCATGAAAGTTGATGTTGCGAATAACATTTGAGACTGTATGTACACTTTGCTATGCATACCTAACAAAACTGCAATTTGGGATTTGACCAGAATGTACCACGATCAGCCATCTTGGAAGATCAGGGAATGTTCCTGAATAATAAGCTTTGGAATAAACATGATTTTAAAAAAAAGGAAAATATAATAAGCGTTTTTCGTTAGTAAAATCACGTTCAATGGGCCTTCAGGCACGGATTTAGGGGCGGGGGGACAGGCGCATGCCCCCCTACCTATTTTGGCCGAAATATTAAATTCTTTAATGTAAAATACAAGCACGGGGGGCGCGGGGAAATTTTTTGCTATAGCACGTCCCCCCCCCCCCCCCTTTTTTTTTCAAATCCTGGATCTGTTCCTAAACTTGACTGCTGTAAGAATCGGTGATATGAATGGACATATGATCTATTACCAAGATGAATAAACTACAATATACACGGGCCCAGATGGCCACAAAGGGTTGAGTTGCCCAACAACTGGGCTCTAACGGGCTGCCCGCTAACGAGACCTTTATCGACGACAGGTAGGTCATGTTCATATCGTGCCTTGCCCGACGTGGTAACGTTGTCATGACAACGCCTCTGGTCTCTGCAATGGATATGCTTGGCGTAGAAGGGCGTGTCTGGTACAATGTCAACGGCAAATTCTAGTGAAAGCACACCTATTTTTATGACCTCGTTCCACTGTGCTGTTCCGCCTTGGTTACATGCTGGGTCCATAGCGTTATGTGGTATGAAACTCAAATAAATGCATCTTGTCAATGCACCCAGGCAGAGGCCTAAATCGCAGGTCCAAACCCTGTCCTATACAGAAATGTCTACACAAATTACGCCTGTTCTATGGCAGAAAAAAACCTTTAAATAGTTAACAGCTGTAGCAAGGCCTATCCATGCAGAGATAGATCCACTCTGGAGAAATGCAAAGTTAACATCAGGAAGTAAAGAAGTTTTGGTCAAGAATAGGGGAGGGGCACCCTTACCGCCCGCGAATCCGTTTGTGACCAAAGGTGGGCCTTGCATATTCTCGCAAGTCTTCCAATACTCTGTTTCCACAGAAGTCGATAACAACTAATATAAAGGTCATCCGCACTCATTTTCTACCTCACGGCTTTCCTACCTAGGCATTAACGAAGTTCTATTTGTAGCCGGAAATTAATAAGGCCGTGTCAGTTTGTGTGAAATCCTTTGAAGACGACCCCAGTAACGAGAGCGGTCCTTTTTTCTAAGTTGTTGGAGACAGCGACAAAACAATTAGAACGGGCTTAATGCTTAGGGAGGACCTTCAATAATTATAGGTGTCCGTTCATATTGTGATAGGCTCAGAGTGCGGTATCTCCGACCACAGCTGGAATTATCACCATTGATTACACTCGTTATTTTTGGAAATCCCTTGCTATAAATGTAATAGGTGATCAAACAGAATACTTATCTACTTATCATCGTGCTGCATGAATGCTTTTATCTGGTTTCTTATTCTGAATTATCTGTTTTACATTATGCATCCATTCCAGATATTAAAGATGCAATCCACCGGTCACCATCCAGCCCCTCGATAGGCTCCTCCTCCTCCTGTCCCCTACTCCACCCCTCAAGCCGAGGGCACTGGTCATGGAGCTACCTGATTAGGCCAGTGTCCCACACACCGGGCCCTTCATGTCGTGATCCCTTACCAATAGCGTGTTTATTGTCCTAATACCACCTAGTGAGAGACCACTCGTCCTGGTGACCGACACGTAGTTCTCACTCCATAGGCCTGCCCCTCCCCATGCTAAATGTCAGGGTGGGACAACGGCATTTATGCTGCAGTGATGAGGAGACTTCCTCCTGCTAAGCATGTATAGGCCTACATACAATATTGGCTATTGTGACATAATTGTCTACACCGAGGGAATTGAGGTTAATTTACTACCAAACTTGTCATGCATACTTATAATGACATGCGAAAAGGGTGCCTTCCATAAATTTATGCTAGTCCTACTCACATACAATAACACTGTAAAACTTCTGAGAAGTGCTAACACAGTAACGGCGATCACTAATGAGGCTCCTATCGCACTTTGTGTATCAGGCACCATACCTTCATAACGGCCTAGGCGGGTTCCGCCATGTTGGTTGGTAATATAGTTCCTTTCTAGCTTCTTCTATAAAATTCATGTAAGTGAAAAGATATGTATTCAAATGCTTCAATCAACATTGAAATATGTATTTCAAGTGACCATTAAATTTTAGTCTTTGTTTACCTTTGCGTGAACCTTTTCCTACAAGCTGCGGTCAAATTATTCAAGTTCAGGTCCTTATTTTTGGCTGCATGATCAGGGCCATTCTACAACCCATAGGTATGACTAACACGAGAACATTATGAACGATTTTGTAGGATAAATCTCCATCATTAAGAGACCTAGGCATGCTAAAATAGTGATCAGGGGAGTCAAAAGAAATTCAATTTTCTATCCTAAAGATTCATTTATCTATTTCTCTGTTGTGATCAGTAATATTATAGCTTCTATGCCAATCTTTTTTTTGTATCATTATCTATTTCTCCTCATCTTAACCATAATCAGCCTGATAATGATCTTTCTATCAGGGTGGTTGCCAAGCTTATGTGTTTGACTTGCTGTATCATACTGTAGGAAACGAGTGATGGCTGTTTGTTTTAGAAAGACCAAAACTACCCGGTACTCTATGTGGCTCACCATAACGAACATTAACATGTTCAGTTTGACACGCGTACGGTGACATTTTTACCTGCAGCCATGGTGCTTGTTAATGTGGTTTCCTTCTACAAACACTCGACAGCTGTCATTTTCTTCTGTATGCCAATGTCAGTCGTTTTGTCTGAAATGTACCATTCCAACATTCCTAAAATACTTTGAATCTCAAAAATCAATGGGCGTGTGTCTTGTATTCGTTCCTAATCGTGTGGAATAGTGTGCATTGTCATATTCAGTCCCCCCCCCAATCAAGTAGTAAAGGTGCTACAACATGTGGAAAGCAACTTCAATCAGCCTCCAAAAGAAAATGAATTTAGCTTATCAATATTGAATAGAACTTTCAAACCTTATCCCATCATTATGTAATAGACATTTAATTTCTAAGTACCCAATTCGTTTTTTCTTGGAACGTACAACGACTTGGGAAAACAAACTTTTTCTTTATAAAGAACATGCAGCTTCCTTACTATCCTTTATTGCCCGTGTGCTTTAGATGGATAAAAAATAAGACATTAAGCTGTAAACAGATAAGTTTTTGTTTATGTTAGACCATATAGCCTGCCCACGCATGTACGTAGGGCTCCGCTAATAGAAGCATTGTCTTCAGACAAAGTCAGCCCAGTTGCAGTCGGTAGCACTAGCCCCCTCAACATCCAAGACATGGTTTGCCTGAAACAAGATATGCTGGGCTTGTTTTCATCCCCTGCAGAACGCCAACAATCATAGTGTTTGCTTTGATGACACTTTTTGTCTGAATTGGATCTTGGAAACAGTAGTCATTGTGGGATGCATTCGTCTGCTTGCCAGGTCTGAGATTGGCGGGAAAAGGCATGGACAACTCGACCCTGTATCGCGTCCTTTACATTACAGCCCCCGGTTTTCCAATAAGACAGCTCTCTCCTTTGATTTAACAGCCCCCTATTTTCTTGAATGTCAATGGACAGCCTATTGTTTTTACTGCAGCTATATGATTTGTCTACAGACCAAGCTCAGAAATTAGCTCTTTTCTCAAAATTGTAACACAAACAATCAAACTAGCTAATCCTAATGCTTATTCCCTGATTAGACTGCCTAAAACAACAGCTCATACAGTATGGTGCCCTTGACAGACCTCCTTTTGGGACTTCCTGGGTCAGTTACAGCCCCCCTTTTTCAGCCTAGACCCGGGTTACAGCCACAGCTTCTGCAGCCCGTTTTGCAGTGGGTACCCTAACCTGGGAGGAGTGCCCCCCCCCCCCCCGGGATTGATGCCTACCATGGTACCTCATACAAGCATCTAAATATGATATAATACTTGTATTATCTGATAATTGAGAATACCTATGTGTAGATGTGCGACATCACGCACAACCTTAGCACCCGCAAGCCCTAATTAAACATGCGTTTTATTGGTATACACCTAGGAGGGTCGTTGAACCTTTGCTTAGTATAGATTAAATATTTATGCTAATTTCGGTTGCAACTAGCGTTTTTATTATCATTACTATATCAGAAACAGGAACTGGACCACAAAACACTCAACGTGAAGGCGATAATTATAAGTTAACTAGTAGGCCTAATAATTAGGGAAACTACTGTACCGTACTCAAACTTTCACGCTCAGCTACCTGGTCATTTATAATGTTTTATTTGTTGGACAGACTTTGCTTTTTAGAGCATGCCGTAAATTAAAGGAGGAAACTTCTGAATAAGTGCAGTGAGTTGTTGAGAAATCTAGAACACAAGGATATTGAATTCTATACGGTATAAACGGAGGAAGGTTCTCCATTTCAATTTAAGATGACACTATGCAATAGATTGTTGACGTCCTTACGTCAGGAGGCTATTTCTTATTTCAAATGTACTTTAGATAGCATGATGTATTTAAAAGAACTACTACTATTCCAATTACCAATGAACAGATGGAGACAATAAGGGCCCATGATTAATAGAACTTGCACACAGGGTAAGATATGAGAGACGATGGTTATTGTAAGGCAAGAACGCCATTGATACTTATGCCCGGCATAGTTACCTGTACTTGGACGGATGCTGAAATCTACATTTTCGAAACTAATAGTTTTTTCTGTGAAAAATACTGCTTTTACGATTCTTTAACCAGGTTATAGAGCGTGCTTTGCACAGTTTTGTCTTCATTAATTCTCCACCTTTAGACACATAGTACTATTTTAAAAACGGATGCGTTAATGGTATGCCCATTGCATACCAATTCAGCCCATACATATTATGTCCTTTGGCATAATATTTCTGTATCAGCGAACGTGAGATGTCATTTGATACAATATATAATGGTAAACTGATGTATATTGTATGTGTTACACGTTCTAAAATGTCCCGTGTGTCAATGACAGAAATGTAAAAAAAGTCCCATTCAGATGTATCCCACTCCGGTCGTAAAGCCGACGCCCTGTGCGTGCCCGGCCGCCCGTGACTAGGGGCGACGTCTCATCACTTATGCGTTATTTTAACGGCTTTAATTAGAATGTTAATTATGACCCACCAATATAAACGAACATATTAATAGGAATTAAGACTTTTCGGCAAATGATTTGTTTCAATTGATGAAAATCAGATGAAGCATTGAACGGTTTAAAAGTCATCGGAGCGTGTTTCCAATAACGCTTAAAATGTCTAGCAGGCTTTACCCATACATTTAGCTACCGTTTTTAGAAGGTTGTTCCCACCAATATAGGCAATATTAATGTAAATCGCCTATGTCTTCTATCGCAGACTATCACGGGCGCCGCAGGCACTCGCCATACAGTCGTTTATGTTTATTACTGGTGCGTGTGGGCGCGATCTTATGGCATCTCTATTATCGGTCTCAAACGCAATTATTGGTGTTTGAACAGCTTTGATTTGGGCTTTCACGCCATGTCGTGCGATTTCGATACGAAAATAGGGGATAGTGGTAGATGTTCTCAAGACTGAAACAAGCTGTCCATTCAGGCACTCATACATATGGACTAATTTCCAATTGCTTCAGGTTCTGTCTTACGGCAGAAATCCTCAAGGCATAATATAATCAGTGCTTTAAATAGTTGCCTATAACATGATAATGGAGGAACGGCGGCTACCAATCGCTGGTCAGGCAACCACAACACCCAGGGGTCAGGGTCAGTTGGCAATTCTGGTCAAAGTGTATATAAGAATAACAACATACGTTTCAGACACCAATAGGGCCTATTGATATTGTTATTTGGTTTTTGTTGGATATTTGTTGTAAATATTGGTTAGAGATCGGGGACTGTGGCCCCGCAGCCACTTTTCTCTCTCTTTTTTTCTCTTTAAATTACATTTTCCTATAAATCGCTTCACAATCAAAGGCTGACTCAACACAAACAATATGAGACTATCTTTCACCAGCATGCTGACTATTGAGGTGCCGAAATGGTTCACACAAGAAGATAATTGCATTGGAGGTTAACGTTAGTAGATTAGATAATCTGCCAGGGGATAAATATAGGCACTCACCTTTCGTCGTAGAGATTGAGCACAATGCCTTTCTTATGTTTTTTATGTTTTTTGTAGAACTGGTTGGGTTGTATTTTCCTTAAAGTTTGTACCTCCTCCTCTTTGAGGCCGACGGCGGCCTCCCTGGCTTTAATCTCAGCCATCATATCCGAAGGGGTCTGCCCACTCCGGACCAGGAACCGCTGCCCATTGAAGTTCTGAGAGTTCATGACCTGCTTGAACTCATCTAAGGGCAGCTTACCTATCTTACTCGTGTCTTTAATGAAGTCAGCTGCCACCAGCAGCTTCTCCATGTTCTCCTTGGTCTTAAAGGTGTCATCTTTAAGGATGAGGTTAAGGACGACGTCCTCTGCCTGCTTGGGGTCCAAGTACACCTTGTCGGCAAGATCCAACTGGTTGGGATCCGCCTCGTGACTGCGCCGGTCGTTCTCACTGGTGTAGTTACTCAGATCCAAGTCTTTTCGGGGCATGTTAAGGTGGCCATGTCCCAGACCGTAACGCCTGTCCAGGTCAAGATTGGCCTGGATTTTCTGTCGCTTCAGGTTAGAGAGGAAGGTTTGTCGGCCTTCGTCTGCCCAGCTGCCCTGCCAGTCGTGGGGACTGGCGCCGTTGGCGTTTAGCAGGGCCAGTAAGGAAGTCTGTGTGAGCAGCAGGACCAGGATGAAGCCGGCAGTGATGGCAAACACCAGCCGCTGCTTCAGCTTTAACTTCACCCACAAGTGGTGCATTCTGAATGGGTGTGGCGGGGATTTCTCTAAATCCTCTCAGGGCAAAAGTGTCAGAAAGAAGCCCCCTAGTCACAATAAAGGCACTCCGTGTCTGTCGAGTTCTTGGTGGTCTGCATAGGGTACCGCAGTGATCCACATGTTGGTGTTGTCAACGCTCCGGCCGAGGGGGTGAGGGGGGCAGGGGTGGTTCGGGCTGATGTTCTCTATAGCGTTGTGCCCCGTCAAACTATGTCAGCAGAGGGTAACTCTGTAGGACATGTCCTTTTTATCTAACCTAAAGGCCCAAGTGTAGGGTACAGTTGTCTGGGATAGTGTTGATCCAAGGGGCAGATGTGTGGAAAGGTCTCAGGGTGATGGGTGTCTCCGAACAGGAATAGGGCGTAGATCCTTTTCTCGTGTTTTGGCTGACTGTCCGTCTATATATAAATGTCGAGAAGAGCACGCATCGTTCTCCCTTTACCTCTGCACCGGGTGAACGCAGCTTCTCAACTAAGCGTGACGGAGGGAGGCGCGGCCCTTCATATGTATAATGAATCAGGCTGCTACGTCACAGCCGTCGGCGTATGGGTAGAGGTAGCCCGGAGTTGACTATACATCCACCTGGTGACAGAAGGAGTAACCACAACGTACCACGGAACACCTACAGGGTTATATATAGTGTGCCGACACTTTTCACACTCATCATGGTCCTAAAGTTCCCCGTGGTCGTGTCGGCCGCTTTTAACGTATGCATTTGTTCTTGTGGCTATTTATACCAGCTGTTCCAACGTTGTGTTTACAATCCACTGTTGACCAACTAGGTGGGAGAGAACTAGCCACACACTGTCCTGTCCGGGCTTGTGCGTTTTCCTGTTCCCAGGGTCTATTACGTGAATGTAAATACAAGTGACCACTAGTTGACCAGGTATAAAGACATCAAAGTTGAAGGTCCTATACAGCATGAACTGAAGCGATAAACAGATAATGGGGTTCATCTATCCCAAATGCAGCAGTCTTTGTCTCGTCTGCTATTTCAGAATATTTCAATCACATGCCTATATATAAGTCTTGAGCTACTTCATGTTGGATCCATACCGTGTCTTCAATTTTTTGGTACTGGCCGCCATGAGACCTGTTGACAATTGAAGCGTTTCATCTGCGTCACCACGCTAAATAGGGCGCTTTATTTATGCAGTAAATAGAGCATATTTTCAGACTCATGGGTGGTCAAATATCCTCGTCATCCTGATAACAAAAACTTTGTGCCGCAGCTGTAGAAATATCCATGGAAAGGGAATTAATCGCTGCTTGCTCAGCATTCATCGCTGATTGCAGGGCGTAGTGGTACTTACGTATCACTTTTTGCTCCGCACCCCTTTAACGCCATGTGAGTGTGACCGGTGAGATCCGTAAGTCACGCCTCTCGGACCTCATACCTCAAATGGGCCGAACGTAAACAGTGCAACACGTGGCTCGGTGGGCGCAGGTCGGCGTGTGGCAACACCGGCTTACAGACATGTCCATGTACACGGGCAAGCACTACACACCTGCCAGCCCTCTGAGTAATGTCAAGTATCGGGAAGGAGTTAACAGAGACGTTGCTTCGTGCTGTGTGCTAAATCCTTTGCTGTTACATTTTTACCTGTCAAATGCGACTAGCGAGTATAAGGCTTTTATTTTTAAAAATAAGCTCCGATTATCTTGAGTAGTCAAATATTGACCCAACTGAGGTAATAGGATAACTGCTCTACTCGGTCGGTCTACAAGTGCTGATCCGCTGCCCTTTGTCTTTACCTAAACGTGTGTAGTGGTTTTCAATCAATGTCCCGCGGTAAAATTGCCAAGGGATTGGGACTTGCAATTGGACCTAAGACAAGAACTGAAAATACCTTCTGCAAAGTAAGTCATAAAACAGAAGTTGTTGGGTGCCCCGTGTTCACATAGCCCCCACGTGTGACCAGGTTGTCAATGGTACAGAATGGCCTGCCCACTTAAAGGGACTCGAGGAATTCTTCACCACAACTAGCTCCAGTTGGTATGGGAGGTTGCCCTAACTTGCCTCCAGTGAGACAGCCTGACAGCGCCGGAGAGGGAAGGCTGGAGTAATGCTGCCATTGGTCAGTTTTAACCAAGTAACAGATCATTGTCCACATTGAATGGTATTTTTCCCAGGATGCTCAAGCTGGTGCTGCTCCTGTTATTGTTTCTGTCCTGTTCTTCCTGGTTCTCCTGTCTTAAGTCCTCCAGTGTTGACAGCTCGTGGTCGCTTGAAGACAGCGCTGTGTACCGATAGCATCGCGCGCTGCCATCCACACCCTTCTAGGTGTGACCGACGAGTTCTTCATGACCTTCCTGAATCACCAGAGCAGCTCGGTCTCACAATAAGCACGTCTGTGTCCTCTGAGTTATTCCCGAACTGCTCATACTGCCCGATCCCCCTGTGTGCGCGTGCAGCTCTAGGCAGTCACCGGCGTGCTTGCCAGCAGGCAGCTGTAGTCTGAGCAGCTCCCCCAGTGTTGTGGTAACAACCACGTTGCCTGCTGCTCCTCCCCGCCTCTCTCCGTCTCCTACCTCCTGCAGCCGCCGATGCTCCTGCTGCTATTGCGGCCACTGGCCTCAGTCCTCCAGCACAAATAGCATCGCTCGTCGTCTCCGTTGCATCCGCCGTGGAGGCAATAAACTGCAGGCCACAGCAGGCGAGCGTCGATCGGGGCTGTGCAGACGCAGCAGTTGCCAGTCAAACCATGCCTTCTATACCACTATATACGTACGTACGCCTGTCAAGGTGGGTGACCACACTGTTGACTGGGGAGACATGGATGCTGCCACCACAAGCTATTCACCTCCATTCATGAAGCCCCCCAGACTTGCCGTTCTCCAGCAGGCGGCTGGTTTTGGAATGCCGCCTCTCTCAGCTGAGCACTGCCTTCTTATCGCTGCCTCCACCACCTCCCCATCCCACCTCCCAGCCTCCCTGCTTTCTCTGCCGCCAGTGGTGGCCGCGAGGCGGCGCTAGTGCTGCTATCGCCGCTCACACTTGGCAATAGCCGTCCTCGTCACACAGGCCTTCCTCCACTGAGTCCCCTCTGTGTCCTCCCCACCCTGGAGTACGGAGATATCCGTGCCGGGATCACCTCCACTATTATGGGCCAGCTCCGTCGCCCCAGCCGCTTCCCAGTTGGCCCGCGTCCCCGCTGCAGGTCGCGGGGACAATGGCACGGCCCCCCAAGTCTGATTGTCTAGTAGGCTGCCAATCTCTTCACATCCGTCTAACTCAGTTCACAGGCGTCAAACTGAGGATTTCTGTACCACAAATGATACCCATGTTCTCCATTTCAACAGCTAGACGTCCCCACAGCAATAAAGTCTGGTACATACATACAAACATACATACATACATACATACATACATACATACATACATACATACATACATGTATATACATACATACATACATACATACATACATACATACATACATACATACATACATGTATATACATACATACATACATACATACATACATACATACATACATACATACATACATACATACACAGTCATGATACACACAGATACACATGTATCTGTCTACCACTGCCATGTTAAAACATGTTGGTATCTCACTCCTTTCAAAGGGCCCGCATGGTGTATTCCCTACACATATCATACCATAATTACTCATGTATAGTTTTTTGGTAGTATTGCACAACTGCTGCCTTGATTAAAGATCGACATGGCTGGTGACTTTAACACAGTCTAAATCTATACTCACCCGCTTACAACCTAAAATGTGCGATGAGGAGGATTATGCAGAGACCTTGGCAAATGGCCATCTCATTAAATGTTAAGTACATCCATGAGATTAGTAGACACTTCCTCATACAGGCATCGTCCCAATACACAGTGTTCTTTTGCAGGCGTTGAAGATCACCGAAATGCCCTCGGCGAGGAAGAGTAATAAAGAAATGACCCGTGATATACACCCCCTCCCCCATCTAGGTTCTACATCCAAGAGAATGAGGTAGAATCAATATACCAATAGCAGTGGTCATGATATCTGCTGGCATCTCCCATCAGCTATTCTCACTCCGTCCCTTACCGCACAGAGCAGACCTCCCAGTGCTGCCGTGCTGGCCCCCTTTATTGAACCACTGATTATGAACTCTAATTCAGATCTATGGCTGGCGTATAATGACCAAGTGAGAACGATGGATCAACACGTGGCCTGTGACCCAGCCACCCTTCGTTGTTATTCACTGAGGGAGAGAGCAGCTCGGGAGCAGCTCTAACGTAGCCAGGCATATATACAGCTCACCGCTGGCGCTCAGGGCTGTAATATTGACTGGCTGACCCCCTAACTAGACGTATAATTACAATATTTGCAGTGTAAGCACGACTACCGTCATCCCTGGATCAATCCGAATCACTATACGCCTGCGGGCTAGCCGCCCTTTGCCACCAGGGGCTTGGTGGGTAGGCGTCAGGGCCTTGTTGTTGTACTGATGTTGGCCAGGTCTTTGGCTGCCAACAACAGCACTGCCCCCACAGGCCACTGCCACATTGTAGACGCCACTGCCCCCGTCTTTCTGCAAGCACCCCACCACCACAGCCCACTCACCCAGCACAGGCCATCAAAGGGCAATGCTGCCGGCAAACACCGTCACACTGTATAGTGATACCACCTACCATCACATCATAGACATATATATGTATCTCTATGATCACATACACCACCTTCTATCACCCCCATATCACCTACCACTACCTACCACCACCTTCAATCACCCCATACTGCCTACTACCACCTTTATATCACCTACCACCACCTATCACCAACTGCCCCAAAACACCTACAATCACCCCATACCACCAACTACATGTACCACCACCTCTATGCCACCTACTATCACCTATCACCATTTATCACAATTTACCACCACCTACCATCACCACCATGCCACCTTCCATCACCCCCATACCACCTACCACCGCCAACCACAACCTATCACCACCATACCACCTACCACCACCTCTATACCACCCACCACCGCCTACCACCTCTGCCCTGCAACCATCCCACCACCCAATCTCCACCAAAGGCCCTGTGTGGGCCATGCCGCCCCAGACCGGCTAACACAATAGGAGCAGTTCGGCCCAGTGGAGCCGGTCCACAGCTGCTCACTGTGGTCAGCAGCACCAGTCCTGCTTCCCATATGAGCTGCTCTCCCAACATCTGTGCCCGTCACAGAAGCGTTCCTTATGTTTCCCAATCCAACCTCCGACATGATTGACACGCAACTAGACCAACAAGTGGTGGTAGGGGCAGGGGGAAGGAGCAGGGAAACTCAAACATGGCCAAGCTAGGTTAGATGTGTTCATCGTCTGGTGCGTGCATCACATTGTTACTGCATGAAGAAACTCACGTTATGGCCTCATATAAATGGGATTCGTGGCCCGTTTGTGTTCTCGTAATAACTTGATAATTACGTTGCAAATTGTTTTCCGCAGTCTGGTGTGATGTGGAAATCATGATAAACCGCGTTAATGTCCGTGTTCCAGCACATTTGCAACAGGGGTGATTATTGTATTAATGCAGTTATCCCGGGGGTGGAGCAAACATCACGCAATAGTCTTATCACTTTAAGATCAGTACCTGTCACATAGGGGGAGACGGCTGTTCATAGCATGAAGTAGGCAGGAAAATATACAGTTTTCCATTCAGAATAAACACATATTACAACATTTACCAATTCTGAAATTCGATTCTTTTGATCCCAATTAATTCTTGCAGGCCAGATGTGTTAAACCAATCAATGTAGGGACATTGTAAAACAAACCATGAGGAATTTTCATTCAAGGATAATATTCTATACGAGTTAATCAAATAAAGAGACTACAAACACGTATCTTTACCTATACTTACATAGGTGCTCGTGTTACCAGTGAGTGAACATCTGAGTCATAATCTCATTCCGCTTGGTTACTTTAGAGTAGACCATAAGCTGAGACAATGGTGAATGCTTAGTGTAGAAAGAAGACTCACAACGAGATTTTGAAGTACACAGCGATCTCGCATTTGCTGATGGATTTAGGTTATTGACTGACCCTGGATGAGAAGCTGTTATTGGTATTGGTAATTATTGTTCTGTGCTGTGATATTATATACTTTTGAAATCATCTTGTACATTTCAATATCATTCATCATCATTATATATACTCCACTTGTAGAACACAAACATATGTATGTGAAGTTAGTACTAATAAAAAAAAGTGCTCCGTGCCCTATCACAATCAGTTTTATTGTACATTCTAGGAAGGGTCACAGCTAACATACATACCTTCACCCTGTTTCAAAGAGTATTGTACTGACATGGTGTTAGTGCTAGTTAAAGAAGTTACTTTTGTAATACAGTGTTATGACTGAGAGTGAATGTCTTCTTGTTGTGCTTGAAGAGCAAAGGCTAGTTTAGGCCAGAGTAAGCAGTAGATAGGTAGAGCACTATAGCGACAGTGGGCAGAGTGTGTAAGGCTGTTGGTCAAGTAACATCTCATGCAGGAGTAGACCAGGATAAGTTGTGATTAATAAGAGAACTCTGCAGGCAGGCTTGGCTATATGACTAGGCGTGTTTGGTTGTGGGAGCTGAGTGGATTAGCCTATGGACTGCTGAGTTTAAATGGGAAGTCAATGACATAATTGTATGCTTTGGACATTAATAAAGAACATCCTTTCACACGAGTGTTCGTGTCAGCTCTAGATGATGAACTACATCTCAAGATGATTTGCAGTTTGATAACAAGAAAACTGCAACTTGGACTAGCTCACAAAACAGAATGATGATTTGTTTTTCAACAACTTGAAGAATAACAGTTAATTACTCCCCTATCATTAACGATGAATTTAGCTTCCATAGTTCAGTATTATGTTATTGCTGTTGCATGTTTGGGTGCATTTTAAAGAACCCATGTTCTGAGGCTGGTTATTACAATAATTTCCAGCTCTGTTTGGCGAGGGGAGGGCTATAGCTAGACCATTGTTTCATGTGACCAACCCCATTACCTTCCCCTATCTGACCTGTCATCAGGTTGTTATGTAACTAATTATGATTAATCATAGATACTTACTGCCCATGAAAAACTACAATCAAAATTTTAATGTTAAATTATATCCATAAATATATCATTAAGGGAGAACTCTACCCATTTGGGGCACCTAATTTCTGTAAAATACCGTATGTACCTGCACATGAAGACTGGTCATGGTTCTTGGCACGTCTTCACATAGACTTCTAGTTGAGTAGGGCTCCCTAGGCTTACAATCAACAGGGATGTGTGGGGGTGGGGGTAAGGCGTATGAGCATTCCTTGAAATAAACACTTGACAGGGACCTCTTTGCGTTTTCAAATCAAATTTTGTAGGTTATTGAAAATGGCAATGGCTTGGCAATTTGTATAAAATAATATGATACATGGTGATTTAGAATTTAACATACAGACAAGCATGTTAGGGACCAGCCTGAATCTCCTAATGTTATCATATTTTGCACCATTGTCAATGCTTGCCTCACAAGTGTATAATTATAATATGACAACGTTATTGATTTGAATTAATGACTTAAGTACTGGCATAGTTTTTAATCTAAAAACTTGTTCAATGGTTTTTGCTGAATTATAAAAAGATATGTAACAAACCAAAAAGAAATATGGTGTTCATTTCTATTGATTCAGCATATGTTTTACTCATCTTAGTTCATATTCATATCGTTTACTCTGTGAAATTAATTATTTGCATGTAAACATGATATTGTACTTAACCTCTACAGTAATTTAGATAACGCTAATTACTTGCATCGGGGCTTGATAAGATATCATTACAAGAAATACGTCTCGTCCCTAAGCTGATAAAATGGCAATACCAAACTATTTATAAAAAGCCATACATCATGCCCATATCCCTCACCCAGGGCCTCTGAGATCCGTACGTATCGGGATGCGTAGAAGTAGATCAGTACTAGTGCGCTTGTAATAACATTCAAGTAAATTTAGAAACTGGTGGATTCGCAATTGTTCAATTGTTGTACAATCGTGGAGTGCCCTTCCACACGGACACAGACACACGCACACATTTAGCAACTAGTTAGGTGATATTCCTGTATGGAAATTGAATAGTCATCTCCGTTTGTCGTGAAGCAAGTATAATGGTTACAGAGTCAATATTTCGTTACAATTGTAATTTGACCCTTGGCCACCTGATCTGACTGCATATACTGGAGAGCATGCATGAATAAATCTCTGCAGTAGCCTTCGCTACACCGAGTATCGAAGATCTTAATAAACTTCGATGATCATGTTGAACTGGTTTAGTCCATGTAAACCTTTTCAGTGATCGATATTGAATTCTTATCGTTAATAGATAGTGCGAGTTGGCGTTACAAGCTAAACAAAGATAAAAAGGAATGACTGATGAGCAAGGGAGATTAAACAGAGATAGCAAAGTTTGATATTCTTTTTTTTTTCGTCATTCCAAACAATGAAGCGGTGCGCCATCGACCTCACCCACATGCGATGGGTGCAACACAGCCGCTGGTCCTTCTGGAAGAACAGCAGTGTGTTCTGAACAGATTAGACTGGTTAAAGAACAAAGTGCCGACATATCCCCGAACCTTTGGGCTGTATCCGCACCACTCAATCACTGCTGAGTAGCCGTCGTCGGCCGGACTCCTATCATTACCGTTAACAGGACCCACCAGCCGGACACGGCGACGGCTTCCTGCCCCGCGGCCCAGCCTTAGCCTCCGGTCACCAATAATATTGACAGCAACCTCAAAAATGGGGATCACAATTATGCATAGGCCCACGTTGCGTTTACCCGACGTAAATATTCCCTCTGCCCCCCCCCCCTCCAGTAATTTGACTGTCGAAATAAAACGTGTACGATTCTTGAGTACTTTACAATAATTAATTTATCATCAATACTATGAGGCTTCATCAGTTCATGCTTTTGTGACGTTCTCTGGTAAGTCGGGGTTGCCGATTCTTACAGCAGAGGAACGTGGGGATTGTTCGGGTCTCGGGGCGGACGGGGAATCCGGGCCAAGAACCGAGATGTGTTTTTAGAGTCGTGCCTCGCGCACGAGGGGGGGCTGAGCGAATCGGTCGGGAATCGGTGCTCGATGTCAAACGGAGGACTGCGGGGAAGGGAAATTATGGTAGGGGTACGGGGAGGCCGTGCTTTGTCTCGCTCTATCTTCCAGACCGGCATTCACCTCGCCAGGGCGGTCCACCTAGGGTTCCGATCCGCGGGGCCGTCGGGCCGACGGTCGCCTATTGTTTGGTAGCGTGGGGCCGAGCCTGCCGCGCCCTCGTCCCCGCGGACTCCAGGTTTCCGTTCCGCTCTCCATGCCTTCGTGCCATGCTGCGCCTACACTTCCGGGACGGTTTCGGGCCTTCGCGCCCTACCTCGGTCCTCCGTTCCCCGTTCCCGTTCCTCGGGCCGTCGGGCCCCCGTCCTAACTTTCGCCTATTTATCTCGAACTTCGACTATTTTACTCTAACTTCTGGTTAATTAACTCGTATCGGCTCATCTCAGCGGTTGTTCAAGGGAAGAAGACACGTCTGGACACAAGGAGAACTGTTAAAGAACTCTGTT
Organism: Lepidonotus clava; assembly: GCA_936440205.1. Taxonomy (NCBI): domain Eukaryota; kingdom Metazoa; phylum Annelida; class Polychaeta; order Phyllodocida; family Polynoidae; genus Lepidonotus; species Lepidonotus clava. Next base: position 22,089,341 of record OW387139.1, read on the forward strand.
TATTCGGGCCTCACCGCCCCTTTATATACCTTAGAGGTCAGCCCTGATTGGCTGCTTTCAGTCACGTGATCTACAATTGACGTCACTTCCGGTTTACATTCTCGTTTCCGGTTTACATATCACTTCCGGTTTACATCTTTCCGGGTCTCGTTCCTTTACATATTCGTTCCTTTACACTTTCGTTCCTTTACATATTCGGGCCTCTTTTTCGGGCTTTTTACACTTTCATTCCTTTTACATATGTTGTTCTTTTACACTTTCGTTCCTTTTACGAACATATATACCTTTTGTCATATTACCTTATTTTCTCTTATTTTGATCTCTACATATTTGGATGAATAGGCATTCATCACACTTTCAAATAATATTTTCATGATTATTATTTCTCAACCAATAGCGCTTCTCATGTGGAACCAACGCAAAACAATTTCCTTAGGTCCCCATTTATTATCCGTTGTTTGACCCTAGATTAATACTAGTTTTGTTCTTCAAATTGCACCAAAACTGACACTAAGCTTTACAATGTAGTGTTACAATGTAAATGTGTTGTCTGTGGTCGCCTCATATGGTGGTGGCTACTGCCAATACACATCAATCATTCATTAGCGCCTCACCCCCGGACCGACCGCTGACAAGCAGACAGATCGCCCCCCGTCAGCAGGCCGAGCTGCTCGCGTTTGTTGTCCACGTCCCGTGGTAGCCCGCATGGAGCTGCTCATCACCCCACCCTGCAAAACGTCACACAGCCTCAGCTCACCGCCCACAGCAGGTGGGCTGTGTGGAGTCATGTGGTTATGAATATCATCCGATGGAAAAACGGATTGTTCTGTGATCGATGCATCCTCTTAGGCCCTATAATATGTTGGGATGAATGACATTGTTTATGTGGGGGTTGATGACCGAGAATAATGAAAATATGCCTTGGTGAATAAGCGTACAGGTTTATGTAGTAGTGCACCAGGGCTCAGAAGTGCATTATACGTGCCAAATAATTATGTGTGTATATAAATATAATATTATATACAAAACACTATGTAACAGGTGGTGACACAATGGCTAGTCAGAGAGTATTGAAATACAGTGCCCATAAGAGATTCATACAGAACTTGGTTCACGGTTTACTTTTATGGACTAACGGCTGAGGGATTGCCAGAATTGTGAAGGTCTGATATGGAGAGTTCCTTCTCATTATGTACTGAGTGGAACTATCTTGATCAACTAGTGCTTTCAGGAGCACTGGTTAGGCATTATGACATGCTTATGACTACTGAGAACAAAAGAAACGTAAATCCTCGTTCTTAAAACTGAAGTCCTTTCTAGATCAATAGGAAGATGTGGACCGTGAAAAATATATTCTCAAGAAGATTGAAATAATCAGTAAACGCAATAGTTTATGGTATTATGACGCAGAGATGTATGGTAGGAAAATATGATTTGTCAGTGACATACATCATGTACAGTGCATATAAACTTAATCATAAATTTTAGTTTCTAAACATTTCACCATACATGTCAAACTGCACACGGGTATGATGATTATTGTACTACGTGTCGTTTGCAACATTTCTACAGCCAGACTGCAGAGGACTTTGGCCTACATTTACTTCCATGCGATAACTTTTTCTGTCCTACAGAACATTGCTTCTTCTAAGCTGTTCCCATTCTCATTTCCCGACATGGAAGACGAGCAGTAATTCTTGGCAATAAGGAATCGAGCCATTTGTAGTAATGGACGCTGCACTGTTGGCGCTGACGGCGTGCCCTACTTGGTAAGATGGGCGTTATGATGCCTGGGATTAGAGCTATTACCGGCGAGCAGCTGGCGGTGGGCTGTGGGTAGGTAGACACTGTGATTGCCGCCCTCTACAGGGCATCACTTCTCATCAGCCAAGCTGGCCACGGGCCTAGAGTGCCAGAAGACTTGATTGAGGCAAGTGATTGAGGCTTTTTACACTCACTTTTTGGGCCCGCAAGAGGAAGGCGTTTTGGTCCTATATCTGAAGCTCTTAACGTGATGTTTTAGCTGGAGAAGTGGTTAGTTAGCCGAGTCAGTTTCCGGTCGCTTTTGTTTGGAAATCGTCAACGCGGGAAGATGCGATTACTATCTAATAGATTTACTATGCATTTGCAAGTACATGGGCATCTCTCTTTTTCCGAAGATTTCCTGTCCCGTCGGTTCTGGTGGAGTGAAAAGGAAAGTACGATTGGGTATGATTGTAGTAGTCATCACCGTGATGTGGGACTTCCCTGTGAGGTACGGCACCTAGCACTTGTACTGATTAGGGTCTCCCCTAATCCAATTAGGCAAAACAGTTTTCAAACGATGAATTTGCATTTTGAAAGAACCACCCAGTGCGTACTCGATGTTTTTCTTCAGCTTTGATTTAATTAATTTCCACTAGAAAATGAACTCAAATACAAATTTTACCCTCATGAATAGTCATACAGGACTTCATTAAAACTCGTTCTCAGATTAAGGGCAATACAATCATTCTGGGGCATTTTCTGCAGAAACACTGCCTCGACATTTCTTTTGAACCCCGCGTCACATCGCTTGACTTTCAATTCAAAAAGACACACTCCATCTTCAAGAAATGTTCTCGTGTCTAAAAGGAGAAAATTGCTTCTGATTTCGCCTTTGTGCTACCAGAAACAGGGGTATTCTGTGCAGGCGACAATTTCACGCCGGCGATTAGAGTATTTGGCGCCAGATCCCATGCATGTAGATGCGTGCTTGATGCCCGACTTATCCACTCGGGCGCCTAATTCTATCAGGGGGATCTGATGGGGACCAAATTCCTTCCTCTAACGTCTAGCCTATAATCCTGGTTGTAATATTTTGTCTGTGTGTCTATAGGAATCATGGAGAGGGCCTTCGACTGCCTGAAATATCTCTTATTTCTTAATACCATTTATAATTCTTGTGACCCTATCTGGAGACATTGTGTATGTCCTATACATCTTGTATAGACCTACATAGTCCTGAGCTAAAACAAGCCCGTTACGGGCCGGGCAGCCGAGCTGCAGTTGGAATAGCCATCCGCCTTTCCCCCGATGCACGCGGTTTCCGGTGCCATCCTTCGTTGCCGTGTCCAATTGGGCAGACGCCGAAGGCCGATCGGACGCCCGCAGCCTGTCCCTGTTCTGTCCCGCAAGAGACTCGCCCCTCTGAATGGTTACCGGTCAATAAAAGCAGTGATGGCTTCCAGGCATGCGCAGAAGAAAAATCGTTGGCATCGTTAGTGCCCTCTGTAGGGAACCCCTCGAGGCGCATGCGTCGCAATGCCCCAAGGGCAGAAGCGGGAACCGGAAGTTGTAAGGGGAATGCATGGTAGTGCGCATGCACAGAGGGAAATATACAAGGAGATTGACTGTAAGTAAAGATGTTAGGACCCTTTTACTGGGCGTGCCTTGAAGTTCTCTGATTATGACCCTCATATCCAATCTTGTAACCTGCCACTTTTTTGAGCAGACGAGGTCAGAGTTTGTGTCTATAGCCCCAGAAGGCGGCTGACAGGAAGGGAACTTCTAATGCAATCAGCGCCGATCACTGCTGCAGGGAGTCTTTGGCGTGCGGAGGTCTCCTTCCTTGTGTGTGCTTCTAGCACACAGGCTTGGTGCAGGAATCCATTTACAGGCGGCATTACAGAAGCCATTAGCCTTCCAATGGGTTTTAGCTTTAGTATGTTAAGAAAATGCTATCCTATGTTATAACCAAGGGTGAATGGCGAGAGTTGTTTAAAAAATACATGTGGACATCGCCGATGTGAAGGGAAGTGTCTTACAAACATTCGTCATTCCTAAAAACATGTTTCTCATTTGTCGCATCCATTAGAGTAACTAATCTGAGAGGAATGCCATTAGACCGGGATCCTCTTTTCAGGTAGATATCTAGATCGTCATTGCAGAAGGTTTAACAATGCCTGTCTAGTTTTGAAAGTGATTAGGAACAGTGGTTTCAATTCTAGCATGCCACTAACTACCCCTGATTTTTATCAATGAAAAACAGTTTATGACGTCAACACCTCCTCAGCTTGTCAAAGTAGACGCATTATTGGGCTATATTTAGAGGTGTTTGCTACTTCTTAGGTAGCTATAAGAACGTAGAATGCCATTTATGACTCAGTTTGTTGGATTCAAATGAAGAAAAAAATTCCTTGAAAACAGAGCTCTTTAACATTCAATGATTTAAGGGAATGATTGACTAAATATGTGCATGTAAACTTTGATTTAGAACTTATACACTGTTGTAAAACGAGATGGTTTTGTATAATAAAAAAACAGGGAATTATCCAATCTACAATTTGATTGAACATATCCAATGTCTTACATATATATATTATGTGTTTAAACAGAGGGTAAGTGCGAAAAGCGTACAGTTCGACGGGCAGCAGATTCTAGGCAACAGCCAATCTGTTATTCATATATATAGTCATACACGACCTCTCTAGGATGGTTGCACATTCACTGCGACACCCTCTCACACCTCCCTGGGTCAGGTACACTTTGTATGGCCCAGACCCAATACTCAAACACACTGGAAACCTTTGCACAAACCCCATCTTATATGTACTGTATCTAAGATCTTGAGCAGGTTTTGAATATTATGTACCTCTAATTGTTATTCGATCTATGGTGCTCTTAAATTATGTTTCTATGTAACATGATGGCCACTCAGGTGCCACTGGAAAGTGTGCCTGTTTTGCAGAGGGTGTAGACCTCACCAAAGTTTCACAAGCAAATTGATTGCAACTGATAGTGGTAACTGGAATATACGCTATTATGAGAAACCGGGGGCCAAGAATTTTACATTTAAGAAAAAACATAATTGGCCAAAATAGGGGGCGCTCCTGCGTCTGCGTAGACACAGATTCCTACTCTCTTGTTACACTTTTGCTTGTTGACATTTTACATCAAAATCGAACGGTGTGTATTTCTGTCGGCCAGGAAATCCAAACCAGCTAATATCATTGGCGACTTGAGAGACAAATGTAAGCATAAATGTATAATTATTGTTTTTCTTTTTAGATTTTTTTCCCCTCATAACCTGATGCATACCCGCCTACTATAATTTATAGTAGTTATATACTTTTCAAGTGTGCATCTCGCCATTTTCTAATTATTTTTAATTCTGCCCAATTTTCTGTTTTCTAACGAGACCCAGTACTTATTCTTGTTCAAACATTGTAATTCAATGGTTGTCCATATACTTTTGTATCGGTTAAAAAGTCAAATCTCATTATGAAGAAATGTACATGACAGTTCTGGCGAAGGCCTATATAATGAGGGGTGGTTGTAATGAGGCGTTTTGTAAGCCAAATAATCACTTACTCCACTTAAAACATGATTAGATAGGGCTATTCCGGAGAGGAAATATTGCCGGAAAAGAAATGAGAAATGTTTTGGAACAGTCGATAGAGAAATAGAAAAACGAAAGCCATCGTCGATATCCAAGTACATAAATAGAAAAACTATAGGCCTGACCGTCTTTGGAAATGTTAAAAACTCGAAGCAGTCTGATCTAATCCCCTCCTCCTGGTGCTGTATACATGATCGATGCTGATCTCCTGCAGATCGGGCGGTGATAAACGGTGCACCGCGCCCAGGAGGACGGCCTCCAGGGGCTGGCCGCAGGAGACGGCGGCGACGCTTGCCTAATACCATCAGCCCCGCCTGACCACCTGCCCGTTCCGGATAGCGTCCGGGATCCGCCGAGGTCAGCAGCCGATCCGGAATCCATGAGAGATAGGGGAGTAGGGGAAGACGGCAGGCGAGCCCGGGATAGCCTGGTCAATTTCACGGCAGGGGATAGGGGAGTCTGAAATCAGAGCCCCACCGTCTTATTTATGTGGCTTTCTTTTTGAGGAACACATACAAACGAGAGGCCTGTGGGCTAGCGTCCCATGGATCATCCTGCTCTTTTTGGTGCGGCACAGGACGACTAAAGTGGGAAGAGTAGGGCCCATTCGTTACCTAGATATATGGGATTGGTTAAGAGTGCTTTGATATTCTGTGGAGTATTATTATTGACTTTCTGCTTTCATATAGCTCCTGCTAAATTGAATACATATAACTAGGTTAGGGCTATGTGCGCGGGATCTTGGATTCTAATTCCAGAGCTGGGATATTCATCCCCTAACATAGAAGTGTGAATTAGAAAAAAATAAAAATAACCCAATCAAGAATGCAACATCATTATAACCTTGCAGTAACATTCTGCTAAATTTTGTTTTAGTCCGTGTTATGTTATTTTGATGGTGCCAAAAACATTCTTTGGAACCTAACATTGTGATGCCGCACTGTGATGTTACTGTGACATTCTTGTTATGTACTTTCACATAATGTTAATATAACATTCTGTATGAGTAAGGTCTCAACATCACTAAATTTAACGTTATTATAACATACATTTTTAGCTAGTCTCAACCAAACCTGAAATAACAGTTTTTATGCGACAGTTTATCAAGTAACAGACTTACCAAAAAGTACAATCATAGAACATCCTTGTTACATCGCTGCTTGCCTGGGAAGTATATGTATACATCAGATGCCTAGAGGCGTCACCAGTATAAATTCACCAGATGCTTTTCAATTTATCTTATGATTGTGAGTTTAAAGCTAGGTATTCAAGGAAATATAATAGTTATTTGGTACACTGTTAAAACACTTTGTTGCATCCAGTTTTGGAATACTTTATATCCTAAACCTGTTTAGAATTCTTGGTGTTCAGGGTTTAGTGTTTAGAAATATAATGTTTAGGTGTTTACCCTTGAAGTGTTTAGGTCTTCAATGTGTTTATAATCTAAATACTTAGGATTTATTTGATGTATAGCAAATAATCTTAATAGCTTCAAAGTATTCAGACTATATAATAAAACCAATTTCTTTTGTAATTTTCACTGATATTTTTCTGGAATCTTATGTACCTATAATTCAGAGAGGAAAATGTGTTTCCTCACCTCAATTGATCAACAAAAAGGTCAAGTTCAAGCCTAGAGTTAAACCTCTTTCAAAATCATGCATGGAGAAATGCGGAATTGACCTCTGAACTGAGGTAGGGCTAATGCCTTATTTCCACCAACTGCTTTTTCTATGAACGATTGAAAAAATACCCTAAAAATCGTCCCGATTGTTAAATCATCAAAAAAATCGTTTGGTGGAAACAAAAAATCTATCAAACGACCGTTCTTTATGGACGATATTTTACCTTGTTGGACGACTAAAATACCCCAAGGAAGAGGGACAAATAATTATTATTTGACATGTTAAATGATTTTGGATGATTTTGTCTTTTTGGACGATCCTTCTACCTTTATCTTGGATTCATCTTTTGGTGAAAACAGGAAATCTTTGGACAATTCAGTAAATAAGTCGGACACCATAAATCCATCAGAAATAGATAACAAAGAGTACAAAGCTAAATACAAAGGGTTAGATATAGAGCAAAATTCAAGTAGTATGACCCATAATTAGAACAAAACGCTATATTTTATTTTCTAATTAAGATATCTTTAAGCTATTTTTGTACAATGTATCTTGAAAATCATTCTTTTCTGTTTTCCTTATTTGACAATTTTTGTCACATGATCTAGTTTCCAAGGCAACCAATTACTTCATCTTAGCACCATTTGAACATTTTGATGTTCTTTCAACATTACGGTTACCATGGCAACAATATGAATAATTTGTCAAAACGTTACCTATCAAATGAAACTACACACAATTTCATTTTCAGACCAATTTTAACTTATTTGACTATTTTTGGTCATTTTCTATGTAAATATTGACTGTAGACCTATTAAAGTGTATGTCAATAAGTTTGGAATTTACATGGAATGTCAAAATAGAATAATCATGAGATGAAAAATAAAACTCGTAAATGGTATCATAATGAATTAAACCATGTTTGTTAAATAAAAATATTGTTTGATTAAATCGTTGGAAAATCGTTTGAGGAACAGAAAGTCATCCAAATACACCGATGCTGATGAACAATTTTTTCTAGCAATGAAGCCATCTGTATTAATCTGTTGAAAAAATCGTTCAGATTTATCTCGTCTTTTTGGTGGAAACAGGGCATTAGCTAACTCTAGGGAGTCCCAGAACAAAGTACAAAGTATATCTTCTAAACCTCACATAAGATTATTTTCCTTAAACTCAAAATACTTTTAATTTATTCAATATACATTTCTTAAACACTCTACAGTACCTAGAAAATTATCTGAATTTTATAATGACTTTCTATCAACATTTAGAAGAAATTTGTAACCCTTTCCCTACCCAACCTACATTAATTTTCACACATGATTTATAGAACTGCCAATCTACTGTAGAAAATAGTTTGGCACCACTGTCTGTCGGGAGTCAAGCGCGACTTTTCACCCAATCAGGACCATCCCTTCTTGACATGGCGGCACCCACTATAAAGCACATTAGGGATGATTTCATTGTTTTAAAAAAGTAACTGCTATCTTTACTCCACTATTATTTTGGCTTTAAATTAACTAAAACAACATTTACTTCAAAGATGCCTCAATGCATCTGGCATGTTTTCGCTGGTGATGCATCAATGCATGTGGCGTGTTTTAGCTGTTGATGCCTCAAAGCATCTGGTGGGTGGAAAGGGCTAAGAACTACAGAGCATTGGCATACATTGTTATCTGGTGGAGAACAGTTCAACTGCAAACATGGTAAATGAAGGTGGCTCTGGCCATGTAGTTGGTCAGCCATGTTCAAGACATAATGTTGCATTTCCCCTCCTCAGATCAACGCATCTCCCATTGACTTTTAAACCAAACTTTATTTAGCTGACCATTAGCTTACATTAAAACAGCTCATGTATAGCTTGCAGTATTTCTTCTCTATGGTTTTATGTGGTTAGATTCTAAACATATCGCGTCCAATACATGTTTAGAATAGAAATTGTCTAGGTATTAAACACATGTGATTTCTTGTATTTATATTCTAAACATATTTAATCCATACATGTTTAGAAGTTACAAGTGTTTAGGTTTTAAATACATGAAATTTCTTGTGTTTAGATTCTAAACATGTTTAGCCTCTTAACATGTTTAAATTCTAAACGTCATTTTTACAGTGTACCCTCTGAAGTTTGGTTTCTTTGTGTTCATGAAAAAGCGTTTTTGTTCATATTTATGTGCTATATATTGCTACGTGAATGCCTTATATGTCTGACTCATATAAAATTTAATACTAAAATTCTTGTTTTGGAGGCATCAAAACAACCTCAATCATGAAATTACAGTTTTTTTAACTCCTAAATATACCTGTATAATTTGAAATAATGTCTAACCAAAATGTGGCCCATCTAGCGTATAAAGCAGTTTATTGATCTGTTTATCAGTTTATTGATATATTTTGCACTTTTTCCATGGATGCCTCAAACCAACGTCAGTCAAATATGTATTCTACCATTCCCTTTCAACTACTACATGTACCTACATTGTTTTTAGTGAATATCTAAACAGAATTTGACACTGGAAATGATATCATTGTTCATATTTCCGATTGCAGGTGCAAGTATGCATGGGTAGTTAAAACTGTCATAGAAAAAACAAAGCTACTGCAGATCATCCAATCCATATGTGAAGCACATTACTCTGTCTGTCCTACAGGCTGATAGAAAGCTCTGCGGGCATTAATATTGGATTTTTTGCTACAATTTGTTTTACTAGAATTCGGTTTGTATAGTTTAATGGACAGCTGACGGTCAAGATGCAGAGAGAATGCCAAGTACTATACTAGAAAGCGCCATCGAACAACTACACCAAACAACAGTTTTGAAAAAGTTGAGTTTTGCGGTCCTGCGTCTGAAGTAAGCACACTGACATTTATTTCATTCTATTAAAATTGTCATAATAATTAGTATTGTGATACCCCTAGAATACTGTATCATTGTAATTTCAGTCCGCGCGCAATATAAACAGGGAGAGGGTTTAGACAGGTTATAGGTTCCAGTACTGCCATGGTTTTGCAATGAGTCCGCTATGAATATGCCCCAATTCTGCCAGAGTTCTGGGGTATATTTATAAGGCCCTGAATGTTTAGCTCATGGCTCTGCTTTATGCCCTGGAGTAGTGGACGGTATCTAATATAAGGTCATACAAGTTTATGATAAAATAAAGCATATTATATTCATATATATTATGTATATACACTCCTCCAAACAATGACTGATCATGATTAACGGTATTTACGCGATTGGACACCAAATCGATAGGGCCTATACATATTTGTTATTATCAGATCATACGCTGTATACTTGTAAGATGATAGGGAATTATAGCGAACCAATTATAATGCTTTAATGTTTAGACTTAGCATGACTAACAGTATCTACCCTTAGTGGACACCAACTCATTAGCATTGTTAGTATTTTTACATTAGATCATACGCCGTATGCTGGTAACGTCATAGGGAATTATCGCAATGCGAATAAATCATACTCTTTAGAATATATTTAGAATTAGAAGTATTGCTTCATCAATCAAATAGCAGAGAACTGTTGTACTGGAAAGCTGTAAAATCGTAGATGTGCAGGTTAATTGTTTCCAAATCTCTCTAACTAACAATACACCAGCAATGCCGCTGGCCTACTTTCAATGACTTTTGTTGCAGAATGATACATCCGTTCCTGTCAATCGGGTAAAAAGAACCATAAAAAGTATGCGTATGCATTTACATTAACCTTATTGCTATCTACTTATTTTAGTGTACAGTATTTAAGTTAATCCTAAATGAAATCCTATGTGCTTTATATTGGATTAAGTTCCACTTTAGATATTTATTGTATTTAGATATACCGAGGTACCTTCACCTGACTTAATCATCTCAACGTGCCATCCTACATGTATGTATTATATAATGTCTCACCAAGCTGGTTGATATAGGCCATACACCTTTGGGCTGCGTGGGAAGGTCCTCCATTGGCTGGCAGATGGCCTGGAGCAGCCCACGTCCCTCCAGTAGGGGTCCGCAGCCTGTGTCCACCATACGGCTGTAGTAATGACAAAGGGTAAGGGTCAGTCCACCTGGCTCGACGAAGGGTCAACCTGTGGCATTTCGGCTCTTCTCGGAAAACGGGTACAGAGACTGGGGAAGCCAGGGGAAGCTAACAATTCAACAACGTCATTATCTGGGGGGGGGGGGGGGGGTGTGTTCCAATGTAATCTTAAGACAACCATCATATCTTAAATGTTGTCACAAAATGATCCTAGGATATTTTGGTTCCAATGTCATCCTTCCCTTGTACTAAGATAAGAAACTCATTTACTAAGGTAAGAGACCCTCTAACCCTTTCACTGCCAGATATATCACAATATAACTCATATTTACTGAAATATTGCCCAAAATACAAAAATTAGTGCATAAATTCCCTAAAACTCAAATTTAGTTTAGATTCTTCAGATGAAAAGCTTTTTAAAATAATTTTGATAAAAAACCTTCCAAATGTTGGCAGTGTGCCGATAAGGCAAATTTCCTGCAAGGAGTAATTATTCGTACGTACTTTGCAGGTTACCATGGTTACCAATAATTCATAAAATAACTATCACACTCCTTATTAAAATAACATGAAAACATTATCTTCTTTGTGCAAAAGACAGTTTGTGATTATGTGACGTTCTCTTGTAGGTCGGGGTTGCCGATTCCTACAGCAGAGGAACGTGGGAATTGTTCGGGTCTCGGGCGGACGGAGAATCCGGGCAAGGAACCGAGATGTGATGTTTTTAGAGTCGTGCCTCGCGCACGAGGGGGGGCTGAGCGAATCGGTCGGGAATCGGTACTCGGTGTCAGACAGAGGACTGTGGGGGAGGGAAAATATGGTAGGGGTAAGGGGGAGCCGCGGTTCGTCTCACTCTATTTCCCAGGTCGGTGTTCACCTCGACAGGGTGGTCCACCCCGGATTCCGGTCCGCGGGGTCGTCGGGCCGACGGTCGCCTATTGTTTGGTAGCGTGGGGCCGAGCCAGCCGCGCCGTCGTCCCCGCGGACTTCGGGTCTTCGTTCCGCATTTCGGGCCTTCGTGCCGTTCCGTGCCTACGCTTCCGGAACCCCATCCGGGACGGTTTCGGGCCTTCGCGCCCTACCTCGGTCCTCCGTTCCTCGTTCCCGTTCCTCGGGCCGTCGGGCCCCCGTCCTAAGTTTCGCCTATTTGTCTCGAACTTCTACTATTTTACTCGAACTTCTGGTTAATTAACTCGTATTGGCTCATCTCAGCGGTTGTTTAAGGGAAGAAGACACGTCTGGACACAAGGAGAACTGTTAAAGAACTCTGTTTATTCGGGCCTCACCGCCCCTTTATATACCCTAGAGGTTAGCCCTGATTGGCTGCTTTTGGTCACGTGGTCTACAACTGACGTCACTTCCGGTTTACATTCTCGTTTCCGGTTTACATATCACTTCCGGTTTACATCTTTCCGGGTTTCGTTCTTTTACACTTTCGTTCCTTTACACTTTCGTTCCTTTACATATTCGGGCCTCTTTTTCGGGCTTTTACACTTTCGTTCCTTTACACTTTCGTTCCTTTATTAACATGTATACTTTTTGTCATATTACCTTACTTTTTCTTATTTGGTCTCTTTACGTATTTGGATGAATAGGCATTCATCACAATTATCATGAATGAAAGAAAAGTTAGAGCAAATTGAAAATCATGTCATTTACATAAATTCACCCATTTTTCATGATTTTTTTTATTAGTATGGCAAATTCAAATGTAAAAACATTTTTTATGGTTTCTTGAATCGCAATTCTAACAATTTTGGGTGACTTGATAGTCCGATGTTCAAATACCTGTATCTCTGGTTCTAATTGGAATATCTGAAAAATTCTTTCAGATCCTGAAAGCATAATTTGCACCCTTTCAATGATGTTCCTATGGGATTTTACCATAGGGCCCCATATGATGCCTCTGGCAGTGAAAGGGCTAAATCTAGTTTGATGTGTGCTCCTAAGTAAGCCCTCCTATCACATCTTGATATTATAACACTAAGATGGGCACCTTGGAACCAACATATCTTAGGATCTAGGAGTGAATCCTAGGATCATATTGGAATGCCCCCCTGATCCGCAATATCCTATCAGCAATGTCGAGGAGAGTGATTGCATGACTTGTCTTAGACCTCAACATGCTAAACAAATGAAACGTATCTAAATATCGTCGGAAAAAACATATTGGAATGATATCTATTGGCAAACGCTGCATTCATGCTTTGACTATGATACTTCTTGCACGAATGATACGCGCTGGAACATAAAAGCGATGTTTTTTTATGGATGTAAAATATACCTTAGAGACAAAACAATACCACAACAGCTCGTTTGCGTGTCTGTCAAGGTAAAGTTTCTATTTACTTTACATGTAAGTACTACTACTATAGTGATTCAACAATAGTGTGAAACCCGTGAGAGCCTCACGTCGAAACCATGAGGCGGCATGGATACTTGTTAGAAAAGAGAAGTAAAGCATACTATTTCTTTACGACGGCCAAAGCTAATGTATCTAGCTCATATAACGCTATAATTTTCCTCAAAATTAAAATGTAAATAAAAATAAATTTATTTCTGCGCTACGTAACTCTAACATTCAATCTCATCGCCTCGATTCCAGATATTAAGACGTTAATAAGGGTAGGCAATGAAGAGATATAGGTCGCATTCTTAGTGCGGCGATGTCATTGCTGCCGTGTGGCTTGGTCAAGTTGCTCAGAACTGATGATGAGGGTAGCTGGGGATGTCGTGAGGCGGTCGAGGCGGGGTCAGGTGTGGGGGATTTGGTCTACGGGTTGGGTATTACTAGGTGGACTCTTGATAGACACTAAGGGTAGGCATGATAGCAGGCAAACCATTTGATGGTCCATTCAAGAAAAGGCAAAAAGTTAATAATCGTATCGAGGATTCCGACTAGGTTCATGCCACCTATCCATTTTCTTCACAAATCATGAACAGGCTGATGAAAGGAAATTGCTGCTTTGAAAATTATCCCATAGCGTCAAACGTACTGCCATGGTGTAGAGGCATATAGCTTTAAAATCTTCGTTCTTTGAGGCTGAAGAGGTAATGAGGAAGAAGTCTGAGTATCTTGCTAACCTTCAGACTCTCAACCTGATCTTTCTACGCTGATGACTACCAATTGAATGTGTGCTGGACTATGATAATTTGATCTCATACTCGTCATCTTATGCATTCGTATCTCATCATTCATATTCTGCGTCCCCTATTAGTGCTGTAAAACATTTTTCTACACTAAACAAAAACTGGAAGAATATGTACACGAGTGAAGTTTTGAAGCAATAAAAAAAGTCATTTTCCCCCCTTAGGTTTTAGCCATAGGTCTACTGTTGTTTTATTCTGGATTGTGTGAATGTCCACCTCATTCAGCTGACCTCCTTTCCGCCCAACATGAAAAAGAGGTTAATCCTTCCGAAACCTAACGGTTTAGAGACATAGGTTAAAAAGCCACATCACCACAAGGCCAAGGGCCAACCTTCTTATAACGTCAACGTCGGACAACAATTACGCATGAGTCATCATAAAGGGAAGGCAGTGGTTGCCAGAAAGAAAACAGGCATCTGCAGAAAAATGGCGCCCTCCAGGGGGCGGCTGGAGAGCGGAGGGGGCACTTCCGGTTCGGTCCTCCATCTTAGTGCCAACTCTGTACACAGGTGGCGCTCTTATCCGGCGCGGTGCTTCCTAACCAAAAAGAGAGGAGCCAGTGAATAAATCCTTTGATGAATAGACCAGGAAATGCCTTTTCGTCATTCTCGTTCATTTTTCCTGTTTTGCAAAAATATTTGTCAAAGCAACCTCGGAAGCAGTATTGTAGTACAATGAACAATGCCTTGCTGTTAAAAGCTTTACTCGGAAGAATAAAACCGGAATGTAATTATACGAAGACGGGCAATTCAAATTATCAAAAATACTTCACACTCAACGCACACTACAGTTATAATGAATGTTTTACTGGTCATAATTAACGGATTCAGAACATATGTGTCATCTTTATCATGCAAGCCATGTTGAGGAGCAGTAACCATGAAATGGTAGTATGTATAAGACGTCGTGTAATGGTAGAGGGCAGCGGACCACGACGTCGGCTGAAGGGTGTTGGCCAGGCTATAGGTGTACATCAAGGTGCCGATGGTCTGTCACAAAATGGTACTAAGTGAAAAACTTTTGTAACTTAGGGCTTTTTATGACTTAGTGCCTTAAATCATGGTCTCTGGGGTATGACATGAAGAGACTCAATGTCTAACCTAAAGTTCTTTGAAAACATTCGCGTCTGTTGTCAAACCTTCTTTAGTGTCTTCTGGTTTTTGTGTTTGTTGTTATAGCAGCAACAGGTCCAGTATTGTTAGACGGGGACTGCGTTTTGGTCAGGGCTGGATCCAGAATTTGTTAGACAGGGGAGGGAATTAATGTACGGGGGAGGGCCCAATAAGGGGAGTGGGCAGGGGAGGGTGCAACATTTACACAAGCACAACTACTTTTTATACACATAGATATATGCGTATGAAAACATGGCTGGTATTTGTTGTATTGATAACTTTATCATACGTTTATACATTTTGCAGATGAAGCGGCGCAGACGAGCGTTTTTTTCTATTCATGAACAGAAAACAAGTTGTAGGCAGTGTTTAGTTACCCGCTTCCTACCGGAGCCCTAACTGGCGATAGTCGTGGTAGGGAGGATGTGGGTGGCGCTCAGCCAAAGGGCCGGTTGGTGAACAAAGCGGACGCACGCACCTTAAAGCCACCCGGCGCGAGGTCATGCGAAACTCCTATCTCCGAGACACAATTCCCACCACTAACGAACACGCCACCGTCAACTGCCTCCACACTAACCGTCTGAACCCGATTCGATTCTCGCGCTCCACAACGCCTCCCCCCTCACTCCCACCCACCCTCCTCCATGAGCACGTTAAGGCGCCACATGGGGGGTTCTCACAGCGCGTCGTCGACTGCTGAAACCGGAAGCGGAGACGGAAGCGGAAACCAGCTAGAAAACAAGTGGTTGGTTGCGGGTGTCGGGAGGTGGCGCTGTAGGTTTACGGGCCGCATGATAACGGCCCGAGGGAGGATCAATGCAAACTCGGTTTGTGTGTGTGCGGAGGGCACTGTAGATACATGTGGTAAGACCAAGACCATCCCATTGCCTTTATGCGCCACATCAAATTAAGTAATGGGCACATTAGCGCCCTACACCGACTCTCCTATGACGGCTTGCCCAACTCGCACAAAAGCGGACATAATGTAGGGCAGCAAGGTAATACGAACCATAACCTCGGAGTGTGGGTTTCCTGGCCTATTATGTTATTTCCCCTTTTCCAAGGGTCCAGGCAATCATATTAAGGTATTCAATTTCACACCTTGTCGGCAGAGTATTCCGTCACAAATGGAGCTAATCCTATATTTTTCCTTCTGCATACAACCGCTCCTGCGAATGAGAATCCTTTATGCATGCAGTGTACGCCCTCGCCCTCGTTTTTTGTGAGCCTATATTGGTTTTAATATGTCTGATAAATTGTATTTATGTTCAAGGTCTTGCCTGTGCAAGGAGCACAACGGGAACGTGACAATCACGGTGAATTAAACCGTTTAAAAGGCCAGGCCTTTCGGAGAGTCTGAAGCGTCAAGTCCGGAAATGGCTTTTGTTGTTGCGCCACAATTCCTTCTAGAATAAAAATGGTACATTACATTACTTTTAGTCTGCCCTGCTTGTAAATGCAGTGGAAATAATACCGATGACAAAAAAATGTATGACAACAACGATTGGAACCAAAAGGAAACTGTAATTTCATAAAATAAGGAGTTCACAGGGGCTATATATCCGACCAGACGCACATAGGGCAACTTTGGGTATAAGCAATTCACAGCACGTGACGGTATATTGTATGTTGAAGCAGAATCGCTATGCATTAGACACTATCAAATCATTTCACAAATACATCGGATTTCCTTTATTCAAAGTGGGAATTGATCAGACGTTTTACGTTTCTAAACCTAGACTTTACGCACAACATGATGAATTTATATATTCTGTTTGAAAGTATCGCCCGATATGATTCGAATAACTCCTGTAGTCAAATACACTGCACAGGTAATTTCCTATGCTTCTCCATTGTGAAGACTCTCCTGGCAGAGTAAAGCGAGGACTGAGATAGGGTAGCCATGTGTCCGGTTACTGTCAGCGGAGAAATCACTCCGGTCAAGGAGGGGGTGGTCAGGTAACTGGGGTATCACCTTACCTGGAGGACCGTGGAGCAGTTATCTGAGCACTGCTCACCTGCCCCTCCTCCCATACGGTACATGTAGTTACATCCCATGTTACTATATAATGACAAAGGTATGGTATTATTTAGTATGAACAGATGAAGATGAGATCATTTGTTTTGTTTTCTCATGCTCTTCAACTTTTATTTCGATATAATGTCTTATAATATAATAAATTATTGATGATTACGTTATACCTTTTCCCGTGAAGAATTAGAATAAAGAATGAATCAATTTATGTACAATCATGAGGTGTTTCCTTTTACTATAATGAATGCTGATACTGACGCTCAAATAAAATTTAATGACTAACCGTGTTTGAGAACGTAGAATAAGTTTTATTGCTTTTACTTCGTGTGACGGGGGAGGATTCTTTTTTTTATTGAGCAAGAGTAACAAACGCTTTTCAGATAGTAGATATTACTTAACATTTCATATTGTTAGTCAACAATAATTGTTGATGAATTGATGAAGTTGGTAATTGAATGAAGGATCATTCCGAGGACTTCATGTTATAGAAAGTATTATTTTATGTATTCCAGTCATATAAGTCAATGCTGCATGTACATGAGCTAGATATAAGAAATTACATATTAAAGGACTGATTCCAACAAAATAACTACAGACTGAGTGACTAGAGTAGTTTTCTTAACCCTTTAGACCCCAATCAAGACATAGCCGCCCGAGGGTGTATTCACCCATCCGGCCGTGGCCGCCCGGAAAAACGGCCATTTTTCCATAATTTTTCCATATTTTTCCAATGACAACATTTTTCTGAGTAATCAACCTACAAAAACGGCAAATATATCGTTTAAAAGCGGATGTAATTCCCTATTTAATGCCACAAATCTCATTTCCATAACTCTATTTGATATAGGTTGGTCGGCCTTTGATTTCCTCAAGTATAAGCTGATAAGGAATTCAAGGAATTCCTGAGGGAAATCCATGGAAATCCTGGGGAAATACAGCAAATCGTAACCGTAATCCGTGGAGTCTAAAGGGTCGAGTTCTTAAACTGGCTCATGCTTGTTGTGGAAGGTACTTGACCTTCGCTGCATGTCAATTTTAGAACACGTTGATTTTTATGGTAGGGACTAGAAAACCTGACCCAAAATCTACTTCTTATACTTCTTACACTATCTGTACCCTTTTGAGGGGACGATATCCAGATAACACTGCTAACTAGGCACTTGCGGGTATGAACTGAATTAACGTACCCAGAGGAGCCCCTGCATTATAATATTATACTCAATTAAAGAAAGGAGTGAGACGTTTAGAGAAGTAAGTCCATGATTTGTGCCTCAATATGGTGAAATGAAGTGTTCATGACCTATGATTTGGCAAACATAGGAAAATCGCACTTTTCAACTATTAGGGAGTTTTAGCAACCTAATTTGAAGGAATCAGTCTATCCTGCTGTCATAGTGTTCTCGAAGCAATACTTCGTATATGCCTGCCTAAAGCACTAGAAAAACGATCGTGACCTTTGATTGTTTGAGTTCTCCAGCTCTTTAAATACAACTTTACATATATGTACATGGGAGAAAGAGGTAATAGCTATATTGGTTAGTTGCATAGTTGTTTATGTCACGAATACATTTATATGTTTTGAAACGTGTTAAATCTTTAGAATCTCTAGATTTAGAATTTGTTGATGACTAAGAAACCAAAGAAAAGGATCTCTCCTCTTTTTGCTTGCTTGCGTCCCTTTTTCGGTTTTTTAATTCTTAGTATCTGCAGTAAAGTGAACAAAGATGTTTGACAATTACCAGAAGATTGCTTTAGGTGTGTCTCTATCAGTCGTCTACCCTGAGGCCCTGATTAAGATGAATAGGTCCATTCAGTGCGCTACACACTTAACAGACGCTTTAAACATTAAAATACCACTGGGCCTAGAACCTAATTTGGACTTCCCTCCGAGACAGCCACACCCACAGCGCTCCACATCGATATAGATTCTTACTACATTAGAAAGTGCTTTTAGGGCCCCACTGTAAAAACTGTCTTCTCGTGAACGCCCCGATTTACAGTCGATTAGAGCCATAATGGGAACTGCTTCTTTTGTTTCAAATATGTCTTTAAATGTCTTTAAAGTCTGAGGAGCCATTAAACGTGCTTAAAAGTCGGTGAGAATTAATTATACCTGTTGTGGACGGGAGCTTGTGATTGACGTCAAGGCAAACAGACTAGGATATAGCTACATAGGCTATAGGCCCCTGTGAACGCTATCCGCACCTCCATCGCCCTCAACAGGTCATATCCTCCCGGACAACTGATTCAACCGATTGTATTTCGTCTTGATAAATCACAAACAGTAGCAGCCCTACATACTAAATTAACACCTACCATTTTACTTCAGAATTCATATCTCTTATAGAATAGTATTTCAATTTATTCCAAATTGAATCTGCGCTTACAGTAAATAAAAAAAGTTTCTATAATTCCAAGAAAGGTCTCAGTATAAATAATTTCCTTATACAGGAAAGACGTTTGCTAAAGCATGTCTTCTACGCTACTTCCTTCCGTTGTCTAAAATACATAAAAAAAATTATTAACAAATCATTTGGTTAGTTAAAGCAGTAATGTTTAAATAGTACTTGGTTTTTGACCATTCTAATCAATTCCGTCGTGGAGATCTATCGTCCTAAATAATCAGATGATGTAGGCCCGATTTGGGGAGGGCTCTTTGTAAATCTACTAGATGTCAAAAGCTACTGTGTAATCATTAATTGAATAAAATGATGCATAATTTGTTCAGAATGCATTTTATAACAATTTTCTGAACCGAATTCGAGAGCCACTAATACACCACTTTTCTTTTCTTTTTAATTATCCCTTCTATCCGATAATCATTTCTCTGGTTTACAAAAAAAATACTCGCCCATCTATACGAAAAACTTCCCAAGCTTGCAACAAAAGAAATTGCCGCTTACGGCGAATGGGAGTTTATTCATTAACCTACCGTGGGGAGTGCAGGCAGTACGATTATATCCTTTCCTCATATATATTTCAAAACTACACCCCTGATGTTTCCATTAGCAATTCAAATTTGCGACTAGCTTCCTGTATCGTCCAATCCTACAGTAAAATTCAATAACTGTGTGTTGGGCTTGGTCCACGGAGGTTTGTGGGCAGGCGAATGATAGCTGTGGGTGTGTGGACGGGGTGAATGTGAGTGTACAGGCGGGTGGGCAGGTCGGGGAGGGGGAGGCCAAATATGATATGAAGCACAGGCATGACGCCTGGAGGGGATCATAGGGGAGGGGAGGTGGGTGTGATTGGCAATCCCTAATGCCCCCCCCCCCCCAGCCTTACATAGCGCGGGCGGGGGGCAGCCAGCAGGCCCCGTCTGAAGTGGCCAGCCGCTGGTCGTTGGGAGCAGGATAGAGCAGATAGGCCGGTGTCATGGTACCGGCGGCGAGCAGCTCACACAAAGCACTGCCGGGGTTTGGGGAGGTGATCGATGGTCGGCCGGCCGTCGTCACCGCTGATGGCGTCCACCCGCTGGGTGGTAGATCAAAAAGCCACTGTCCCACTGCCCCTCACAGCCCCCACATCATACGTCGCCCCTGCCCCGTGACGTGACGTGGGCGACCTATGGCGACAGTATGTTGTGTTATGGCATACACGCGCGATGAAGGGGCGCGCCGGACGTGCGACCTATACATACATGTATGTATGTGTGTGCGGGCGGTACACATGCAGTGTGGCCCTGGTCGTCGCCTGCTGAAAAGGTCACAGTGTCCCTTCCCTCCCCACCCCTTCCCCGCCCCCTCCCCGCCCATACACCTTCCCTTACCCCTCGCCCAGGTCCACCACCAATGTCATTTAGAAACGCCCGGAGAATGTCGCCCTGCTGTCCTTTGGTTGCCATCAACACAGACGGACGAGCAGCGGCTCACAGAAGGACACTTACCAAACGAGCAGCTCGTCAACAAACTAGGAGCTGCTCATCAGTGGCGGGCCCGCTTTGAGCTGCCCGGCCCCCTAACGAGCCCCAGGTAATGAGCCCGACCTGGTCCAGGCTGGGGCTGGACATTTCTCAGGGCGTCCTTTGGACCCGGTGACGTGGCCGTTCACCTCGACCTGCTCCGAGCTGCTCTTTGAATGCTTACCTCTGACTAAGTCGGCCTTCTAAAATTAGCAGCAGACAGGCCACTCGCTCCCATGTGTCTTGGCAGGGAGCCAGGAGCTAACTCAAGTAATTTAACTTGGTTGGCTCTTCTAATTGACTGAAGGTTTAAAGTTAGCATCCATACTGACGTATGGAAAACCAATCGAATAACGTGCACAAACTTTGTAATATTTCTTCATAGCCAAAACCTTTGAAGGTAAGCATATAATATTGTTTTAATACGAACACTGGATTGCATGTAATGACAAAACGATGAACTTTATTATTGAGTAGTATTATTAGTATTGCGAGTACAGCAGCGAAATGTTAGAAGATAGCTGTGTCGAGGTTACTGTGGTTCGGAATACAGTAGGCCTGTGAACCCGGCCGCCTCTCCTGGCACAAGTCTGGCCGTAAAATGAGTACACGTCATTAGTTTCTTCCCTTGATCTGCCTCCATTATATTTACCTTTGTAATACTCATCAGCAACACGCCATGTCGCCTGTCTATGAGTATGGGCATCTCGGGTTGATCACGGGTGTGGGTTAGAGGTGAGGGGATCCTTGCAAGCACCCAGCGCCTGCGGGTAGAGGACTCGGGAGCAGCGAGACTTTATTCAGGTACTGTGAGAAAACAGGAAAAACGACAGGCTCACATAATTAAAAATGCATGATCAGCTTCACGTTGATAAAAGAGGGTCACTTGCCGCGGGGACAAAACCTCAGATGGCTTAAGTTTGCTGAACCCTCGGTTTTCTTCAGTATTTGAAAAGGAACTACTTTTTGGACGAACAGACGGAAGAGGCCTTCGGGAAGGTACTGTGTCTGTACTGAATAAAGAGGAAGGGGTTTGGATGGGATGTGCCTCCCTCGAGCCAAAGGCGGGTCGGGTTTCCAAGTCATTGGTCCTCCTTTATGGTCGGGGGACCTTTGTTGTGGGCGTGTGGCCGTTAGAAGTGCGACCGACAATAACCTGGCAGGCCAACGACGTTACCGAGCAGAGCCACTGCGGTGAGACGTCGACGTCGGGTACTGCTCGGCCCGTGTCCCTATGAGGTGAGGCCGTGTGTGGGTCCCCTCTGCCCCATTACGTACTGTCTGCCCAGACCTCCGACACACGTTCTGCCGTCACAAAATGGCGTCTCACACAGAGGGCTACAGGCCGTGTCACACACCAGACTCTCTGTAGTATCAAAACTCGTATCTCTGACCACTGCCCGACGGAACAGCTCCTTAATGGGGTGGCATGTTTTGTTTTTTTTTCTACGAGCCTTCAACTGGAATTCGGTGGCAGGTTCGTGCAGCTTACAAGTAGGAGTGCAAACCCAACTTGTTACTAACCATCGGGCGCCAACCTAGACACAATGAGGGTTTTCTGTGGTGACTGGTGATACAAATGATTATACATCAATGGGTATTTGTGTTTGGATTATTCTATACAAAATCTAAATATGGAATGAATATCTAGTTTCAACACCAAACTGTGTGATTTATTTTTTTGTTCATCAATTCATCTTTACTATATCTCACATCCTTTGGATCCCCTACGACAGTTATATAGGCCCACGCGTTAATTGTCATTTCACACTTAAATTGCTACACTTTAAATATGTAGGCCTGTGGGATATGGACGCTTCTTAATAATTCATGACTCCATCTTCTTCATAGCACGGTGTCATATCTGTTTACTCTAGTCTAGCACAAACATGTCATTTTTTACTTTGAGACTAAAGGTTTGGTTTTCAATTTGAGAATTTAATGGATTGGGATGAAAAAACGTTTATCTTTAACATCGATTCAAGTCATTTAGCCAAAGGTCTTGATTTCCTTTGAAGCGTTTTAGTTAAATCTTTTAAATGGGTTAAATGATTACTTTTTCCGTCTCTCCTGTAAAGAAGCATGCTTCAAACAAAACAGATAATCCGAATTTGGAAGGTGCCAAGATTTCTTTCTGTGGCCGAGCACTTAAGTGAAACTACTAATTTCACCATATCCACTGTGTGGAAACATTCATTCCTGCTAGATGAACTTTTCATAGATGAAATCAAAAGTCTGCGCCCGAATTCCAGAAGTCAGCATATAACAAGTGCAGTCTAAAATAATATGCCTTTGACCAATTTCCAAGTTGAAACGCCCAGTAAATAGCTCACAATCTAAGCAGAGGGATAAACGAAGAGAAACTTCCTAATTATACAGGATAAGACGGAACGCAATCTGTTCTTACTCGGAATTTATTTGGGCATAGGGTGGAGCAGTGTGGCGCTGCCGGGCCGGATCTACGGCGGCAGTAACCTGATTTGACAGTACCAATTATCTGGTAAGCTTCTTCGCCCGATTGCAATTAGCCAGAGAGTACAAGGCCAATAGTGGCCGTACTTCTGGACGCGGAACGCCGTTCCACGCCAAATAACTCACGGCCAGATGGCACAGAACTTAGGGCATTAAAAAGTAATGAGTATTTAATGCATGCTCACAACCTTTGCATTAGAAGACATAATCTGATATGCATCTGTACCCTGTACCCATAATAAAACTCCGTAACTACAAGAGTTTAGGTGTGCTTACGGAAACTGTATGAGAGGTTGACAATGCTGTTTCATAATGAAAATCTCGTAAATCCACCCACACTCATGTAAGCAAAAACCAAACTCATGTAGCTATGATGACGAAAAAGGTGATCGTAACTTTATCAAATGCAAAAATCACGTGTATAGCTGTATGGGGCTTTATTATGAATCAGGCCACGGATCAGTTGTTCACCTGATATAACGCTCACACGTTTAATGGAGAAAACGTTGTTTTATGATATCCAATTCACTCAAGTTTCTTAGAGGTAATTATCTTTCAAATAGTAAAAGATGCGTCAAGCAATAGTTTATTTACCACATAGGCCCAGTCTTGCTACATGCTAGATTGTAGGCAAGTTCATGCTTCAGCAGCAGATGATATGTGCATGTATACATATATCTGTAACCAGGTAACGTCTCCTTGTTGAGGTTAATATAACACATTTATAACATGTTCCCTGTTTGTTAGAGTATCGATATATAAACGGAATATGTTAAATAACATTATAGAATATTATATAACAACGAGAACAAGTTAGATTGATTTGGACATAAATATAACAAATATTTATTTTCCTTCCTATAATACATCGACTCTAAAGCTTAAAATGTTGGCTTGATGGTGGTTGGAACGAGAATGAATGGTTGGTAACGCGGCCCAGTATTTATAGTGACGTGACAACAATTGGGCGGAGCCATGGTTACGTCGCGGTGACGTCAGCGGAACCGTTAAAATAATTATTTTGTTGAGGTCTCGCACCACAAAATATTACATTTATAACATGTTCCCTGTTTGTTAGAGTATCGATATATAAACGGAATATGTTAAATAACATTATAGAATATTATATAACAACGAGAACAAGTTAGATTGATTTGGACATAAATATAACAAATATTTATTTTCCTTCCAAGTGTCCAAACCCAACCTAACGTAGTGAAAGAATTCTATCACATTTAATTTTTTGATTAATTGAAGGCCTAATATATTTGTAAATACAATCAGAACTCCATTGGCCTCTTTCTTTAATATAAGATATAGAAACACCCTTGTTATGAAGGTATGTGGTGCCTCCCCTCCTTAGGGAATGGGTTGAAAAATTACCAATAACATTTGCCTTAGACAATAACATTTTGAAGCATTTGTTAACACCAGAATATGTTAAAAATTCCACCTTTTTGGTAGAAAATAGTGGGTCATCCCTAGACTTGGGAAACCAATAATACATTTTTTCAAGCCAATATACAGCACAGATCTTTTTATTTTCTAATCTATTCACAGGTATTTCACGAGTCTGGCCTGGCTTTTTTGTTTTGGAGGATGGAATTGTTACTACACATCCCCAAGAGTAAAATTTTACATTTTCTCTTTTTAACATGTGAATTGAATTGACAGTGTGTCCCACTCTTAAGAGTGTTCTGAATAGAAATACTATTACAATCCATACTAGAGTGCAAAATTCATCTGACCATTTCACCTTCCTATATAATTTTTCTAAGTGTTTTTCCTCCAGTGGATCTTTACTGTCCTCTGGTAAATTTACAGAATTTTTTACACCTTTTATGGTCATCTTTACATTTGGATCTGACCACCCTGCTACTGGGTAAGCCTTGACATTATGAAAATATATAACCGCCTGATAATAACTGATTACGGATGAAGGCCTCATAAATTTAGAGATATATGCTAAATATAGGCAAGCTTGAGAAGAATTACAATTGTAGCGTTGCCAATTAAATTTTTTACATACCTTTTCATACATTTTCCATTGCCTTCTCCGTAAAAGTTGGGTGTTTTTCCCCACGGCGGACTCTTTCAACGCTCGCAGGCGCTTTTTTATCTCCTTTTTCTCTGCAAAATTCAAAAATTGCGTTAATACAACACAAATTTGAGCCGGCAAGACATTTTCTGGCCTGCCCCTCACTTTTTACATACAAAATTCTTGACAGAGTGTCAGCCACTAAATTATTTTTAGTATTAATATAATGAGGGACCAACCTTATTCTAAATATTTTACAAATCCAAAACAATTCCCTCAGCCAGCTCATACATGTAGGGTTAATACTAACTCCCTTTCTTATCATATGATATACCTGTGTGTTGTCTGTAAATATATTCACACTATGGTTTGCAAGTTGGCTCAGCCATTCTTGCACTCCCCTTACTATAGGATATAGTTCTAATTCATTTATATTATTTTTGTCATAAATAATGTCTGTGGGGGCTTTGATTATATGACCACAGCTGGATCCCTCCAGCTCAATGCTATCGTCCCAGCTGCCTGCTAACCAGGACCCTCCCATATATATACCAAATCCCTTCAACGATGAGTCTGACACTAGTGGAAGAGGGAATTCATTATAGATTAATTTCCTTTTACCATTAAAATTTTTTAAAAATTTTTGCCACCATAATAAATCATCCCTGCATGCTTGACCCACCTTTATTGCCTTTAATTTATTTTTTAACATGACTTTATACAGATTATATATGCGCCGGCAATATATCCTACCTCCATCGACCACATGAGAGCAGTGGGACAAAAAGCCCCCTAAGCTTTCCAGTTCCTTTCTAGAAATAGTACATTTTTTGACATGTTTTTCAAGGAGTTTCTCGAGTTTCTCTAGTTTCTCTTTAGGGAGTCTTATTTCCATTAACTCTGAATCGATTTCTAGGCCTAAATATTTACATATTCTGCTAGGAGGGCTTACTTTTCCCCATGAAATATGGAATCCAAGGTACCTTAATACTTTTATTACCACACTTTGAGCCCATTCAGCCTCTTCTATGCTACCAGCGACTACAATGAAATCATCCAGATAATTCACTGCCTGAATGCCATACATATCTGATAGAATACTATATATGAACTCAGATATTTCATTAAAATACATTGGCCCTAGCCTTAGGCCAAAAGCAAGGCGTGAATCCTCTATATATACTTCTTTATTGTCTATTTCCCACCTAAGCCCCATATATTTTCTATGACCAGGAAATAGTGAAACAGCCCTATAGGCTGACTTGATATCGACCACTGCCATATAGTCCTCCTTGTTTAGCAAGGCTAAAACATTTTCAATGCTTTTATATTTAAATTCTTGGATTATTTCGTCACAATAATTATTTACTGAATATTTTTCAGGCATTGAACAATCTGTGATAGGCCTAGCGCCCCCTTCTGGCTTTGGGACAGCTCCCATACTATGAATACAAGATGGTTTTTCATTTACTATTTTTAAATAGCCTTCGGCGAGTTCTTTTCCGATAATTTTGTCTAACTTTGACTTATTTTCATCCTCAAACACTGAGTTATAATTCTTGCAGTCGTATTTTAAGCCGTCAACAGGCACTGAGCCGTCAACAATTTTGAAGCCGTCTACGATACCGTCAACAGTAAGTCTAAACCTATTTTTGCATTCCTCTGTACCCAAAGACAATTGATATTCAAATCTACAAGGTCTAAGTTGGGCCAACTCGCCCCCTATATAATGCATACAGGTACAAACGCCTCGGGCACATTTTTCGTAGACAGTAATGTCCTCCCCGCCCGGCGAGCGGGACACGAACAAGATATTATTTGGCGAAAAACTAATATCTTCATTATTTACCGATAGATTTTCTTCAAACTTTGTATTTTTGTCGACAAATACCCCATCATCTAGATTATCGACACTAACCTTGGTTCTATCGGCTAATTCTTTGTTAAAATCCAGAAATTCATCCTGCAAAATGACATTTTTGCCCTTCTCCTCCGAAGGAGTATGTGTACTATGAGCAACCGAACCCGTGACGTCATCGCTTTTCGTACCGGCTTGTCCGGCCAGAAATGCGGGCGTGCACGCGTAACATTCATTTTCAAGAACAACTTTATCATGGATTACCTCAATTTCAGGCGTGAAATTACCATCAGTGGGATTAAACTCGTCCTCAAGAACACGGAGGAACCCAACATTACCATCACATTTGCGAATTATGGAGTAAAAAGGAACATTTTGGATCTCAGCAGCCGGCTGAGCCTCCCGCGACTGGGTCACTGCGCTACAATCGATGACGTCACCGCTATCAGATAAGTCGTAACTAAGAGCTGGCGCGTCTAGCAACCCAGGTTTTAAAGCCCCATCCTACTTCTTGGTCGTTGTACTACGGCCACAATCTTTTTTGGCATGACCTTTCTGG
This sequence comes from Lepidonotus clava, assembly GCA_936440205.1. Classification (NCBI taxonomy): domain Eukaryota; kingdom Metazoa; phylum Annelida; class Polychaeta; order Phyllodocida; family Polynoidae; genus Lepidonotus; species Lepidonotus clava. The sequence goes on from OW387139.1 coordinate 22,117,489, forward strand.
TCACAAATGATGCAGGCGTGGAGTAACCCACACTTTCCGAAACAACCAGCCTCAGAATTGAAGCGGAAACAAATCTTTTCCGACCCGTTAGCACCCCCAGAATATTTCTGTTTGTTCTTGTACGAGCCCCCTGACTTGCTAACTGAGGCCTTGTAGGTATTGTCAAAGCTGAAATTTGAGAAGACATCCTCTTGTTCGATTACGCCAAACTGGTCGTAACCTAACCTATCCGCCCGTTCCCTAACGGTCACATCATATTTGTTAAAACAATCAAAGGTGTACATCCTTTTTGAGGCTTTTTCCGCGAGTAACTTTACGTGCTTTACTGCAGGTTGAGGATCTTTCTTCTCCTGTATTAACTTTTCAATTGTTTTAAGGCCAATTACAAGAATTTCCTCTACATTTTTAGGTTTTTCCCCCTTGTTACAAAATTTTTTCTGTGCAAAATTCTTTGTTTTACCTTTTCTTGTTTCAGGTGAAGAGGAGGGGCTGCCAGAGGACGTCCGAGAACGGTCGGAACTCGTCGGGGAACGCTCCTTGTTTCTAGAAGGGCGCTGTTGCCGTCTTGACTTGGTTTTCTTCCTCACCTCTTGCCAGACCTCTTCTGACGATGAGTCGGCGTTACCGGACGATCCCCGGACATCTCTTGAAGCTTTCCTGCTGGCCTCCGCCAGTTGTTGAACGGTTGCAGCCATGCAGGTAACTGTACGCTCCAGTCTTGACATCCTGTCACTCATCCTGTCCGTCGGAACTTGGTGCCGGACTGCTTTTGGGCTCGTCGAGGACGATGAACCCCGGATCGTACCAGAACGGCTACGACCCCTCTTCGTCCCACCACCATCTTCTCCTACAGCATCAGAATCCATCGACACTGCCAAGGTATCTGTACGCTCACATTTTTTGCCTGTTGGAGCTTCGTGTCTTACTCCACATTTCTTGCAAAGATTGGTTTTTCTCTGCCTTTTCCCCATAGCTGGCGCGTAGAGGAACCTCTAATGCGTTGATAATGCGTTAGAAAATGCGTTAAATGCGTTAAATAGTCGTACTAAAACTTCCTAAACCCCTTAAGGAAGCCTGCTGGAGATGTTGGCTTGATGGTGGTTGGAACGAGAATGAATGGTTGGTAACGCGGCCCAGTATTTATAGTGACGTGACAACAATTGGGCGGAGCCATGGTTACGTCGCGGTGACGTCAGCGGAACCGTTAAAATAATTATTTTGTTGAGGTCTCGCACCACAAAATATTACATTCATTCCATCCATGTTGGACCTAGTTTTTACTTTTTTCTTGTATTTAATAAGCCCATCCCACACTGGGTATATCCAGGGATTGAACAGGGGTCAGACAAAATTATAGTATAAGCCATCCTTGTCTCCTAGAGTTGGGATTACTGAAAGAATCAACAATTCTATTTTTCTATATCCCAAAGTGTTGCTAAAATATCATGATTTCTTAAATTCCATCAATTAACAGGTTTGCAGGTTTGCCAGCCAAAACAAAATGCTGTATTTTAGGGCAATATAGAATTGGACATTATAGGCTAGGCTGACGGGCTTTAACATTGGTTCTTATGGGTAAAAGCCAAATATATAAAGCTGCAATTTACCAATTTTAGGAATTGGTTTGGTTAATTTTGTATTATTCAACTGTCTTCATGGAATAAGTACAGAAGCAACTTTGAACATACAAAGTTGCTTCTGTACTTATTCCATGAAGACAGTTGAATAATACAAAATTAACCAAACCAATTCCTAAAATTGGTAAATTGCAGCTTTATATATTTGGCTTTTACCCATAGGAACCAATGTTAAATATTATTTCATGGTAAACATTAATGCTGCTGTAAACTGGGATGGTCTTATCGTCCATTAGTGTCAGGCATGTGAACCAGTGTTATAAGCCAGGGGTGACACTGCAAGTATATTCAATTATTATTGAAATCGCTGACAATAGGCCTGTCCACTTTAGGATGTATTGCTGGCATGATACAGAGGTCGGACATAATTGCAGTTTTTGCCAAGTCAGCCACTGACACAAATCTGAATGAATGAGTTAATACTTGTGTTTTCTAAGTCAATAAGGTGTTAATAAATGAGAATGAATTATTATTTTCTCTCAATTAGGTAAGTGCCTCCATTTTAGGTGAACCAAAATAAGGTATGTTTTTGTGATTTTAGGGTTGGACATTGTGGGTAAAGATGAAGGGCTTTAACACTGTTGCCTATGGGAAAATGCCATTCTTGCTTTCCAGTCCTACAGCTACATATTTAACATCATATTGCAAGTAAAAGCGTATAAAGTATAGTTTTGGGTAATACTACTAGGAAAATTACTGTGAATCAATTATGATGAAGATTTTTCTACAAATGTTGATATCATAGAAAACAGGGGTGGGCTAGCTAGTGTGACGTTCTCTGGTAAGTCGGGGTTGCCGATTCTTACAACAGAGGAACGTGGGGGTTGTTCGGGTCTCGGGGCGGACGGGGAATCCGGGCCAAGAACCGAGATGTGTTTCTAGAGTCGTGCCTCGCGCACGAGGGGGGGCTGAGCGAATCGATCGGGAATCGGCACTCGATGTCAACGGAGGACTGCGGGGGAGGGAAATTATGGTAGGGGTACGGGTCGGCCGGGGTTCGTCTCGCTCTATCTCCCAGACCAGCATTCACCCCGACCGGGCGGTCCACCCCTGAGTTCCGGTCCGCGGGGGCGACGGGCCGACGGTCGCCTATTGTTTGGTAGCGTGGGGCCGAGCATGCCGCGCCCTCGTCCCCGCGGACTTCGCTCCTTCGTTCCGTTCCCCATGTCTTCGTGTCATACTACGCCTCGGTTTCCGGGACTACTTCGGGCCTTCGTGCCTTACTCCGTTCCCTCGTTCCTCGTTCTTCGGGCCGTCGGGCCCCTTACCCTGTGTTTCTACTACCTATCTCGAGCTTCGACTGTTTTGTCCTAACTTCTGCTTAATTACTCTGATCGGCTCATCTTTAGCGGTTGTTTCAGGAAAGAGGACACGTCTGGACACCAGGAGAACTGTTAAAGAACTCTGTTTATTCGGGCCTCACCGCCCCTTTATATACTAGAGAGGTCAGCCCTGATTGGCTGCTTTCGGTCACGTGACCTACAACTGACGTCACTTCCGGTTTATATTTTCCGTTTCCGGTTTACATTTCACTTCCGGTTTACATATTTCCGGGTTTCGTTCCTTTACATTTTCGTTCCTTACATATTCGTTCCTTACATATTCGTTCTTTACATATTCGTTCTTTTACATATTCGTGCCTCTTTTTCAGGCTTTCTATACTTTCGTTCATTATTACATATTCGTTCCTTTACATCTATTTCGTTCTCTTACATATATTTCGTTCTCTTACATATATTTCTACTATTACCTTATTTCTATTATTTTGACCTCTATGTATTTTGGATGAATAGCCGTTCATCACACCCTCCCGCACCTTCTTGAAAGGTGGGAAAACACGTTTTACAAAATTTCAAAACAGTTCATACAGCAACGACAACAGAACATACTCTAGAACCAGAAACATTTCAATCCTACGCTCCTTATCGGCAGAGGAGGAGGTGTCACCCTCTGTCCTCCCCGGTCTACTTCGGAGGGCCCCCGGGGCCTATCCGGCTAATTATTATTTCTCTTCTTTCTTCGTTTTTCGTTCTTCGTTTTTCTCTCTTCTTAGTGAAAGTTCATATAATTCGTTTTATATATCCTAGTCTCTTTTTATCTTTGTCAGAGTTCTTATCCTGGATCTATTAGGACCCGTTCTACACCTCCTCTTCTTTTCTCGTCTTTAGGATGAGCGAGCCGGTCGTGGCTCTCCCACCCGGGACTGGGGGTCGGTCGTGACCCCGTCGCCCCCGCTCCTCTCCTCTGGGCTCTATTCACTTAGCCCCTCGGCACGCTTTTCCTCGCCTTTTACCCTCATTAGGACAGAGGGACCGATCGTGGTCCTCCTGCCCGGGGCCATGGGTCGGTCGTGACCCGCAGTGCCCCCGTTCCCTTCGTTTTTCGTCGTCCAGACGTTCTCCCCTAGTTCGGGTGGAGAATCGGTCGCGACTCTCCCACCCAGAGGCCAGGGCCGGTCGTGACCCTCAGTCCTCTCGACCCTCGGTCCGTTCTTCCGTCGTCCAGACGTTCTCCGTTGTTTTTGGGTAGAGAATCGGTCGTGATTCTCCCACCCGGTCGGTCGTGACCCCTCGTTCTTCCGTAACTATTACTCTTCTCTGCGTTCTCTTAGGTGATGATGATGATTTTAAGGATGAGTTGAAGAAGAAAGACTGAAGTTTTTGTAGATAGAATGTTCTTTTTGGACTTCGCACCCTCGGTCGCCTCGGCATTCAGAGCCCTCCAGTGACTTTTTCACGTTTGGCAAGGACAACATGTTCGAGCCAGAGGCCAAGGTACCCAAAGAAGAAAATGGCGTTGTATGTGGAAAGGAACTTAACTTCATGCATCAAAGCTTAGAGTGGAAGCTTCAGCAGACGACGTCGCGGGTTTCGTGCTATTTGTCACAGTGAAACTTTGAGATGGAGTCCGGGTGAAGGTAAGACTGAGAAGATTAGAATCATTAATTATCGATGAGGTGTCCGTTTTCCGTACAGGAACTGAAGTTTGACTTTTACGGCACATGTCCTCGTGGTTAACCCAGCACCAAGACGTTCAGTCCTCGACCACGTCGACACACTCGAAGATTTCAGAAAGAGATGTCGGAGAGAGTCCACCATAGTAAAGTATTTCCGTCACCGTTCCGGGCCCGATTAAGAAGATAATTTTGATGAAGTTTCTTTTGATGACAGGAGCCGGTGCCTCTCATCCCTCCCCCCCTCCGTAAGCAACGGCAGGAAGACAATCCTCTTTGGGGCGAGAGGGAGGCTCCTTCGTTCCACTGATGAGATGATTTTCCTAAGAAGAGGATTCCTGCTTCGGGCACTCGGGCCCTCGTTCGTCTCCTAGGCTCTCGGGCCTCGCTCTGCTTACTAAGTTTTTCTCTTCGTCCTCCCGGAGGACCATGCTTTTAGACGATTTTCGTGAGACTGTAATACCAACAAATAGTTCGTTAATAGAAGTAAGTTTAAGATCTGGTCTGGTTTGATTCTGGAGTAAGGCCACAGTCGTCCACGGTGCCATGTCACCTTGCATGAAGCCACTATGCCTATGACGAACGCCGAGACAACAGCTCCGAGCCGTTCCGGGCTGCTCCTAGGTACGGCGGTTCGAAGTTGGTAAGTTGAAGATATTAGTGAGAAGGAGAGGAAGAAGCCGTAGAAAGTGAAGATGGACGACATCAACTGGGATCTGCACCCAACGTCAACCTCTGAGATCCGGAACGGGCCCATCTCAAAAATAGCATATATAAAGAAGAACCCATCCGATGTCGAACTCCAAGAAGGATCGCTCCTCGTCGCTCTTTGCAGACCTCTTGAGGCGTCTATCAAGGCATCCGCGGCCGACGTTCCAAGCACCACCTCCCTGTATATTTCAAAGACTACTTCCCTCTATGTTTCAAAGACTATTTTGTTCCGTTCCTCGAGAAGAAGATACCAGGAAGTACGACATGGAAGCAGTCACTGTCGTTACCGCAGGTAAGATATTAATATAAGTTTTTAATAAGTCTATTAATTTTCGTTCTTGTTCATGTATCGCTTCGGTCAGTCACGAGCCAGGGCCCCTAAGTTATCGTCCCTGCTCGTGCCTTGGTCCTCCGGGAGACATCTACGACTCGCCGTAATCCTTTCACGACTCGCTGCATCAACTCTGGCACGATAAAACCAGCATTCAGGTCGAAAAATTCCATTTTGCCGCTCTTCGTATGCGGTACGAGGCTGAAGACAAGGAAACTCAGAAGATGATGGTACATGAATCCGGACTCATCCACATTCTGATCGATCCATCCGAGATCAAGAAGACTAAGTTGCAGGGAGTAGAAGTGCCGCTAGAGGACAGAGGTCGTCTCCTCCTCGCCCCCAGATCCCTCAAGGCAGCACGGGAGAAGGGTTTTCAGTCTTGGCCCGCGCCAGCCTTTCCTCCAGCGGCGAGTCGCCGGCCCACCGGTACCTTATTTACCCCGGCACGACCGTCGACTCAAAGACTACAATGACAACACTATCTGTCCATTCTGATTTCCTTTCTTCGATTTCGCCTCCCAACTTTCACTCTCGCTCCTGGGCCGCCCGGCCCACTATCCATTTGATTTCCGCGACCGGACGATCCCGTTCCACCTGCTCGGTCCCAACCAACGCAGCGGGCTCCAGGGAAGAAGAGGAACAGCTACAAACTTGTTTTTCCTCCTAGCGCCTCCTCCCGTTCCGTATTCGCCCCGCAGGCTTGGTAAGTTCGTTCCAGTCATGGACCCTCCAGCTCGCTGATTACACTCAACACCTCCTAACACATGTGGTTTCGTTCACTTCCGCAAGAAGATTCCCATAAAGAAACTAGTAGGAATAAATTAAGATAAGAATGTTCGAGCCCGCCAGTCCGTTCCCGATGAATTAAGTAAAGTTTCGGGCCCGTCCAGCGGTCTCCAGGAGAGTTTTTTATCCAGGCTTCGGCCTCCTGTGCGGCTCAGGTACCTCCGCCTCGGCCCGGTTTTCTCCCTGGGGGTTTGACACTATGGGTGAGGAGCCAACGCCCCGTAATCCCTCCCCACCCGACTCGCGACGCGCCATATTCCGCCTCTGGTTCCGTCGCGCTTTTTTTCTTCCGTGCAAGACCTCGAGCAGCATCTACTTCACCCTTCTTCTTGGCGTCGGATCGGTAGCAACAGCCTCTCCTCCCTAGCGGGGCGCCCGAGAAGCTGATCCACCACTCCGCTCTGTTTTTCCACCTCTCTTGTGGTCTTCAACAAGTCATCCAGTTGATCTTCGTTTTTGTACATCACTAGGGTCTGAGCCAATTGGACGGTCCAGTTGTGTTCGTTAACTAGCCGGTCGACTCCCGGGAACTCCCTGGTCAACGGCCCCAGTGCCGCCGTCGGGAACTGCGCCATCGCTTCTTCAAATGTCTCTGGCTTGCGGCCCGTTTCTAGTGCCATCAGGAACGCCATAGACGCCGAAGCCATTGCTCTTGTCTTAGCCGTCATTCCTCGCACCTCCCTCGGGGGCCACACCAGTTGCACCCGAATGGCCTCTTCCGCGTCCCAGTCTCGTACTGCTCGCGCCGTCACCGGAAAGTGTCCCTGTAAGACCTGGTGAATGGCCTGTGTCCGTAATAACTTGAGTCTCGGTGTTTCTTTAGATGGTCCTGCCGTCGGTATCTCCGTTCCTATGGACCCGAACACTGAATCCGCTCCCGACTCGTCCAATTCTTGCTTCTCCGGCTCGTATCCTCTGGTCTCGGCCTGCCCCAACTCCATGTCCTCTGAGTCTTCCACCTCCGCGTCCATGGACTGGGCAGCCGGTATTTGTAATCTGTGTATCACAACCCGCGGTTGTAGCGCTCGCCCGTGTTTATCCTCGTCCTTGAGTGGGGTATCCGGTCCTGGCGGCGATCCCATTCGTTCGGGCGACGGCGGTCCCGGGGTCTCCTCCGATCCTTGCGACCCGAAGAACGAGCTCCCCAAACTGGCTCGAGTCAGGTTGTCAACCGCCGCCCGTGTCTCTGGCGTGTCTGGTGCTACCGTAATGTCTCTCATTCGTTTCAGTCCCGGGGGCGGCACTACCGGCTGCTTACATACCATCTTCTCCAGGGGTGAATCCGCTCTCGTCGGGGTAGGGGTAGAGAACAGCGGCTGTGTCGAGGCCATCGACGCCGTGTCCTCCGGTCTGGCCGCATGCCGAACATACTTTACTTTCTCCACTCGCCCCGACGGTTTGAGTCCCTGCCTTTCTGCCATCTCGCGTAGAAACCTCCCTAGGTACAATGCTTCTCTTTCCACCAGCCGGCCTCCCTGTGCTTCCCGAATGCTGTCCTCCAGCTCCCGGTCGGATCTTGCCTCGTGGTAACCCCTGAACGATCCCTCCCGGTTCATTGTTCCTTTTAAATATCCGGGGTACCTCGGGTGTCGTGATTCGTATATCACCGATTTCTTATGAACTGTCATCATAGTAAATTGTGCGTCGCTACAAGGTGGTTCTAGTCCCGTGGTCCGTTTGACTCCTGTCGAGGTCTCAGGCTGTGATGGTCCCAGCTCTCCCGTGCTACTAGACTCGGCAATAATCAAGGACCGATCGCTTCGGACCGACATACTCCTGCCCGACTCCGACTGGTCCGAACTCGTTCCCTCCTCCAATTCTCTCGGGACTTTCTTGACCTTTTTCCACTTCTTTCGCGACGGCTCCTCCGCCGGGGATCCCTGCGTCGGGGGCCTCTTGAAAGCGAGCGGCTCCTCTTCCTCTTTTACTTTCAGACGTTGGTCGTCGGACGAGCTCACCAATTCCACCACCTCAGCCCCCGGTGGTATTCCTGAGCAACCCGGCTTCGGGGCGGGTGTGGATGTCCGTCCTTTTCCTCTGCCCGGGAGTCCTCGTCCTCTCGGTTCCCGTGGTTCTCCCTGGGCGTTTAACTTCTTAATTCGGCTCTGTACCATCCCTGTTATTTGGTCTGGTGTCAGAAGTGGTTTCGGGTTGACCACGGCTCGGCTCGCGCTTCGTGGCGACTCGGTGGCTTCCTTCCGCACTCCTTTCGCGGCCCTCCGAGGGGAACGACGCGTGGGCGTCGATCGTTCCGCTACCTCGGCCAGGGGTCCCTTCCCTGCTGCTTTGGCTGCTTGGGCTCCCTCGCCGGCCTCGTCGGCCTCTGATCCTTCTTCGGTTGCTACCTGCTCCGGCTGCTCGGCGTCGCTGTCCTCGGACCCTCTCGACGCCCTCGGGTAGTAAGGTACGCGGATATGCCGTCGCGGCCTCTCCGGTGCCTCCTTATCCACCGCCCTCTCAGGGGGTTGAAACCCCTCCGGATGGCGCACCGCGTAGTCCCGTTCCATGTCGGCTACCCGGGCCGCCGTTTCATCCCCAGTAGCGAAACTGGTGTACGGCGGTCGTCCTTTCGGGTCCAAGGCGAACGCCGCAGCATACTCCAGCCTCAGAAGGGGGTCTTGCTTCGGCATCCCCCTCTGCAGGTTCCCTTCGTGTGAGTCCGTCATGTGCTTCTTCCAGTCCTGGTGTGTCGAATAGGCTCGATTCGAACACACCGGGCACATGTAGTACTGCTTCCGTAATCCATCGTGCTGGCCTTTAATATGCTTGACCAAGTGCTTAAACTCCTTTCCGTGGCAATGTCCTTCCCAGCACTGTCCGCTCATCGTGTCCGTTTTCCGGGCTTTCGGGGCTCGTTCCAATCCTGAAGCTCGTCCCGTCAGCCTTTTCCGTTTTTGTCTCGTGGTGATGCTGCTCGTCTCGCTTCTCTGCTTTTTCTCTTGTTTTCTTCTCCTTAGCTCAGTCTGCTCGTCTGCGATTTGATGAATCCTGATCGGCTGACCAGAATGACCTGCTCCGGCGAGCGCTCTGCCTTTTATAGCCGCCGCAGGCGGAAGTGGGCGTGGCCTGCGCTAGCGACCCCTAGCGTCAGACTCACCATCCACTTCTACGGTGGCGCCCCCTACTATTTTCCGGTCCCCGGGGCCCGCCGCTGGTCACCGCCTCGCCTGCTTTTTACCTCGCGGCCCTTCGCCCGTCCACGCGTTTTTTTCCTAGGCCTTTTATTGCCCCACCGGACGTCCTCGGTCTTTTCATCCTCCGTCGCCTTCTCTTGCCTTTTTCATATTGGCCCTCACAGTGCTTCCGCACACTTCCCGGAGAACACAGGGGCTCGACGTTATCATCTCCTCGCCGCCGCCCCGTTCTCTTTTGTCCTCTTTTACTCCTTTTACGACCTACTTTAAAGCCCGTCCTCGTTTCAGGCCTCGCCTTTTACAACCGTCCGTTCGTTCCTCCGGCGTTCCCGAGAGTGCCGCATCTACTCTCCTCCGGTCTCCTGGACGCTGTAAAGCGGTATTACCAAGTCGGCATTACTTCAAAAGTCTTCACCAGCTTGCCACCGGGTCTGTCTTCTGTTGTAATCCAACCATCTTTTCCACGCTGTGGTTCCTCCGAACTGACCGGAAAGCGGCTCCGTGGGACTACTTTAGACATTCGGGCCGTCGTGGCTCCCGAACGCCGTTTTTCGTTCCAACCCCGCATTTCCCACCTATATTACATCCGCAAGAGAACCAATCTTCAGCTAGGTAGCAAATCTCTACAGCCTAACGACCTGCACTCCTACTGTAGTGGTCAACGCACCGCCCCGACTCAATGGCCCCAGGTTGATCAGTCCTTTTTGGCCAAAGCCTTTTTGTGTAGCGCCGATTTGGTCGTTCCCTTGGTCCTCTTCCACCTGCGGAATCGAGACACGAAAACGACTTCATCACAAAAAGGGGTGCCCCGTTTCCTTACGTGCCCTAGCGCGCCCCACCCCAAGCATTTACTGTGCAGCCTCGTATCCTTGCTGGTCAGCTACCATCCAGGCTGGCGCAGCGTGTCCTCGGTAGGGTTCCAGGCGGTCCACATGGACTACCCCCCCCGGTTTCCCTCGTTTCTTCCGTACTACCACCCGTCCTCGGTCAAGCACCTTGACGATCAGTGCAGGGCCCATCCATGGAAATCGCAACTTCGTTCCTTTGTCCCTATCCACTACCGTATCGTGCACCCAGACCAGTTCTCCGGCGTGGTATTCCCGCCGAGTCACCTTCCCATCGTACTCGTGTTTCTGATGGATGGCGGCTCGTTTCAGCCCCGTCCGGGCCTCCCGATAGGCCGCGACTAGCCATTCCTCCAGCCTTTCCACATAGTCGCCTACCCGTCGGGGTTCCTCCTCTGGTCCTAGAGGTCTCCCATAAATCGCCTGTCGCGGCATCATGGTCTGTCGGCCCAGCATCATCATATTCGGTGTCACTCCCGTGCTGGCTTGCGGCGTTGCTCTATAACTCATCATCACGAGCGGGACCATCTCATCCCATTCCCGGCCTGTTGCTCGGCAGCTGGCTTTCAAACAACACCCCAAGGTACGGAAACTTCGTTCTATGTACCCGTCACTCCTGGGGTGGTACGGCGTCGTTCTTGTTTTGTGTATTCCAAATAGTGCACAGACCTGAGCCACCACCTCGGATTCGAAATTCGTGCCTTGATCCGAGTGTAGTTCCCGAAACGCGCCGTACCGTGCTACTACTTCTTCAACCAGTTTGTCCGCCACTGTCGTTGCCTTTTGATCCAGGATCGGGAAACACTCCAACCATTTGGTGAAATAGCATCCCACCATCAGGCAATACTTATTTCCTCGTTTGGTGACTGGGTACGGGCCCGAAACATCCATGGCCAGCCGTTCCATCGGCTCCCCCACTATGTACTGATGTAGCGGCTCCCGTCTTCCTCGTCCTTTTTTCAGCAACGCGCAATCACATTCTCGACATTCCTTCCGCACGTCTTCTCGGAGTCCCGGCCAGTAAAACCCTTGCTCCAACAGGGCCGTCGTTCTGGCGACTCCCAAATGCGCTCCTGCCGCGCCTCCATGGTATTCCCTTACCAACTTGGCCCGTTCCCCTCGGGGAACGACCAACTGGTTCCTCCAACCATGTCCTTCCAGTTCCCAGTACTTCCGATGCAGCACGCCATCCCTGAGGCTTAATCGTTCCCATTGCCTCCATAGGATCTTTGTTTCCCGGGATTCCGGAGATATGGCCTCCCAACCTGGCCGGTCCGCATTCTCTTCCATCCGTGCGACAATCGGCCCTATATCTCGATCCCTCCTCTGCGCTGCTCTCATCTCCTGCGGGGACCATCCGGGCTCGTACCCCCGGGCCCGCGTCACTACTCTCACTTTTTCGGTATTCTCGTGCTCCTCTCCACATTGTTTGCACGGATACCGGGACAACGCGTCAGCGTTCCCATGCTTCCTGCCCGGTCGGTGTTGGAACGACACATCATGCGAGTCGATAATCTCAATCCACCGAGCAGCCTGCCCCATCGGTTCCTTACTTCTCTGCAGCCAACTGACCGCGCTATTATCCGTCCGGACTATCACGCGTTGACCATAGATGTAGCACCGAAAATGCTTCAAAGCTCGCACCACCGCCAACAGTTCTTTCCGCGTGGTGCAATACTTTCGTTCGTTTGACTCCAGGGTTTTGCTCATGTAAGCTATCACCCGTTCCTCCCCTCTCTGCTCCTGTGATAGCACGGCTCCTGTCCCCACGTCACTGGCGTCCGTGTCAAGCCACCATTGTCCATCTTCCTCCGGGAATCCCAACACCGGGGCCTCTGTTAGCGCCTTCTTCATCGCATCAAATGCCTCTTGTCGTCTCGCGCTCCACACGAACGGTTCCTCCTTCGTTGCCAATTCATACAAGGGGGCAGCCAATTCCGTGAAGCCGTTTATATGCCTTCTATAATACGAACATAATCCCACGAAGGCTCGTACCTCGTGGAGATCCCGAGGGACCGGCCACTCGGTTACTCGCCGACACTTTTCGGGGTCGGGTTCGATCCCGTTGAATGAGACAACGTGCCCCAAGAACGGAATCTTCTTCTGGAACAGCTTGCATTTTCGCGCCTTTAACTTCAGTCCTGCAGCGTTCAATCGGTCCAGAACCCGTACCAATCTTTCTAGAGTCACTTTAAACGTTGGTCCAAAGACCAGTATGTCATCCAAGTATACCAGACACTCCTCCCACACGATTCCTCTGAGGATTCTTTCCATCAGTCTCTCGAAGGTGGCTGGGGTGTTCACTAGCCCGAATGGCATCACTTTGAACTCATACAATCCTCCTTGAGTCACGAAGGCCGTCTTTTCTTGGTCCTCCGGTGCCATCTCCACCTGCCAATATCCGCTTGCGAGATCCAGACTGCAAAAGAATAGGCTTCCTCCCAAGGTGTTGAGGCTGTCCTCTATCCGTGGGAGCGGATAGGCGTCCACTTTCGTAGCCTGGTTCAGTTTTCGGTAGTCGATACAGAACCTCGTTCCTCCGTCCTTCTTTTTTACTAGAACGGTCGGGCTACTCCACGCACTCCCGCTCTCCTGGATAATCCCTAGATTTAACATATCCTCCACCAGTCCTCGTTCTTCCTCTCTCCTGGTGGCCGGATACCGTCTGACCCTCTGCTTGATCGGCATCTGATCCCCCGTTTTAATTCGATGTTGTACTAAATCTGTCCGTCCTAACTCATGTTTCGAGGTCGCAAACATTTGTTCCCGGGCCATGATGGCTTTCTCCAGCTCTCCGCCTTCCTCCGTGGTCAGGTCTTTCTTAGCCTCCTCTATCATTTCAACGAGCGCTCCAGGGGGTTCTTTTGCTTCACTTCCTATTCCTCGTACCTCTTGTACGAAGGTGGCTTCTCCGAGTACCCCGCCGGTTTCCAATTTCGCACTCTCGGTCCCTCGGTTGGCCACCCAAACTCTATTTTCTTCTCCCAATGTCACCGTTCCTGGGATCACCTCCAGTCCCATAGGTAATCCAGCGCCGGTGATGACAGCCAGCTGTCCACTCTGTCCTATGTCTACTCTCGTTACTACTGTTACTCGGGTCACTTGGAGTGGGGGTATTTCCGTCGTTCCCTCGATTCGCACGACCTGTCCTCCGACGGTAACTGCCCGAATCCCATCCGTTCTTTGTTCTGCTCCCGGGATTCGTTCCCCCTCTCCCTCCCCCTCGGCGGGCAGGAAGATAGCACTCGCGTGGGGCTTAACTGTTAGCCGGTATTTCACCGCGAAGTCGTTTCCCATGATCCCTTCATCTCTACCGATGTCTGCCACCATGGATGTCCACTTCAACACGCGCGTTCCCAATTTTACTGGCAAGTTCGTGCATCCGTAGCACCGCAACGGACTACCATCCACCGAGCAGAGACGTCCTTCATATCCATCCAGTTCTTCCCATTTTCGTCCCCACTCTCTCCAGAGGCGTTCCGACAGCAGACTGATCATAGATCCGGTATCAACCAAAAAACGGACGACACTCTCTCCCACCGTCCCGGCCACATAAAGTCCACATTCTCCCATGCCTACTACTTCTCTCGCCGCGCCCGAAGGGGGCCCCGCGCTTACTGCGACGGCGACTGTCCGTTTCCCTGACGCTGAGAACACTCTCTCGCGAAATGGCCCTTCTGGTGACATTGATGACACTCTAAATCTTCTTTTCGCTTCTTAAACGCCTCCCTCCGGGCCGTTGCTTGTCTTCTAGCTTCCCGTTCTTCTGCCAATTCTTTCATCATCTCCTCCAACTTACCGTTTAAGGCCATGATCTGTGTATTGGCGTCCTCCTCGGGCTTCACTGCCCGCAGGAGGCGGCGTGAGTATCGTTCCTGTATTTCTACCACCTCTACCGCCTCCTCTAGTGTCTTACATCCTTTCTCTGCACACTTCAGCTGAAGGTCTTCCCCAACTGCAGCCTGGAACGCATGTAATGCTGCTTTTTCCTGGCTAGCGTAGTCGTTGGAGAAGTAGGCTCTCGATGCCAGTCGCCGGGCATTATCAGCCAACTCCTTCGCTGTCTGGTTCTTTACACGTTTCAATCCTGCCAACTCTTGCAGAGCATTGCACGTGTCCTTCTCCTGACCGAACCTCCGGCGCAACGCATCCACCCTCGCTGAGTAACGGAGTCGTTCCCTGTCCGGGAGTCCGACAAAGTACATTCGTGCCGTTCCCGTCAGCGAGAGAAAGAGCATCGCCGCTTTTTCCTCGGCCGTCCAACGTCCCAATGTTGCGTACTCCTCAAACTGACGTTCTCTGGTAAGTCGGGGTTGCCGATTCTTACAACAGAGGAACGTGGGGGTTGTTCGGGTCTCGGGGCGGACGGGGAATCCGGGCCAAGAACCGAGATGTGTTTCTAGAGTCGTGCCTCGCGCACGAGGGGGGGCTGAGCGAATCGATCGGGAATCGGCACTCGATGTCAACGGAGGACTGCGGGGGAGGGAAATTATGGTAGGGGTACGGGTCGGCCGGGGTTCGTCTCGCTCTATCTCCCAGACCAGCATTCACCCCGACCGGGCGGTCCACCCCTGAGTTCCGGTCCGCGGGGGCGACGGGCCGACGGTCGCCTATTGTTTGGTAGCGTGGGGCCGAGCATGCCGCGCCCTCGTCCCCGCGGACTTCGCTCCTTCGTTCCGTTCCCCATGTCTTCGTGTCATACTACGCCTCGGTTTCCGGGACTACTTCGGGCCTTCGTGCCTTACTCCGTTCCCTCGTTCCTCGTTCTTCGGGCCGTCGGGCCCCTTACCCTGTGTTTCTACTACCTATCTCGAGCTTCGACTGTTTTGTCCTAACTTCTGCTTAATTACTCTGATCGGCTCATCTTTAGCGGTTGTTTCAGGAAAGAGGACACGTCTGGACACCAGGAGAACTGTTAAAGAACTCTGTTTATTCGGGCCTCACCGCCCCTTTATATACTAGAGAGGTCAGCCCTGATTGGCTGCTTTCGGTCACGTGACCTACAACTGACGTCACTTCCGGTTTATATTTTCCGTTTCCGGTTTACATTTCACTTCCGGTTTACATATTTCCGGGTTTCGTTCCTTTACATTTTCGTTCCTTACATATTCGTTCCTTACATATTCGTTCTTTACATATTCGTTCTTTTACATATTCGTGCCTCTTTTTCAGGCTTTCTATACTTTCGTTCATTATTACATATTCGTTCCTTTACATCTATTTTGTTCTCTTACATATATTTCGTTCTCTTACATATATTTCTACTATTACCTTATTTCTATTATTTTGACCTCTATGTATTTTGGATGAATAGCCGTTCATCACACTAGCAAAGTGGACAGGTCTAATCTTTTGGTTTCATATAATTTTGTGATCGTATAACGGTAACAAAACTGTTCTAGTGTCTCTTTTGGCCCTCTCAATTGGTCTTCACTGTTAAATTGGCACACGACATACAAACATCGTTTCTTTGCACTAAGCTATCATTGACGATCAAAAGGGCAAACATGTTTCTGTATGTTGTCCCAAATTCTATAGCTTCAAATGACAAATTGAACGTTTTGTATTAGACAGCACTGACTAAAATTTCATGACCCATATCTTTGTAACTGATTTTGGTGATTTTTCTTTAATTCTTTATTTCCATAAAGCTTTTGAGGTATCTTGATCTTCCAAGCTGTTACTTATTTTAGTGCTAATTAGGGTACTCAATTATTTTATAAGAAAAAATACAAAATAATAATGATGAAATTGAAATATGATATGTAAAAGAATATAACTTACTATCGTATCGAGACTTGTGTATATACGGCCATTGACAAAATGACATTTTACATACTTGTATGTGCCTAATCAGTTCAGGCTAACTGTTTAATTATTCAGAATATGATTTATATTTCTTGTTTAGAACAGTTTTTAACTCACTATTTGTCGGTGTACCCTGCTCAAACTGAGTAAGAATTGCTTATCCCATATTTGTTAAAGTCTCAGCAATTTCAATTGACTATGCATATCCAATCTAGACATATCCATATTACATCTAACATTCAGTAAGGGTGGGACGGTGGGACGGTGGGACGGTGGGGTGGTGGGGTGGTGGGGTGGTGGGGTGGTGGGGTGGTGGGGTGGTGGGGTGGTGGGGTGGTCTAGTGGTTAGCGTGCTGTCATTGCATGCGGCCGGCCGGCGTTCGGTTCCCGGAGCTGAATGTTAGATCACCTCACCTTGCCGTCGTTTCCACCTCCATAAATGCGAGAATTAAACTTGTTACTAAAATGTGAGTAGTCTAAGTGGACGTTCAACTCCAACAGTCATCATCGCCATCATCTAACATTCAGTATATTCCTTAGGGCTTATTTTGCAGTATCTGTAGATCATCAATATTTTAGGATTTCCCTTATTGATATAATCAAAAACCACAATAACCAAGAATAGGTAGTAGGCCTATACTTTGTTCATATATTACCCCCGCAATTTGTTTATCACTAAACTTATGTTTTGAGATTAAGAATTTTATCATGTAGACCTACTCTTTTATAGACGTTTTGAAGGTGGTCTGACAAATCCATGCCATTTCCTTGTCCTGGATTACACCTAAATAACCATAGCTTTTAATACTCGTTATCTCTTTGCTATTGATAGAGATAATTATGGACATGGTATGAACCTACGAATCCTATATTTCCCACCTATGTACAATTCTTTGGTTTTCGTGATAAGGCTAATGAACTGAAATTTGATTAGTGTCTCATAATTCCTGATGTGTCACATAAAGTAGGATCTCATAATTCCTTATTTGTCACATAAAGTAGGGATATCATTTCAAAATAACATTGAAAATGGATTGTTAGGTTTGGTTACTTTGATTAACACTCATGATAAATTTGAAAGAGACACTATTAAAATATTACATGATTAGCCTAATCACTGAAATCAGTTACAAAAATGTGGCCCCTTATTTTCTTTTGTCTGAAGGTTTTTGATAAGTGGGCCTAAATGGCAACTTTCATCATAGAAATGTAAAATGTAAACCTCAGTTGCACATAATAAAGCCAAAAGGTTCTTACTTACTCAATGGGACCGGGATAGTAATACCCGGGAGGCACGTTGGTAAGCTTTCTTAGAGGTATTGATGAAAATAGAGACAAAGACGCTAATGTTACACCTGAAGATCAGGGTTGGTCCATTTACCTCCTCCTGTGGGTACGTGTCACCTGTAGGTGCCTGGAGAAGCCATTTTCCACCCCACCCAGTGTATAGCCTTACCTACCGTTACCTGTCGTGCTCCAGGGGGTTCACCTGTCTGGCTCCTACACCTGTTAGCTGGTTAGCGTCCTTTTATAAGCCATATCTTCCTTTATAGGCTGCATATATATTTAGTTACTACCTCAGTCTAAGTAAAAAGCTTGTGTTATCAAATTCAAAGGTAGCTGACAGGATCACGTGCACATCTTAATTGTGCTATACTGGTTATATGCATGTCTCAAGAAACTATGGGGGATATGGGGAATCATAGAAACACTTAGATAAGTGTCACATATTCATCAGTTCATGCTATGAGATTATCCCATTCTCTGATTCGGCGAGGCTCAGTGTGGCATGATCTGCTTATCATTTGAACTATTCACCTAATAAGGTCATTCTACCTGAGGAAAAGGCCTGCTGGTGAGTCATGGGCACATTTCATCAACGGATAGTATTTCCGTTGGAATTATAGATAGCCTAAGCATGATACTCTCCTGAAAATAGTAAATGCATTTGCCTATATCATGTATATAGGCATAAACGTACAAAATTATACGTAGATTAAAATCTGATGCTAGGTTTATAAGCAACATATCTAGCTTCTTCGTGTTTTGAAAGTGCAGATTAGAATATTGCTGATCATGCTTAAGTTAAGTTGGCAGTAGGCCTACATCTTGTAACAGAACGACCCTCGACCACAAATTAAACCGGTTCTTTATAACTTTCCACTTAGAAAGGATAAAATATTGCGCCATCATTCCATAAGGATCGTTGCATTATTATACGAGGGGACCTCTAATTAGGCAAGCGTAGATTTCCTAAAAACATTTAATGGGTAATATTACCCAAAACACCATGGCCATAATCCGGCCACGATCGAAGCCTGGAGAAAGGCGAGTCGGGTGCCGAGTCTGGTACGGTAACCGGCCCGGTTCGCCTGCGCCTCTCAAGTCTATTTAAGCGACATGATTACTCTTCAGAGCTGTCGAGGCTGAGGAGATCCCCGACTTTTTTTGACAAATAGCCGGCCTCTCAGAGTGAAAACTTTTTATGGCTGGCGTGGCTTCTGGATCGATCCCGGTGTACACCGTAGTCAAGCTGGGTGGCTACCAATTACAGGGTGTGGGGAGTGAGAGGGGCCCCGACTTGTCACTTCATCAGTGGGGGTGTCCTCCTGGCCGTACAAGTACGCCCTGATTGGATCAATGCCTACCTCCTCTCCACCGTCCCATCTCTCCTTGTGAAGGGGCGCCCAGGGGGATTGGGAATTAGACATTGGACGCTGAAATAAGGGACCAGTTCTCGATACATTGCCTGTCGCCCTGTGACGTCCTTAAATCGCTGCTCTTTTGATTTACGTTTTTCTCGGGCTGCAGCTGGGGGTTCAGACGGGTACTTCTCATCCCTCTGTGCTCTTTTAGATGGTGTGGATACGCTTCGAGGAAGCACTGAAGTGGATCATGTTTTAATTCGTTCTGATGAAAACGATGCTTATCAAATATTCAGATTTTAATGATACTCACAATTTAAACGAGGCATCCATGGAAATATTTCTTCCCGCTGTACTCTTCAAAGCTTTAGAACTAATCATGGGTGAGATGAAAAAACTAAGCTGCCTTAGTTGCGCTTCAAAGCAATGGTATGAAATGATGAAGGCCTCGATGTTTGCCAACATCGTGATGACTACATGGTGTCGGTGTCAATTGCTGATGGTATACATGTAGGTTCATGTATACAACGCGAGTCCTCTGTTACCTTATTCCCGACACAAGTTCACTGCAAATAAAGTTAAACTTGAACTTGACTTCATTTTCATGTTTTATTCCAAATAAGTGGGGCTCCTTTTTCATTTCAATTTTGAAAATAACTATTTTACCGGGGAATAACAAACCCCAAGTATATTTTAGATTTTAGATTGAACAGCCGTTTTGGACACCATTCAATGAAGCTCGTTCATAAACCGTGAGCATGCGTGTTTGGGCGCAGCTGCGTGCAGCTAAATAAGTCTCTACCCGCCTCAACTAGGCACCAGCTGTCCAGGTTATATTGGCCGCTTCCCAGCTTACACCCCGACAATTGACAGCACGCTTTTACGACATCATCCATTCCCTGAAAATGGTGAACTAATTTCATATATCACAAGATAAACTCAAACACTGATCTGTGTACCTCAATGGTTTATCGAAAAATTGAGAGTAACATTGTTTAGAGTGTCGATATTGTGTTAATGCTATTTTGATACTATTGTATGAAGCGGGTATACAGTGTCTCAGCATGGAGCGTACGTAGATCTATCTAAGCTCCTGATCCCACGTAATTCATATGAAAAATATCTTTTAGCTATCTTAACTAGCCGAAAATAAAACTGTCACCATCCTTTTCCACCGGTCCTTATTCAGGGACTCGGTGCATTCACCTCTCTATAGGTATCGAGACGTTGCAGGTTTTTACCTAGTCGCACTAACAATGTACAATGGCTCATACAAATAAAAATAGTATCTCCTTTTATATGTGTTAATGTAGTCTCCGGATGCATTAACCTTAGGTAGTTTTACGTTCTGTGATATTTCCTAGGACTTAGCCGTCAGAATATTCTCAGAACCCAAAACGTTCCCAGTAAGTTGACGCGGAACAAGAGGCGTTCACTTCCCGTCGGATCACACTACTCCCGAGCTTCTCTGACACATGCAAAACTATGGAGTATCTTTCCTGGAAGCATTTTATAGGCGGACTGACACCTGTATCCTCTTTGTTAAAGGGACATGGTATAAGTGAACAGGCTGGGATGCTGTATCCTTCCGCAGGCCAATTTCCTCTCGACGAAGAAGGCATCGATAGAGCAGGGGCTCTGCGTTCAGGAAATGGGAGGGTATAGGGAGACAGTAGAAGACTGAAGAGGAGAATAAAATGGAGAAGGAGGAGGTGGTGGTTGGGGGGATGGGGAGGTGCCAATCACGAGGGGTGGCAGGTGTCGCCCCCAAGGGTGGTGCCGTCACCACCTGAGTGTGAGTGAGTCACAGTGGACACCACTTCCCAGAAACCATATCAATCTGTGCCAACACCACAGGTTTACGAATGAGCAAAGGTTGGGGCAGAGGGTAGGGGGAGATTCACCTGTGCGAGCCTCCCTAAGGCTTCCATCGGTTCTGCTCCAACAGTGAGCGTCCAGCCAAAGCTGAAGGCCGCTGATGGGGCCCAACGGCCGTGAGATTGGTACAGAAATGGGGGACGGGTCGGAGAGGGGTCGGTTTTCTATGGCTGGGATGAAGTCCACCCATCTTTACAATGACAACTCCCAGAAGCTTCACTCCACCTAAAAGTAATCCCGAATCTCACCGAAACCCATATTGCTTTATGGGCGTACCTGGGGAGAGACCCTTTCAACACAGGCATACTGAGCCGTTGGCCATACATGTAAACATTTCTATGGCCCGTCTGAAGGGATGAGGTCTCGGAGAGGCCTCTTATGGCTCCTTATAGAAATGGCGCACTCCCACTGACTATGTCCCAAATGACCGTGTTGGCGGTATTAATTAACTATATATATACGATAACTGTAGGTACATGTACCAGGCATTTACATATTAGGCCTAGTCTTTTATTCCGGCTCCTTCTTGCCATCCATAAAAAACATCTTGATCATTGCACATGATCTTATGATAAACCTATGGAATTGGAGTATCTCTATGTTGATTTAGCAAATAATATTATAGGGGCATCTATATAATGTAAAAGCACGGCAACCATCACACTGATTTAGGAGGTGCCATATCGTCACCAATGTCCTATGACAGACTTGTGCGCAAGCACTAGCTACAAGCATTGCTTAGCCCAGTTGGCTTCACCTCTACATACAGAGGGCCCAAAGCTTTGTCAGGTGTCGTGGTACAGAGCTCATGAATTATGTTATTGGACTCAACGCAATAGCACTTGGAAGGGCTCCTTCAGCAGTAACCGTAGAAACCTAGAGATCATCACACGTCTATTCGAATAGGCTCAAGTTCCTGCCCAGTCTGGGGGAACTAGTCAGTAATACAATATAAACCTGCAATGACGAGTTGTATCAATGAGATAAACGCCGGTAAATAATGGCTTCACTCGGGTCCGTGATGATGAACGCGGGATAGGGCATTTGTAAGATCCGCTCTGGAGGTCATTCTTTTTGTTATCGTATTTGCTCGCAGAAGACTGGAGATCTAGGATCTTGCCGAGATAAGAGCGTGGGACACGACCGCCGACCCCGTACACCTATTGATCGAGGCGATCCAGAGGTGGCGTGTCTGTGTTTCAGAGATAGGGGTTGACCTGTGACCTTAGGGCCTGTGACCTGACACTGCCCATATCGGGTTGCCCGCCAGTGGTGACATGCTGGGATCCCATAGCCGGCCCAGTGCCCTCTACTCCTCCAGCGACCTCCTGCAGAGTCCTCCAGTAGCCACGGGGTAGGGGTGGGGGTGGGGGTGAGGATGCACTCAAGGCACGCTGCACACACACCGTATTCGTCATCATTGAGAGCGGTAAACGGGGGCTGGGGAGGTGCACCTTGATCCTTATTAGGCACTGACATGACCCCAGCCCTAGGCTTGAGGCCGTTAAAGGCCCTGCCGGCCCTGCCATTGATCCCCGAAAAGTGTGGGCGACGGATGGACACAAACAAACGATCTCTTGTCATGGCCGAGGGAGAGGAGGCCTTAGCAATGTTTCCGGTGTTAACCCAACTCTCGGCTTGCCTCAGTGCGCGCCTTCCTATGGAGTAGGGCTCCGGAAAAAGAAAAGCCCTTTCCATCAGCGCCGATGACCTTTACTGGGGCCCTGAGAGGCGCCTGAATCTGTTAATGGCATCTGTTACCATGGAGACACAGTGGAGACGGCCTGCTGGAAGTGTTTGCGGCTCTTCCTGTGTCTAGATCAGAGAGCTTGCCTCCCACGCCGGCCGTGTTGGCCCTCCTGTACCAGTCTCCGGCCCCTTAGAGAGATCCGGAGATCATCCTGATTTATATTGGCCTCCCGCCCAATCACCAGCAGCATTAGTCCAGCTGCCATTCTGAACTTTCACCTTTGCCTGTCACATCAAAGGATTGTACCAGGCAGCCTCTCCCCTCCCTGGGGGCTGTTCTCCAGGGTGACCACTGGAGGAAGGTGCGGTGTGACTGACCAATGGCATGCCAACCCCCAACATGCCTTTAGAACACCACCGAGGTGAGGGGGTGTGGCTCAACACCCCTTTCTTTGAGGATGCCTGCATTCCTTCCGTGTTCCATCCTACATGTCGTCTGAACCATCTGATAAACAGCACCTCTCTGGTATACTGCTACTGGGAACCCCAGTGTATTACCAAAGGCAATTCAGATAATCCATAACGAGTAAATCTAAAATTGGATCTTATCTTGTAGCCTTAAGGGCCTTCCCGTGTTCCTCTGTGCCGATAATTCCTGTTTCAAATTCCCATGGGTTCGATTTTCTGGAATTGCAGTGAGTAATTATGCGGCATGGGATGGGAACGTGTATTCTTTAATGTCGCAGTACCCTTCGGCTAGTATTTGCTCGGCAGCCATGCCAAAGCATGTTACTCCCAACACAGAAAACCCATAGGTTCAAATTTCCTGAATCCAAATGAGATTCTGTTTGTCACGCCATGGGGAACATTCGGTTTTTCTTATGTTCACTATTTTTCATCTACTGTTTTCAGTTTTGCTTCTGTGAGACTATGTAGATACATGTACTTTGGATTCTGCTACTCTCCATATTCTCATTTTCATAACCACTTGAAAAAATGAATATCAGATTTCTATGGTCACAATTATAGTGTATGGTATGTTGTAGTTATTACAGACGGCACTTGAATGTAAAAGGCACCATGATCAAGTCTTAAAATGTATAGATATAGCGGTCCATTCGTGAGAGATGTCTTATTTTTACACATACATTGTAGAGATATGTGCTCTGAATCTTTTCTGGATGTCTACTTCAGCGCAATTATAATGTCTTTGTTAATCGGGCACGGCACTCACGTGTGGTAAGGGGATGTAGCGTGAACAGATCAAAGGATGGGCACTATCAAAGCAAACGGAGGGGGGCTGGGGGAGTTATAGCTGTGTTCAGCCGGCGTAAAGCCCAACTACACCCGGACCACTCCACAAATTAATCAACCTCCGATATGCCATTTTTATTAGCCGTCATGTTTCACTTTTATTCATGCCATCCCCCTCAGACAATAAAACGTAGACTCCTAATCAAGTTATCTAATAAGAAAAATATACATTTATTCGCTTAGTGTTCAATCAAAGATTGCGAAATTAAAAAATAAAAACTTTTTCAACAGATGTATGAGATAAGCCTTTGGAATACATAATATTTACAAAAAACATTTCAGATAAGGGTGCTATATTGTGATTGCGGTCAAAGGTATTGTTCTAATCTCCAAAACAAACTGCAAATAGTTATGATCATACCTTTCCAAGTCAGGGACTTGCCCTTGGCAGATCCCCAATCCCTTCCGCATCTTCCCCTTGGCTTATTTGCCGCCTCCGTGGACATAACAGGTGTCGTGAGGCTACCGGGAGAGGGACCTGCTAACCCCACCCGCCCCGCCCCGCCCCCTCCGCCCCAGCGCCCCTGGTGGCCAGGGCTGATCAGATTCTTATTAGCTCCACAGAGGCGTCCCGCCGAGCAGCTCCATCGGCCCGCTGAGCAAATGGGAGCTGCTCATGAGTCCATATAATATGCTCAGGTGGTGCGAGAGACACGGAAAATGCATCGGTGTCAACCCCTGTTCATTTTGTCATGGCTGAGCCCGCAGCACCTGAATACTTGAGGACGGGGAGGAGTGGGGAGGGGGGAGGGGGGAGGGAAGGGCCCCAGCCCGCGCATACGCCGGAAATGAAGGAAGAAAAGGGTAAGAATTATAAAAAGCTGACTCAGCGTTTGAGTTATGGTGGCCCCATGTGAAGGTGGCTGCATGGCAGTGTGATGTAGGCGTGACCCAACAAGGTTATCTGTGTATTATGTCATCCTATTATAGGAGATTGAAGAGCATGTTGGCGACCTAGCGAATCTGCAGATAGGTAGCCATGGATACTATTTCTTATCGTGCGACCGCGGTAATTTTATCAATATGTGGTCTAAATGCGCATATTATGAATGAAGATATCTCATTATCTGCATGGATGTTACACACAAAGCCATCCATGGACGGTCTTTATACTTAACCATACATACTTATATATATATATATATATATATATATATATATATATATATATTGTACATTAATAACTGATTACAGTGTACATGGACGGATGAGGTACCACCTAGGCTGTATACGTAGTTGTGACTATGTAATGTCGAATAATTGGAAGACTGGTCTTAATTTCTTTTTCATTCTGCGATCACGTAATCAATAAAGTATAGTGCAGAATGTAAGGGTTAATTTAAAACGAGATTGGATTTCTATCAGAATAGCGGAAAGCTTGATGGAGACAGATGTCAGTAGGACCGCACCAGTTATTTTTCTCAATTACATGCCAGCCGTGGGATGCAATGAGCAATGGCTATTTGAGGTGGTGGCTGGACGGCGCTCCTCTCTGACCGTGTAGGGCGCCCACCACAGCCATCTGTCTCCGTACTCTGTATACTCGGACACCTCTCTCCTGCATGGAGGATACATTCCGACTGAACAACTGTATGTCATTAACTTACTAGACTGGGCAGGCTGTTTACCTTGTCTTGCTGAGAATAAGCTTGGCAAAACAAAAAGTGGCCACACGTAAATGATCTAACTTGGACCGCCAAAGGTAACTTATGAGTAGACGCCTAGTGATAGGACTGTAGTAACGTGAATATCATTTGTGTGGCCAAATCTCACGAACTTTCCTTGCTTTAATAATCTCGGAGAAAATACAAATCAATCTGAATGATATGAAGTATGAATTGTTATTGTGAAAAAATGTATTCGCATCATCAGTATCCATTTCCTACTGCACAGGGCTGCCTTCCCTTATGAATGTATCTTAAATTAGGTATTGCAGTTTCATTTAAACCATGACGCACTTATCCACATAGTGCCCTTTGCCAAGGATGCTATCATTGCAATAAACGGCTTTAGCTAGGGAATATGAGAAGCTCAGCGGGGATTGTTACCTGTAATAATGGAGCCTTAATATTCAGGGGACTCGTTGTGTGAGGCTAATCCCCCCCCCCGAGCTTTACCTTACTCTACATTACTCTCCCGACGGACCCTCCCCCTGCTTAAGATTCTGAGGGCGACAGGAGGGTAAGCCTCGGGTTGGTTAGGGACCAGAAGACACGAATAGGCGTAGCTCTAACGGGAATATTTAATCAAACAGAGGAAGCATTGCTAAAGCAGGGATTCTGGCTTTACATTTTTCCTGTTGACATCATTGTATAAGGGAAGTTCAGCGTAATCGCTTATTGCTGCTAACTGGTACATCTTTGAAAACTGCATTTGGATTTGTGTTACCAGTTGCGAGTTCATTCATTTGTGTTTGTTACAATTACTTTCATATTTGTATTGGAATTCAATAAAACAATGGTATTCTTCGCAACCACATTAACATTTTTAGGGATCCCAATGACTTGTTGTGAAGACTTGTTGTGTATCGGACATTGTGAAATACTTCAATAAAATAAAAAATAAAAATAAAAGGCTTTTAGAAACACGCACTATGCTGATATTTTACTTGGCGTAAATGTGAAGGACATTGCAGCGAGTAACTGTGTAGGCAGGTTAGACCGCACCGCTAGGTAAAAACCTTATGTCTGCGTCTCCTCGCCGCCAGTCCTAAGTCACAAAGACACTTTCACCGATTGGCCTAAGGTCATTTCCCAACTGAGGCCGAGTCCAATAAGGCGATGGCTCCCCTCCCAACTCCTGCCCTCAAACCCAATCTAGCTGAAGTTTGGGTGGGCGCGGAGGGTCCGGGCTGGGTGAGGGGGGGCAGGGTGCCCTCTTGTCCCAATCTACAGGGAAGCCCCCTTCAGGCAAGAGCCACTCTCCAAGCACAATCTCAGCCCCGTGCGGGCCACTGCACATAGTCGGGCATTGTCAATGGTCAGAATACCCCCACCACGCCCCCACGGCCACCCTCCCATTCTGCCCACCACACCCATCACTCCCACCACGCCCATTCCGACTGCGGCTAACTCCAAACCCTCTCAGCCCGTCTAGAACACAATCCTCAGGTCTCGGGGCCCTCGCCCCAGGTCCCGAAGCCCCAGCCCACATAGCTTTCCCCACTTGCCGCTATCATTTACCGGGAGAAACCCTCCCCCGACAGAGTCAGTCATTCTGGCGGGGCCCTTTTGTGGGTGCCAGATTGCCATCTTGGAGAGCAGGACTCAATCATCGAGACGCATTGTCCGCCGCCAGATCCACCAACCTCTGCCAGCCCTTGCCAAGCATGCTCCATTTACCAGGTCCATTTCCCAATTAATTCGTCGACCGTTCTATCCCCGGCATCATAAAACACTTTTGAGTCGATGGCGCGCGGTGACATTGATAGCATGTAAATGACATCAATGAAGGTAATACCGAAAAGTGAGATGCCGTCTTCTCTTCTGTTGGTCAACCGCTAACCGCAAAACACTCTTTAATGTGTATAATAGATATTACCGTATTATTTATAAAGTAATTATCATGTAAGTTACTAAAAACCTAACTGTAACATGACTATACAGTGACTGTTGAGCAGTGACGGTTTAGAATGACATAACCCACTGGGGCGAGTCTATTCCTTGGATCATAAAATCAATTATTAGTCCCTTGATTGCAGACCAGTAATTGGATGGGCTTCCTCTCCGTATGGTCTGGGAACCAAGTCCTCTGTTCCGGATAGCAAAGCGATGTTTTGTGTTCCCAGTCATTGCTGTGCCGGACCACTCTGGCCAAGATAAACTACAGAAAGCACGCCTTAATCAGTCTGTCGGTCCTTGGGGATGGATTAGTGCCTACGAATCAAATTTTTTCATCTTTCTTAATTCTCTAATTATTATAACGACGCTGTCACAATCAAGTAGAAGTGACAGACTCGCGATTCAGCAAATTGAAGAAGTGGTAAAGTAATCATTATCAAATTATATTTTTGATTACCTTAAACGACAATCGTTTAAGTCATTTCCCCAATGCTGTGTCTTGACAGTTAATGGTAGGGAAGTTACCCCCTCCTGAGGCCGGGGTTCATTTGTTGTTAGTAGACCATGGCGTTTTGGTCTTAATCTGAAGGACAAAAACTACAGTGGGATAATTATATCAACCCAAGCGATCGGGGCTGCTTGGTCGGCTTCGCGTAATTACTCCTAAAAAGCTTAAGCTTGATCTAATTACAGGCCTTAAAAGAAGGGATGAGGCCAAGTGACCGACTTGTGGCATGCGATGGTTCCACACCTAACCCGCTGCCCATCGCTGAAGGCTGCCAGTGGCTGGTTTACGTTGTTAATTGTATTGTCCTTGAAGAATTCATTATAAACCAAGACAACTCTCTATTTTTCACAATTCCTTTTGAAATTATACCATATTTTACTATGTTTGAAACATTGGAACACAATTTGGCACTCGTCTATTGAACGATCTTCAGACTGCAATCATGTTTTTAGGTTATAACTTGATTTTGATTTGCCCTCTCTGACCTTTAGTATAACATGTGAACTGGTAGGATCGGCGTTATTGTTCTGTTGTCAAGGTATGAGCTCTGTGGATAGTCAACTCAGCCAAATATTTGTATCATGCATTGATTAATAACATATTATACCGCTGGGTCGTTTGATTGTGAACACGTGTAGACAATAGTATTTACCATTATTGTTCCCTACTCGTGCCACAATTTTGTGAAACTGTCTAAGGTCACATCCTATTAAACAATCCAGCAGAAGTTTTGCCAACGTCAGCAGAGTTGACCTTCTCTATCAGGATAAAACCCGCCGGTGTCACTTCATCAACAATCGGACTAATGCAGCAGAGAGACCCGTACCAGTTTCAGCCCGCCCCGCCGCCTTCCCCGGGGAGGCGGTCTCAGACCCGTCACTGGAGGCGGTGGGCGCCACTTGGCCAATCCCAGTGTCGCCACCAATAAAACTTTCTATTAATCAAATGTTCTGCGTGTCAAAACGCTTTTTCTCTGAGTCGTGCTTACATTGTCATTTGGCGGCTGGTCCTTGAAGGGGAATGATATTCGGGATACCAGTGCAATTGCAATGTCCCTTAGAGAAATGTAATATGGGTGCAGCATGCTACATCTAGAATGTACAGCTACTTCTCTAGTACTTTTTAGTTTATCTGTAGCTTCTTAAATACAAAAGTTTTAGATGATTTCTTAACTTTTGTGTTTGTATTATCAAAGCCATCGCCACAGCAATTGATTAAAACCAACGTTTTTCAAAATAGACATACCAGCCATGACTTTATATTGGAGTTGGATAGTGGGAGGTCAGTGGTACATTTAATGTGTTGTAATATATACAACATTTGGTGATTTTTGTTGTGCAACTAGATCATTCACTGTCTCAACAAAACGTATGACTTATCAGTCAATTTATCAATGGATATGATTGAAAGATCATTCCATCGCTTGATAAATTCTGCTTACATTTTTTTGAAATGACAGTGTGGTTATTATCGATCATTAAGTACCCAGCACTTTATATTATCCATGCGTTTTGTGTCATATCTATGCTACTTTAGCCTTTCTTTGAATTTGTCCGTCGTATCCTGAAGTTGCACCTTCTTCTGATGGTAGTTTGTCGCACAGTATACGTTTTATAGAAAGGATTATTTAGTATCCTTTGTTTAGCCCTAAACGATTTTGTAATTCTAATCTTTTTGTCAAACAATTTCCTTTCAACAGAATCTGTTCCTTTCAATAGAATCTGTTGATTCAGGCATTCTACTGTAAAAGTACGCTAAAATCATTAATTAGAAAAATTATCAATTTTATCTTACCTGTAGTTGTGTCTTTGTGGTATTAATCCCATTGACCTGTGTTGGATAGGCTGTAATTATTATTATTCTATCTTGGATACCTTCCTATTAACAATACACCAAAACATCAATACGTGTTTTTACCTAGCCATCGCACGCTATATATATATTATAATATATGTGTGTGTCTGTGTGTGTGCATGGACAAGCTTTGTAATTATAAGTAACATACAATACAATTCGGCTAATAGTGTCTTTGATAGTGTTTAAACATGTATAATTGACTTTAGATTTTGTCATTGTTATGATAAAAAGAATGTATACACGACGTGTATACGCATATGTGGTTTTCAATTATAATCACCCTATGACCACCTGCCAATTGATAGCCCCTCACATCCAGTACAGACACTCCAACAGAACTCTCTCCTCAGTCTCTGCAATACTGAATCATAAAATACCCTCACATCCAGTACAAATCCCCACCCAAACTCTCCCCTCATGTTTACCAAATTGCAATACTGAATCACCCAATACCCTCCCTGTGTAAACAAGCTCCTTTCCAACAGCTTGTGAATGTTAGAGGATATCCCCAGTGTATTTCCAATTCCCCCTACCACAGAGAGCTGATTTTCAGTATTTTAGTCACCTGCAGGTTAGTTTGGCCTAATTTTTCTGACAAAACTACAGGCAAATCTATAATAAAAAAAATCCACCAAAATTTGCTATTATTATATCTACCTAGAATGAATAAATGTTCAAACCAACTTACAAAACATTTAATATAAGTTGTTATCCAATGAAAAATAGTCAATGAACGTTGTCCCTGATGTTAAAAATGAAAATAATGGCATGATTAACGGAAATTTCTGTAGTTAATCCTTGTAGTTTGTCGACATATTTCCCAGCATGCGTTGTAATTTAGGCTAGTCTGCAGGTAAAACCAGCTATCCGTGAATCCTAATGGTTATTTTCCTTCGTGTGTTCTCGTAATAGACCCGTTGGTCGTGAGGTGCATGGTGGGTCCGGGGCCGTGCAGCTTGGTGAGTCTGCATCACCTGTCAGAGGGGAGGGGGGGGCGATCAAAGGGTCAGTTGGGGCGTTCTCTGTGTTACTGGAGGAGACCGTCACACTGACCCCCGGGTCGGGGATCACAGAGACAGGTAACAGTGAGAACGGACGGTCCATCGTCCAGGTGGGGCCATGTCTGCTAGAGACACGACCGTCAATGGTGTAATAAGAACAAAATTACTATAAACATTAAAAAGACAAAACACATGTTAGTACCTAGGACTAATCAGCATGATGATGAGTGCACAGGTTCCAAAATTTGGATTGATAAATAGGTTCTAGGAAATGTATCAACCTATACATACTTAGGAGTAGACATTGATAAGTGGTTGCTTATGGATAAAATGGCTGAGAAGACTTTTACTAAGGCCAATAGGAAACTATATATTTTAAAGAAAATAAGATCATTGATTCCAAATTCAACTTCACTGTTAATCTATAAGACATGCATACTTCCTATGTTTGACTATGCGGATTTTCTCATTGATAGTGCGTCTCAGCTGAACATAGATCGACTGGAGACACTGCAGCGAAGGGCAGTACTCACAATTGATCAAAAGAGACATAGAGAGATGAATTATGATGAGTTATTGGTACATTATGGGCTTGAAAAATTGATGCACAGACGTGAAAAGCATCTACTTTCCGTAATGTATCGGCAACGGACAAATCTGAATTTATTAAACCTATTTCGGCCAGAAATATCACTTCGGAGTAATAAGAAAATTAAGTTTAAAACTCCATATACAAGGCTCACCAAGGTACAGAACAGCCCATTCTATCGTGGGGTCAAACTTTGGGATAGGTTAAATGAGGAAGTGCAGCAAGCAACAACAAAAGTTAAATTCAAAAACATGTTAAAAACCCTTGGCCAGACTTAATGACAACAGTTGAAACTGATTTGGTAAACAACTTTATTTATACATGGGCATGCATCATATCATATATTTGTTATGTCAAATTCCATTACTGTTCTCACCTTATTCATCTGTTATATACCATTTACATTATTTCCATACCCATAAACAACTGGAAGAACATGAACAATTATCTGTACGTGAAGTTGATTGAATAATAAAAAAAAAAAAAAAAAAAATTAACACCTGACGCGAAATTCTACGTTCCCTTTCCTGCTTTGAATTGTCAACTTGAACTGCAGTTGAGCTGAAGCCGTCGAAAACGTGATAATGATATGGTGTGTTCGTATTGCCACCTATAGGCTTATCATTGCTGTCCTTCAGCTACAAATATATCTATCATCTCTGTTATCGAAAGTTTCAGATCATCAGTTTAGTCCAACGAGTTCCCCACATGAGAAGAAAATATTATGGGTATAGCAAAAAACGTATTCAATACGATGCCCAGTAACATGGCTGTTCTCGTCGCCTGTGCCAGCGTACACTTGCCATAGACTACTTACACCACGAATTACCCATACTTGTAGGGCCAGAGTATTGAAACGTTTTGATGTATGAGGCCTGTCAAGGGGGCCGCGGCCGGGCTGATGCTGTCAAAGACGTCTCATACCGTGGATTCAGATCGGGGGGAGGAGGGAGGGGGTGAGAACGTGGTGGGTGGGTGGGGAGGGGGAGGCGTGGGAAAACTTGAGAGCGGGGTGTGGCTTCCCTGAGGAGGCGCGCCGTGCGGGGTGATGGGGCTTGTACGATAAGCACGGCGCGCCCGGAGGTCCGTTCCCGCGTCGTCGGTGATAGATCACGAGACGTGTGCAGGTCGACAGCGAAGGATCTAAACTCAATCCCGCGCCCCATACACGGGCCGCGCGCATACAGATTAGGTTGGCCTGTGTGGCCCGGGTACCTTTTGTTAGCATACTTGGAGGTAGCGGCTCCCCGGGTACCTCTGGACGTACAGCAGGGATATTAGCAGCCGCCATATATATTTTTGACACATTACTTACCTGCTTCAAAGGTTTGAACCTTACTGAATGCTAAGTAAACAAAATCTGTAAACTCGTCGCTAATCATCAAGTACCACGTGTCATTGTTAATTTCTCATCTAGATTTGCACAGGTGTACATTAACATCGGAGCTGGACTGCGTTATAAGCTGTTTATACTGCCCTTTCACGTGGCAGGAATATTTAACCAAACTGATAAACTATGTTGGTTCGAAAGTATTAGATCTGGCTATAAGCATTTTAGAGGTAGTGGGTATAAATAAAGGTATCAGAAAACACGTAATAGGCTATATCCGTGAAGCCAACTGACGCCCTTGGTGTATGGCAGCGGGCTCTCTTGGGTTCCGTATGAACACTACTTCTCTAATATATACCACTGAAGGGTGTTTCTGTGATGCTACATCCTGATAATGACGATTAACTGTAGAACAGAATGGGGAGTCGGATCTACATGAAATAGGATGTCAGGGTGATTTCTTTGCTAAGAATGTTGCACTTATATGCCTGAAAGGTATTTCCGGAAACGATACAAAATATTCCGTTTTTCATACGGTCAAGATTGAAGTACTGCTTGATGAAAACACAGTGTATATCTGTTGTTTCTATAGAAAGAACACATTGTGTGGTAAATCGGATTGTTCAGGGAAAACGTTATCTTGTACGGCGGTCGAGACGATACTACTTTTATCAGTCGTTGTGGTAATGACTTTGGTGCACGTTTGTTTTTTTCTATATTGTTTTGACTCTAGCTCTCTCACTCGTGTTCCCATGCTGATAAGACCCAAAGATATATCTTTTCACCTAGGAGGCCTCCAGTGTAGATCAATCATAAAATCTGTGATAGACTGTCAATCCATTTTTACAAAAAGGAATCCATGAGGTCCGTGTGTCAAATCAATCTTACTTCATGTATTCTTATGAAAAAAAGATAATCAAAAGCATTCAGCCTGAATGCATATCAAGTAAACAATTTAGTATAATCCGAAATCATCATACTACAAAAATACGATAAACTTAAACTAAAGATTATACTTTCTTGACATACATTGATTCAATGACACCAACATTACCTGGTAGTACTGAACTTGGAGAATCCGTTTGTCAAGAGTATGGAAGATAGCTGTCGATCGGATATTATTGAGTAATAGGCAGGGGAGGGATTCCAGAACGTAAAGGGGGACTGTCTTCGGGGAAAGCAGTGGGTACATGGCACAGGGGGTTTCTCCAGGGGGGAGAGTAGTAAAGATAGATAGATCACGAGACATGTGCAGAAACCCAGACGGGTATGCAACGTTATTATAAAGTTGCAGTGACATTCTGTTCAGTTTTGTTTTGTTTTTAATAATATTATTTTAATTGCAACCAATAGCATCTGTAGAAGCCACCATAGTGACATTGCATTCTGACTTTATTGTAACATTTTGGTAACGTTCATTAACTAAAACATAACGTTTTTATAACATTTTCCCAACTAAGCCTCACATAAAAGATAACGTAACAATCATCATGCGAAAACTTAGCATGTAACACATTGATTAAAACATTATGGTCACATCACTAGTTTTCTACACTGTGGAGGCCCTACATACATCCCAGATAGTTTTGAGAAAATTGATAGGGATAGGATCAACACTAAGTTATGAGATTATTCTAATATGGATCGTGTACTTAAGAGTCCATGACTGTTATCTTTGTGTAAATCCCTGGAAACAGCTCTCTAAATATCTAAACATGGTGAATATGTATCTATTTCCAAACAGATTATTCATTTTTTATTCATTAAACCATACTCAATAAGCCCATCTCACATTGGGTATATCCCAAGGTTGGACAAGGGTCGGACAAAATTACAGTATAAGCCATTCTTGTCTCCTAGAGTTGGGGATACTGAAATAAGTAGCAATTATATTTTCTATTTCCCTAAGTGTTACTAAAACATCATGATTTCTTAAATTTCATCAGAGGACAGATTTGCAGGTTTGCCAGTCGATCAAAATACTGTATTTCAGGCCAAAATAGGGTTGGACATTGTAGGCTGCGCTGACAGGCTTTAACACTGGTTCCTATGGAAAAAAGGCAAAATCATAATTATAAAGCTGCAATTTTAGATGCAATTTGTCAACTGAATTGATTTGGTTAATTTTCTGTTATGCAACTGTCTTCATGGAATACGTGCAGAAGCAAATTTGAAATGTTTCATGGTAATCTTTGATGTTTGTGTAAACTGGGATGGGCTTATTACACAAATTGATCTTCTGTATAGGTAATAAACATATAACAAGATACATGTGATGGGAATGTCGATTCGGACACCATGAATTTTCCTAGCTAGTATAAGCATCAGCAAGACTCATAGGCCTAAACTATATAGGCCTAACCAAATCATATAATTCCATGTCATGATAACATTATTCTTAAGGGCGGTGGAAGATACCCGAACCGATCGAAATAATAACATAATGAGAGAGGGAAAATGAGGATGGCGTTCATTTGGCCGAACACATTCTGTATCTCCCGACATATCGTTATAAGCATTAAGATTGACGTTTCTCATTAGTGGAAGCCAATCAGTCGAGGCACGGCGGGCACATTAAGTCTGCTAATGAATGACCGTCTCTGGCCAGGACAATAGGCAGTAATAATAGAGATATTAGCGGGAGGAACATCATCCAATTTCCTGGTTTACGGCAGCACACCTGAGTATTGGTATTAAATGACAACCTTTCAGGGACCGATATTTCTGATGGGTGGTTTTAAGTTCTACCTTGGCTATTATTTCTAGAAACTTCTTGAAGACCATTCTATGAAGATAACTTTCTTCTAAATGAATGAAGGTCAATTGAATAACCCTATTGCGAATACTATTGTTTTTAGTATAATTACCTACCATGAAATCAAATCTGAATAAACGTGGAGTTTCATCAAAGGTTTCTTTATGGACTCAGACTTTTCAATGTCCTCCCACCCATTCGTTCTCCTACCTTCCCATTCCCTTGGGTTCGAACATGAACAAAGTGTTTGTCAGAAGGCCCATCTCTGGGTAAGGGCCGTCCACCCTAAATAGCCCCACGGAGGGTACTGGGGGCTTTTGACCTTCGAACCGCGAGTTGTTCCGAGCTGCTCAGTACATGGTTGATTGGTGAGCGATAAAGGGGGCAGTCGGAGTGGCCGTGGGTCGCCCGTCACCCAGCCCGGGGTGGGGGCTTCTGGGGTCCGGGGAACAGATCAGAGATGGGCGCCACCCCCGCCATGTGAGGGACGTTCGTTACGGCATTTGATACTGCGCCATGTAGGGCAATGTGAACCACTCCGTTGTCGTGTGTGTCTATGTAGGCCTACAGGGGACAGAGGGCAGGAGACAATAACCGTAAAAAGGTAGGCCAACGGAGACAGCCAAATTGTGTTGGTTCTTTACGCCTTTATCCATAGAGTCCTATAATTTTGTAGAGGTTTGCCACTTTTCGTGAACGAAAAATATTTATATACAAAGTTATTCTTTTTACAACCTAAAAATTTGTCTATGGCTCCTTCTGAATAAAGTTTCAATCAGAAATGTATAGGCTAGATTGGTTCCCCTTTAAATGGCCATCCTCGTGTGGCTACAATATACACCTAAAGAACAAGCCTTTCAATTATGCAGCTAATTTAGACCTCATGAACGGCCACTTCTCATATGCAGTCGCACCTCTGAATACTACAGGGTGCCGATGAGAGGGAGACCATGGTATTTCATTAATCTGCCTATAGACCCTACGATTGCATCCTGCAACCTCAACGTCAACAAGACAAGTCAGATGGCTCCTTCGCCTCCTTCACAAAAAGGTTTGTCTGAATTCTATTTGGTTGAAGTGAGTAGCTGCGGATCAGCAATGTATCGTGTTACAGCTAGGGCATTGGGAAATGCTTCAAATAAGAATACACCTGGCCCTCTTTTACTATGCCAACATCGACCAATAGCCCTGATGAAAACAGCTTAGAATAGTGAGATAACGACTAGGCCTATATTTACAGACATAGATATAAGCACACTCACATGGCACACAAATAGTCAGCCATTATCCAAACAGATTCTGTGCAAATTAATTTATGTCAGTTATAATGACTATATCCAAAGGTCGAATCTACAAGGAAGAAACCATACAAGATCAAGATTCACCTTGTCTGCGCAACCAAGGATAGGACGTCAATGCTGGTAACCGATGGAGGTCTTTGATTAGGAACTTCAAAGGTCTTCCTCTAGCACTGACCGCCAAGGACAAACATTGACAAGATTATCTCCCTGATTTGGCCAATCAGAATCCACCTGTCTTGGTCTTTTGAATTCTAATATCATCGTCTGACGTAGGGCAATCTCATGACACCTTAATAGTTGGTACAAGTGATTTCTAAAGGCATGAAACGAATAAAGTGTATCAGGATAAAAATGTAGATATTCATGCAGACGCTTGATTTCCTGCATGTAGGCCTAACCCTTTGTGAGGGATTCAAATTTGAAACCGAGTCGTGCAACATTTAGTAAATTGCCTCTTTTATATCTATCAAAAGGTAATTTGGGGTTGTTATGCATGCATGTATGTTTTTAAATAGATATCGTCGATGGTTTATTGGTAGGCGATCGATTGCGTACTCTGAGTGGCCGCCTTTGTTCTTTCTGTCTGACTGGAGGATGATATTGACACCCCTAGCCCCCTATAGACATATCCCTCTTGCAGCCCTTTGTGCATCCTTGGTTACCATGGTGACACCTGGAGGGGGCAGGCAATCTATGAGAGACACTGGAGGCGTCAACTTGGGGGCTCCGGATGACAGATGGGGTGGACCAGCCCTACCCCCCGGGGCCCACCCCTGCCGTCACCCCTCCGCCACCGCATACACTTTTGCGAAGGTACTGGAGGGTAATTTACACTCGTTACCGCGCCCAACCGCACCGCTCAATTCGGCGCGCGTCGTGCCGGCGCGGTAATGGCAAATCAAAACGGATTAGGTATTGCTGTAAGGGCATTGATCCTGGCAACGCGTCTGTCACTGTCGAGACTAACCGTATTCCTGGGTCAGCAAGGAGGTAAATTCGATTTACAAGTGATGACAATACTATGTGTTTGTATAGTTGATGTTCTCATGGACACGATGGAGCATACAGATCCAAAGTTGATATATATACATGTAGTTATTCTCTATACTGGGTTTGAAATAGTTGTGTCACTAACCTTAGTTGAATTTAGTATCCTTTTTACCTAATTCTTAATGGAAGGTGAGATCTACAGGGTTAAGTGTTCTTTGTAATTCATGAGATTCATCAATTCAATCGGTAAGTTGCCTCGAAATCAGAAAAAATCGCGTTTCTGTAAGTAGTATGCGGAAACTGGTGATATAAGCAGGCAGTCCGCTCAGGGAATGCTGACCACTCGAATTATTCTATTGAAGACTAGCCTTTGCTGATGCCTCCCCGTGCTGGTCAATGTGACCCCTGAGTGGTGTGGCACCGACTGCCATTCCCACGGCCACACCAGGTCTACATCACATACATCCCGGCTCCTCCAGGGCCGGGTTGATCCCTCCCGCCCCGACCGCGGCTCTCCGACACTGAAGGGTCCCTCCAGGGCGGAGACCCATACATCAAGGTTTGTCTATATCCTCCAGGGTGTTATGTCCGGCCCCGTCCTTTACCTCTGCCCTGATTCAATCACCTCTGTTCCCCACGCGAGCCAAAGTCAAGTCAAGTTTGTGATGCCCTATCCTCTGGTGGCGACTGCTGAAAAAATATAATACAACTCTATACCTACACATCAATAAATAAGACACTGTGGCTGTAGAGGTGAGTCCTTTAACTCTAAGAAACCTTGGCTACTTCGACGTTTCATTCTGCACTTTCTGTTGGTCAAAGGACCTAAATGCTGCATACCAACCTATGGCATAGTTTACACAGGCTTCTTGACTATGCTTCCATGTGCACCACCCTAAACGATTGGGGACCCTGCCCTTTAGTTCACTTCCCACACGGCCTCGCCTTTTCTTAGACACAACCTTTCTCTTTTACAGAGTAAATGTCATGGGTAAGTGAGAACTATATGCACACTCTACGGACTCTACTTAATGGTGAAAAGTTCACGATGATTTCATCAAAATATTAGGTGTTGAACAGCTTACAATTGGCTCATTGTAATCAGTAATTTCTAGAAAACTGATAAAGTGGCCTGAATAATAAAAAAATATTATGTTAAATGTTAAATGCTACCTAAGGTTCTTTGCTCAAACCTATAGACACAAAAGCTGATTTTAGTTATTCTAAAATTTCTTTTATAGAACAGTAAATTCTCCGTTTAGCTAGTACCGATGGCTGTGTCATTTCCGGTCGTATTTACAGACATTTGACCAAAACATGTCCAGAAGACGTTCTTCCTGAAACACAATCCCTCGCGCATGCACCGCGCAATCTAAGCGCGGCGCTACTCGGCGCCAGGTCGACTTGATGGATGCCAGCACTTGTTGGTACGGGCAGGGCAGGCCTCGTGTGTGGACCCAGAGAAATGGGGAGTAAGAGGAAGAAGAAGCAGGGGCACCGCGTTCCCTTCTAACGAGCACATAATTCTCAGCTTCCAATGATCGCACTTAATGACTTGTGTCGATTCGTCATGCGGGACGACAGGCCGCACCGACGCACCCATCGTTATGGACGCCGTCATCGACACCCGACTGCCGAAGTCCCCCTCACCGTGGTGCAATAAGTCCAATCAACACCCCCACCCCCCACCCGTCCTGACGGGGATATATACCTGTGATGTAAGGGACCATTAATACATCTCACCCAACTACTTACCAAATGTTCATTTAATTGTGAACGTAATATACCACCCGCACTTCTGTTGTAAATGTCCTTTAGTATGGAATAAATAGATGCATAGTATGAACTTTTGGGGGTGTAAATATCACTAATAAAAGATGCGTGACGTTAGGGAGGGATGGAGTATCTTAATAAATGTCGTTTACCGTTCCTTACAGTTCCACCAAAAGCTTTCTTCTAAAAGAAGGGACGGGTGAGGTCGTTTGTGGCGCACCGAATTGATCCCTGTGGGTTTAGTCCGTGTCAGCCACACATATCAGCAGCAGTCGGCCGCACCTAAAGAAGAGATCGATTTGCAGGCTCTGGAGTCAGCGGAAAACCTCATGTGGCATCGATACACGTGGTTAATGGGTTATCAATAAACACCTGTGCGTGTACCCAAAGTCAAAAGCATAATGTCCTTAACAAAAACCTGTCTCATCAACATTTATCTTGGTACTTCTTCCCACGTACCACTGTTTGTTGCTGCATTATGCATCTTGTTTTGAATATTTTTAAACGACGGTTTACATTGCGGTCTAGATAAAACACCATCATAAAGCTATAGGTTCTTTTTTAAATGAGTTGGGGCATGTCCCATAACAGTCTGTAGTCCCATAATCCTTTTACCTATACGAAAGGTAGGCCTATACAAATCAAATTACCAGCAAAGTTGGTGTATTTTCTAAATTCATTATAAAGATTTATTATCAAATATTGGCCTACGTTACATTTACATTACATCACGTCTTCAAGTGAAACATTCCCTAATCATTGCTATTTACCAAAAACACCAAAAGAGAATTGTAGCGGTGACTAACTGTCTGCCCTACTTTACTCGATCCCAACCACTTTCCACATAGAGATAAGTATTACAGTGCCCAACACTCTTTTCCCCTTGCCACGGCAGCGGTAGTCCGTCTGGTACAGAGTTTACCCTGCAAACAGAGAGTCTAATCAGGACATGAGAACGAGTTAGGACGACATAAACTCGATTCCACTCGAGGCGGAGTACATTGAGTCGCTCATTGGGGTGCTCATTGAGAGCGGGCTGATCAAGTGGCAGGTCGTGTGGCCGCATAGGGATGGGCCTATTGCCATAATGCGCCCGTGCAGGGGGCCAGTGGAGCGGGAGGAGCCCGGAGAAGGGTAGGGGTACGGGAGGACGACTCCAGCCAGGGGCGGGAGGGTGGGGCGCCCGGGGAGGGACAGAGCACAGACAGACAGAGAGACAGACAGACATACAGATAGACAGTCGCGAACAGATGCACGGGACAGAGGGGATGGGACGACTGGTCTTCAATACAGGTGTCAATTGTCACGTAAATTAGATTAGGTATTGCTGCCATCTTTTTTCTTGGTCGAAACAAATAAAGGTAGTCCTGGCCCCAAAATACCCTCGGTGAGTCCCTCTGCTCTGGCTCTTTGAGAAGAAGGTATTTTTTAATGTATATAGGTTGGAACAGATATGAAAAGGACACTTAATGTGCCATTCCTTTTGTTTGGATTAATGTGCATGTGTGCATGTCTTCATCGCTTATGAGTCATATTTCGGAGCACGTGCCGTCACTTGTGCTCCAAGACGCACTTCAGAATGTAGGGAATGCTCATCTCGCTTTGTAAGCTGAAAAAATGCCCTCACAAGATCGTGCCATTTGAAAATCCTATATCACGGCAACTGGGCGTTCCTTACCTTATTGAGGTCAATTTTCTGAACACTTTCTAAAGAATTCACAGGGTTCTATTCTAGGGCCACTCTTCTTCTTAGTTTAAATAAATGATGTGCATTATATAGCGGGTGATACTAGCATACAGCTCTATGCAGATGATACAGTACTATACTGTTCAGATGAATCTTGTGAAATAGCTACTCTGAAGCTCCAGGAAGCCCTGAATAGGTTTGTATCTTGGTGCACCAAAAATAAGCTTACTTTGAATACCAAGAAAACTAAGTTAATGTTCTTTGGGACAAATAACAAAATTAACACAAATTATACTAAAGTGCCAATTATGATCCAAAACTCTAAATATCTTATATTTGGCACTATATATGAGATAATAGGTCACATACAAAATTTTAGGTCTCTATCTATAGTAGAAGCTGAGATATGGGGCGTCCTACATGTAGGACGCTAGCATAATCCACTACCACAATTTCCATAGTATTTAACCCTTTGCTGATGCTAAAAAGAGCCTTATTGGCAAATATATGATAACAAATAGATCATACTATCAATTTTAAAAATAAGTATTCTAGCAATCCATTTAATGGGAAAACACTCATAATTGTGAAATCCACTTTCGGAAATTGCGAAAAAATTATTTCTCATTTATTTTTGGGGTTACCATGGTAACCAACAACCCAATTTATTGGTTATCTATGATGATATGCCTTTATCTGTCATTAAAGGGTTTTATAGAGTTTAAGTAGATTCATAGTATCCTTTAGATAATCTAGATAGTTGCACTTGGTTTTGAATGTGGTATCTACAGCTTTGTGTACCATCCGGAATGTTTTATATTCAAGTCTCACCATATCAATTTCTGTACTTGTTATTTGTATCCTGGCTGTTGCTGAAAACCAGTGTAAACTGACTTGATACCAGGTTAAATAAAAGATCTATAAAAAATGTATAATGAAAAATAACTGGCTATGCCTACCTCAACATGCATGTTGTGAATATAGTATATCTGATGAGTGTTTAAATGCAGACTTCAAGATAAGACATCTGGATTCAGAAGAGATGACAAAACAACAAAGTTATATGATATCCATGGATAGGACACGTTTTGAAATAGTTTATATTAATCACTAAAACAGTTTATCAATGGGTATAACCTAATAACAAAGTGCATGACGGTATATAGAATATTCATCTGCGGCACCATAAGGATAGTGCCGCTAAGAGGCCATGCAAACACTATCTCGGTTCTCGGCTGGCCTGGCTGATTGCCACATGACCCAGCCGTAGCTGTCAATATGCAATATCGTCCATCTACATCAGCCCAGACCATCAATACCTCAACTTGATTAACTCTTCTCCCTGAAGGATAAGCCACCACTGTGCTCTATTCCACAACACATCCCCCCTTTATAAGCAACTTTTTTTTCTGCCCATTCAAGTTTCTATCTTTTGAGACTTGCTCTTTTTTGTAGAATGACAAATAGATCTCATCGGCGAACACAAAGCCAACGAGACGAGCAAATATTCATGGACGGACTTTGTAATTACGTGTCCAGCCTGTCTGATCGGTGGGGGGCTGCCCACTGACGGGGCCGATGCTATCTGTTGGCCTGATGCGCGACGCCCAGTCTGGGGCAGGGCCTCCGAAAGCCACCCCTATGGACCTCCCGCCACGTGAGCCGGCATAGGGCGAGCTGCTCGTGAATCGCTCCGAGTCGGCGGGTAATAGCCTCGGTCATAGTTCCCTGCCGTCCCTAGTCCAGCCGGCCTCCTGTGGATGTATAGATAGTGGGCTTTCCCTAATATGGTGTAACCGTCTGAGCCGCTATGCTACACCGCTGAGCTGCTAGCTTCAATAAGAGCGGCTGACGCCGAGCGTCCTACTTATCTATGGGCGCGGGGATAACAATACATCGCGGTGGGATGACGTGCTGTCGGCGCCTGATGATATACACCCTAATGTTACGTGATAGTTCATTCCTCACCCATGATCAACGACCCGACGGATTCTGCGTAATGGAAGTGTAATTGGACGCGAGAGGAGGCAGGCCCAAAGGTGTATCTGTCAAGACACGTTGGCGGGTCGCATAGTATTGTCACGGTTAATTACACCAACAGCAGGTCCGCGCCCGCTAACGCCTACATACACGTCACTGTAATATGATTTTAATCAAATAAGATTACAGTAATTATAGACCGAGGCGTCGTCATGCAACGTTTTCCTCTTTCTGATTAAAAAGATACTTCTTAAAAGTTTCACACAAACACCTTCAGTACATCAGAAGTCCATTAAAATCTCACCCCAAAATAACCAGTTAAAAAGTTCCAATTAAACCCTAGTCGTGTTGGCAGTTTTCCAGCTGCTGATTATTTGTGCTCCCGACACCTGACGACAATGGGTCCAGATTACCACGACCCTCCATGTCACTCGGCCTCAGACTTCCTCCACTTCCCGCGAAAGCTATAATGAAACATCATGCATTATCAATGGTACCATTGAGGGCAAATTACCGGGTTAATGGACTGATGGAGAGTGCTGCTTTAGCGGCCCAGATTACCCCATACGCCGCCCCGGCTGATTGCTGGGTGTGGGATTAGGTGTAGGCCTGAGGCTGGTGAGCTGATGGAGACAAAGGTGGGAGCTGGTGAGGAGCAGCTCATCGTCTAGCGCACAGCGGCCCCTGTAGATATGGGCTAATCTGTAGGCCCGGGCTGGGCGCCCTGAATCCTGATATCCACTGACGTTATAGTGTGCCCACCGGGAGTAATGTGGCTCAACATGGGGCGGGAATGTAGACTGATACTACAGTACGGTCAGCAATAGATCATCAGGGGTCAACTGCCTTGTCCGAGTGTGTCAGTTGGTAATAACCATATGATCCCATAGCATTCAGGGGCGCGGGTAGAAGATTCTGTTTAAGAATGATTCATTATTTGCCTGACCGTTTGATATGGTCCATCATTGCGTCTTTTAAGAAAATATGGATAATACTTATATATGTAGCCCTATGGTATTAACCTTTGATTGATATTACATTTTGTAGACAAGGGCTTACCATTATTCGATACACGTTTATTGACCAGCTTGATATGCCCATAAACATACGGTATACATATGAAGAATAGTCATACTGCCCTCTAAAGAATTATTCCCATGGGTCAAAGAGTCAAATTGCATACGTGCTTTGGTGCTTTGTAACAGATAGCATGAATTGATAATTGGAATTCATTCAATAATGTCGTTCTTCCGAGTTGTTCCATTGTGATAGTCCGTGCAAAGATACTGTACATGTATAATACTCTCACAGACGCAGAAGAAAAAGTAGTATTTAACACAATAATGAAATGGATATAAATTTATGGCTACTCTTACATAATGTTAATATGGAATTTGGATTTACTGATCTCGGGTGTTACATAACACTAAACCTCAGGTCTTACCTTGGGTGTGATTTACAATTCATCAAAATAACGATGGATATATTCTATATATAACGGCTGACCTTGCCCGTAATGAGAGGGTATATTACCATACATCAACGATACGACGCACATCTATCCGCCCTACTCCTGAGCAACCTATAAAGTCAAATAAGCTTAACGGGCAGGGGGTTCGGCATATAAGTCTGGTGCCGCTATACAGAAGATCCGCTCTGAATTGCAGGCAGCAATCTGCGGC
The DNA here is from genome assembly GCA_936440205.1 of Lepidonotus clava. Taxonomy (NCBI): domain Eukaryota; kingdom Metazoa; phylum Annelida; class Polychaeta; order Phyllodocida; family Polynoidae; genus Lepidonotus; species Lepidonotus clava. The sequence continues at coordinate 22,162,236 of OW387139.1, forward strand.
GGAATCCCCACAAATGCCCGAGTTTACCCATCTTGGGCTCATCCTCGACTTCTTGGGCTTAGTAGACCTAAAGCATGATTACACCATATGCCCAAAGAAATGTGGCCCGCTAATCTGTCGGCGAGGGGGGCATCGGAATAATCTGTTTTTCATGCGGTGTAATTAGAAAAAATGGCGGCCTGTCTTGGTGTGGGATTCGGCCCGCGTGGGTACGGGCTGCCGGCGGTGATTAACTATACAGCCATCGTCCTCCCCCTCTATTTGTTTCTGCTTAATGTCGCCCACCACTAGGCCCTCTTCTGACCTGGTCCCACGATCACCATCAATCCACCAAAGGGTTATTCAACCCTCCATCTGAATCTTCCACATAAAACAGATCAGAATTTGATGCACAATGCAATATGCTATACTTATATTTAACAACAATGATATCAGTAATTATTTTGCTTTTACTTGGCTATGCATTTTGTCCTCGCCTAATTTAAGAAAATGGGTACATGTAATTTGATAGTGCAGAGTATCCATTCATAGGTTAGCTGTCTACGCCGAACAGACTTACTGGCTTAATCTCAGGGTCTCAGGGGACTGAGAGAAACACCTGTACTGTTTAACCAGCTTGTTATCTTGTGATAGGACAGAGAGGAGTGCTCTTCAATGTAAAACAAGGGGTTCTGTTGCAAAAGGGTGAGGTCTCAGCCCATACATACGCCACTTTCACTTACACCGTATAAGTGAAGAATGTACAACGTCTTAGGAACATAGATCAACCAGCTTCAAAGATGAAAACTGCCCTTTTTTTTTAAAGGGAAAGCCAAAGTACCTAAAGGGTTTTCTTTGATCAGTCATTCAAAGGTATCATATGTCGGAGTAGGGGCGTTCTTTAGTCTGAAAAGTTTGCCCACAACTTGTACCAAACTGCTGCACGTAGAGAAAGTGTCAAGAATAGAAAGGTACACGGACTACAGCTCCTTGTTCAGTTGTAACTTGATATCCTACAGTGAGAATTCTTGGGGCTAAATTGGCTTCATTTCTTTGCCAGAGAGAGTGCTTCTGGCAGAATCGGTCTTATAACAAGACTAATAATTGGAAATGTTTGGGTTGAAAGAATACAAAATGTGTTCTGATATTTGCAATTGAAGGATTATAAATAAATAGTACGAACACTAATTATCTATCACTTTTTGTATGGAATTGTACCTGTAGACTACGGTATATATCACATAACATGTGGGGGGGAGGGGCAAAGTGATATAAACTCTGTTTTACAGTTATCTTATTTGATTTACATCACTCTTTGCAAGACCTTGTTCCATTCTTGTACATGCAGATTTACGACAGCAGAAGTAATGTATGCAGTACAGTATCATCTGAAATAATTAATTTTTATGTATATTTTCATCATCAAAATTTTTAATTAGATTAGCAGGTCAGTTACAAATAATGATTAAGAAAAGGGGTCCTACAATTTATTCTTGGGGGATTCCGATACTTTTTGTTGGTAAGTCTAAACACAAGACTACTCTGTTAGAGTCCATAACGATTAAGATTATTCAGTTTTGTACAGAGCATTGTATGATGGATAATGTCAAACGTATTTGTATAACTTATAAAGATATAGACAATATACTTGTTGTTATTTAGACTATCATACATGCATTGAACTACTTCATGGATGACAGTCATGGTACTGTGGGTGAGAATGTTTCCGATAAGTATGTCAAAATCTAGGAACCCCAAAAAGTAGGGGTTATCAATGAAATATAAAAGTCAAGAGTCAAAAGCCAAGAGCTGGGGCCAAATGAAATCTAACCCAGCAATGTTGGTGTGAGGTACATTCTCTCTGTTGTATTTGCTTCAGTTAAACTTGGTTTTATTTCATTTTGGAATGCTTTCTGAATCCATGTTTCCTTTCGTCCTTTAGGCCTAAAGATTTCTTTTTAGAAAGTTTGTTAGTTGATTATAAAATATTTTCTCTAAGACTTTGTTAAGAGATAGCAGTACTGGCAACAGTCTGTAGGTGCCATTATTGACTGTTTACACCACATCACCTGGTTAGAAAAACAATCCCTCGGAACCTGCATACTACTCATATTGCTGAGTAAAAATGTGTTCCAAAATGAAATGAAACCAAGTTTAACTGAAGCAAATAGAACAGAGAGGATGTACCTCACACCAACCTTGCTGGGTTAGGTTTCATTTGACTCCAGCTCTTGGCTATTGGCTTATATTTCATTGATAACCCCTAATGATGTATATAACGTGGTTGAAAATAATTACTGTAATATGTACGCTGATGACGTAGTATTGGTTTGTAGTGGTAAAAGTCAGGGAAATGCAGTAGTTAATAGTGTGAATCAACTGCGGTCAGTGTGGAATTGGTGCGAAAAAAATAAGATTGTTTTAAATAAAGCCAAGACTAAACACATGTTGGTTGGTCCTAGAGGACGAGTTTTTAACTATTGTATAACTATGGACAATGATATTGTGAATAATGTTGAACATTACAATTATTTGGGATTTTGTATAGATCGTTTCTTAGTGTTTGAAAAGTTGATTGGAAATGTTGTTTCAAAAGTTAACAATAGGCTTATTATGTTAGCAAAAATCAGGAAATTTATCGATAAAAAGACATCATTGCTACTGTATAAACAAATCATATTACCACTACTTGATTATTCATGTTTTGTATTTGAATCAGGCACTAAGAAGAAATTGGTCAGGGTACAACCATTGCAAAATAGGGCTGTAACAACTGTATCAATGTGCAATGGGTATGTGTCTACAGACAAAATGGAGGCCTTGCACCGCAAATTATCATTGGATCTACTAGAAAAATGGAGGAAGTGTATTTTGTTAAAACTGATGTAAAATCTGAGTAAAAAAGATGCCAATGTTGACCGGGGAAATAGTGCAGATAGAAAAATGTACAAAGTAGTAGCAAAATTAAATTCAAGATAGATTTTTCAAATAAGGAGAGAGTGCATAGAAGCTACTATTATAGGGTGGTGGTGTTATGGAATGAGCTGGATGGAGAAATTCAAAAAGTACTATGCAACTTTTCAAAAATCAGATAAAACAATTTGTGTAATTATGGAGTTATATATTACCGAAACTACAGACATGGTACCAAACATTGTATATTTACTCATGTATGTTCATTATGTTCATGTATGTTCATTCATCAATTACAGCATCGGAAGAACTTCTGTAATTGAAGTGATGTTTTCCATATAAAAAAAACTTTTTAGGGTTCCTAGATTTTGAAATACTTCTCAGGAACATTCTCAGGATTGATGAAACTGTTGTTGTGGGTTGTCTGGGAACATTAATTATTGAATGTAGCAATGGTAGAATTTCCCATAGGCTCCTAAAGAAAAGACCTTTTTTCTCACATTATCTAAAAGGTTTGTATGGCGACATGTGCATCGTTTTGTATCCTTGGTCAGATACAGTTTCTAGAACCTGCCTCATAGATGTGTAAGGGTTAGGGTGAAAAGTGAATAATTTTTTTAAACCCCGATTCAACAAAATTCAAAAGGGAGGAATAGCAAAATCATGAACTGCACCAGGCTTTTAAGTGCATAACAGCTACCAGTCAATAACCATAAAACACTGACACAATGACACTCATTTGTTCTGGGAAAGGTGATTAACATTATAAGCAATCACCTCTCTTCTATTCCTCCTTGAGACCCTTCCGCCCCATTACAGTCCTACTTCGTTAAGGCCCCTTTTTGCGCCACTTCCAGAGGAGTGGTTAAGGGAAATTGATGCTGGTCAGGGAAGGGGTCACCCCAGGGCCTTGCAGACCCAGGAGCAACGTCTCCAGGTCCCTCTGGTTCCTCCAGATCCCAACTGTTTGATCTTCTTGATCAAGCAAATAACACAAGCTTTGTGCACGGGGCAGTTCTGCAGTTAGGGCACTCTGAGCCATTGCCAGACGTCTTTATGTGGAAGCTATAATGTTTCGGGCCCCTCGTCCAGCCGGCCGGAATGCCCTCCGGGCGCGGGGGTCAGTCCGTTGTTTGTCCGAGGCTAGGCCAAACAGGCTTTCCCTTAATATACATAGGCCTATAGTGTGGCCCTCACAAATAATTACAGTTGTAATGACATAGATATAGATAGCGATTATTCACGGGTCAGTTTTACAACGTGAGACCAATAATAATTTTAGTTGATATGCTTTTTATACCATGTCAGTTGATGAATGCCATTAAATATTTTCGGACTGTTATTTGATACTGTGAAATATAGGATTAAGCAGCTCTATCATGAGAAAAAATATCATAATGCTATGTACATTGTTTCATTAAAGCGTGTGTAGAGAAAAGCAAAATAAATAGAAGTATGCCCATACCAGTGTTTATTATCTACTATGATTTGTGTGCATAATCAGGGTTATTTTGCATCTAAATTTCAGAACTATTTTTGATGTTCTAATACACTAACTTTAGATTTGATGTCAATTAATCGCTTCATATTACAACGCTTGGAGAGGCGATATTTCGCATAAATATCAGTTTAATTTAAGAGTACGCCCCCATCCAAATAGGAGTGATTAGAGAGCTAAAATGACATTTGTTTTGCAATATTTTACCGACCTTTCCATAGTAGCCTGTCTTTAATGTGCTTTCGACTGTGTAACCTTCATTACCGTAGTCCAAATGCCCCTTGAATGTCAATGTTATCGGAGAAATGGCATTGGTTTGTTTGAAATGACTGTTATGTGTATGCATTGGAATGTTCGCATAGGAGCTATACCCAACTATCCTCCTTTACATTTTCGGAGATTATTTGGGGACTTAAGCCCTATCCCCACCAGAGCGAAATTCATCGACGATGAAAGTTAATCGTCGGTAGGCCTAAATCCCGACGTCGACGACGGAAAACTCATCGTCAACGACGGAAAACTCAGCATCAATGAAAAAGTTTTTTTTACATTGGGACGCGATGGACGATGAATTTTGGATGATGAAGAGGTGTCTATCGTCAGTGTTTTCTACCGAAATATTAGGCCTGTTTAATATGTGACATTCCATGTGAATTCCAAGCTTTTTGACATACACTTGTCTACAGTCAATATTTACATAGAAAATGACCAAAAGTAGTAAAAAAATGCTAAAATAAGTCTAAAAATGAAATTTTGTGTAGTTTTATATGATAGGTAACATTTTCATAAATTTTGCATATTGTTGCCATGGTAACCAGAATGTTGAGAGAACGTCAAAATGTTCAATTGGTGCTAAGATTAAGTAATTGGTTGCCATGGAAACTAGATCATGTGACAAAAATTGTAAAATTAGAAAAACAGATAAGAAGGATTTTCAAAGTACATTGTGCAAAAAACAGCTTAAAGATATCTTAATTAGAAAAGAAAATATAGCATTTTGTTCTAATTATGGGTCATACTACTGGCATTTTGCTCTATATTTAACCCTTTGTATCTTGCTGGGTACTCTTTGTTATCTATTTTTGATGGATTTATGATGTCCGACCCTATCATATTCAGAAACGAATATCTCAGCTTCTACTTGGAATATTCTAAAGCTGTTTTCATTGACAGAAAGTTTGAGACTTCTTCTACATTCATCATCTACGTCACTAAGCCGCATCCCCACAAGGAGAAAAAGTCGACGATAAACTCTGAACGACAAAGTGGAGTTTATCGTCAGTGAAGCCAGAATTTGATAGATAGACTGGCACCAAGTAATTATGGAAGCCACATTGTTTTCTGACGATAGACATGGACGACAAAGAATAACCGGTCATTGTCAACAATAAACATATTAAACAGGCCTAAAGCCCCACCCCACGGCCCCACGCTCGGCGATGAGGGAGTGAAGCCATGTCCTGGTAGACAGACTGGCTCCAAGTAATTAAAGAAGCCACACGTTTTCCGACGATAAAATTGGACGATGAAGAAAGTCCAATCGTCGTCGACGATAAACATATTAAACAGGCCTAATTTTATAGTGAAAAACACTGACAATAAAGGGGTTTATCGTCAGACAGCCTGGCACCACTTTCCTGGCAAACAGTGCCTGTTTATCGTTGGTATTTTGGTCGTTGACTGTGTCCCAGCAAGTAATGATGGGTTTTTCATCGTCAACGACGTGATTTTCCACGATAAAAAACATTATATTATCGGCCGACAACGCATTTATTGTCGGTAGTTTTCCCAAGTAATTATGGAAGCCACACTGTTTTCCAACGATAAAACGGGCCGACGATGACACCCCCATCGTTGTCGAAGATAAATATATTAAACAAGCCTAATATTTCGGTAGAAAACGCCGCCAATAAACGGGTTTTTGTTGTCCGACAGCATGGCACCAATTACTGGATGATAACACATCTTCATCTTCCAAAATTCATCGTCCATCGTGTCCCAATGATGAAAAAATATCCCAACGATAAAATATTTCGTCAGACTTTTCAAAAATCGGCCGACAAACATTTTCCGACGATGAACTTTTTCCGACGATAAACTTTTTCTGCCGATAACGCATTTGTCGTTGACAATAAACTTAATTAATGGGGCTTAATTTTACAGTGAAAAACAAACAATGTCAAATGGGTTTATCGTCCATCAGTCTGACGCCTTTTTCTGGACGATAAACACCTCTTCATCATCCAAAATTTATCATCTATCGTGTCCCAAGGAACTTATGCCCTTAATTTTTCAGACGATCAACATTTTCCGACAATCAACATTTTCCAACAATCAAATTTTTCGGAAGACTTTTAGAAATCCGGCTGACAACGCATTTGTCGTTGACGATAAACTACTCGTGGGGACGGGGCTTTAGCCTTAATACGAGCACAGGGACTAACACCAGAGAGACTAAATTAAATATTTTACTCTCTCTGCTAACACAAACATGGGACATTTTTGTCAGCAGACAAGGTCAAAAATCGTCTGTTGAAATCTGTTGTTCGAATTTATTTCCACCAACAGATCTTTTAAACAATTTTCCAGGATTTACAAATGGGGACGATTTTTATGGAATATGTTGGAATCGTTCGAAGAAAAAACTTTTGGTGGAAACAGGGCATTAGAGTAACCAGTAATATGTTATGTGTAAGCATTAAGATAATGAATAAACACTTTAAAAAAAGACATCGGGAGGCAGTGGACCAAAGGCTCAATCAAAGTAATAAAAGAAGATGTGATATAAATCATATTTTGTTTCGGCACTGCCTATACGCGCGACGTCGCCTTAACAAGCTGTACTGTTTAGCAGACATTGACGCGTGGATTTATTCTACTATACAAGCGACGTGCTAGTAATGTATGGAAATGAGAATTTATAGATGGTTCAATACTTGTCACATACACAGCCCATTGTATTCAGGCGACGTCGTGTACGGACCCTATACCTAGTATACATGATGGCGTGTACAGTCTTGCTAATGTGTGTGACGTCAAATGTATTGCATTTCTTATACACACAACATTATGTCAATTAGCTCAACTATTTGGGCGACAATATTGCCTGAATCAATTTGTTCAGGGGGTATGTGTACAGATATATATGTGTCTCACCACACAGAAAGGATGCTCCCTGCACCAATTAACCATTACAGAGGATATTTTAGCTTCCAAATGATACCAAGCACATCACAATTGGATAATTTTCAAGGAAGTTACAGGCGGTTGAATTCAGAAATTTCGGTCTTCCTGCAAGTAGCAAAAAGCCCAGATATATTGAATACTTGTCTAAATATTTGGTAATACAATAGCGTTTTTCCATAAATGAACAAAAAGTACTAAAATGCTATTATGTGTGATGATAAGAAAAGATAATCTGTTTTAGTTTTTTCCAAATGGGTTACAATTTTTGACAAAATCTGCAAAATGTGTGTTGTTTCCATGGTAACCAAACAGCTTATGTTAGGTAATATAAGTATAAAAAAACATTCCATTGACATTCCAAATAGAATTCTTTAAAGCTTATGGAATGGTTAGAATGGGTTCACTGAATTCTACACAAAAAGTTGGTTTAAGACATTTTCATCCGTATTTTTCCTCTTAATATAAGCCTTAGAGCTTATGGTATTATCACCTTGGAGCATCCTTTCTGTGTGTTTGGTCTTTTATATTATATAATCATATAACATGTATATGTATATTAATTATGAGACTGTCATTTGTTGGGATGAGAGGAAGTGCTGGAGGGGAGGGGCGCCCACCATAATCTTACCACTATAATCTGACCCCCGACTCTAAATACGAAGAACACACACAGAACACACATAGATAGATGTATATATGTGTTAATTCAGTTAGGCTTATTATTTTTTTCATTTTACATAGCTTTATTTCATCAGTTTAATTGATATAATTTGTTTTTCCGGGTTTCCCTCCCCCCTCTTACACCTTCCCTGGATCCCTACCAAAACCCTCCTCCAGGGTCCCCCCTCTGACCATCTGCCCCACCCCAAATCACCCCCCTTCTCCCGGGAGGCCCTTTGAAGGTGCAATAAAACAAGGTGGAAGAGTAGTAGGAGGGAGTTAGGTCTTCTATGGGTTTTAGTACTGAAAATTGATATTTTGGTCTCCCTTCCCCCGTCTACTATATTGTCACCTGTAATGATTCTATGTGATATGTAAGTAGTATATGGAAATGGGAATTGAGAGATGGTGTATGGTTTTCGCGTATATAATTCATCTTATTCAGGTGATGCTATGTACACACCCTGCCTAGTAGAGGCAACGTAACATTCACGACGTCGCGGACATAGCCGGTTCGGCCTAGGCACATTTTGAACGTGAGAAGCCACTAAAGTGGCCCTATAGGGGGCCTAGTAATTTACCATAGCCATAGCATGTGAAGAGGGGAATTAAGCATTCAGGAACTGAAACTCCAGAAATTCCAATTAGAACCAGAGATATGATCATTTGACTATTCCATCAATGATTCATTAGAAAATAACAGATTTGTATTTGATTTTGCCATCATTATTCAAATTCTTAGAAATGTGTTTGTGGAAACTTTTATGATTTTCAAAATGTCAAAACTTTGGCTTTATTTATGATAATCACAAACTTTTTTGTGTAAATACAATAAACTTTCTTTCTTCTCTTTGAAAATATAAAATCAATATTTCATTTTTAAGACTTATTTTCAGATTTTGGATAATATCTCTGTAATCATTAACTGTAGAATGACATATTCAGCAGTGAATGGGAAATCTAGGGAGATGATTGTATCAGAATAAGGAATTTAAATCAGCTTCTTCTATCATCCTCTATTTGTGAGTCTTCTTGTGAGTGCCTACCTTCTCATCATTATGCCAAATCCACTTGTTACCACCCCTATGACACCCCTGTACCACACCTGAGGAATGCTTTCAGCCGGACCTCTGGCCTGGAGGATCTGTTCAAACAGAACACTCTCCAACCCGAGCCCCACAATGAGGAGACACGTCCTCTGAGCACTGGGACCCGCTCCTATAATTGTTGTCCACATATTGTTTGTACATCTCTCTCACCAGGGGCGCCGTGCACGTGCACCTCACAACCAACACCACATCTCCAAGCAGAGCCTCACCCCTGTTTCCCTCTGAGCTGTCTGTATGGAGAGTGGAAAGTGGAAGGTCACGTGCCGGAGAAGGAGGGACATGGTGGACCAGTGGTTGTAGGTGTGGACGTCAGCAGGATGGGGATGTGAGCTGTAGGGAGCACCTGACTCGGCAAAATGTGAAAGAAGCTGTGGTTTTGATGTTGGTCTCTCGAATAGCAGTGCCTTAAAATAGGTCATTAACCAAGTCTTTAAATACTTAACTAAGCAAATACTTCATGAAGCAACATTGATTTTCAACTATCAGATTATCCGATGCATGCAGTGCATGATGAGGCTATTCGAAAACAAGATTGATAGATCACTGGTGCTACGATTCACCAATTCACATTATTCGTGAAATTAGAAAATTGATGGTGAAGATGCATCCAGTAGATTTGGTACAACATCGCACAAATAGTATTGGGTGGAGACATTTGACATTTAAAAGAGTAATGGATATTTACATGTTCATTGCTAACAGGCTTGATAAAACGAACCCAAGGAGTCAATAAATGAAGCCAATATTTTGTTGTCGTCCGTTGATCTACATATGGCATAAATATGGATGCCTCCGGTACTCTAAGCCACGTTCATCTAAATGCAAATCACATGTAATATTGCAGAAAAAGATTAATGCAAGCCCCCACCTCGCTGTATTGAGTGTGAAGTCGAGAAGCATCTTTGCAACGAAAATATGCAAATAAAAACCACATGCAATAGAAAAATTCCCCACCACAGTTGGAAGGATGACAGTGGACAGCCCTGCGTGAATTAGATCAGAATTTACTATTAGGCTACTTAGTTGGTAAAGGTGTCAATACGATTCTCCCCGGCCCCGTCCTACTGGGGTGAGACAATGTGCCCGAGCCGGAAATGGAATTATTGTCATGTGACAAGGTGACGAGTTTGGTGCCGGGTGGCGGCATGGACCTGTGTTTTTTTTTCTTTTTTTCCTTTTTTCTTTTTTTTTTTTTTTTTTTTGGTGGGGGAGCGGTCTGCCGCCGTGTCAAAGGTAATACTGGGCGAGCGTTGGAATGGACGATTGGTTCATGATGGGCAAGGTGGTCGGTCTCAGTCGTCGTTTCTGACTGTCATGGTGCATCACCCCCTTTTAACATGACGTCCGTGGGGAACGTTCAGCGTTATAGTACAGTAGTAATATGTAATACTGTAAAGTCTTGTCTTTTGGTCATGTAAGTACGCTTACATAGATATATATCTACATGATATAAGTTGCTGCAATATTGCAACTAGATCTATTAGTCGTTTTTGTTATCCAGTACTGTCTATTGCTCAGTAGGTTCAATTTTCAAAGAGCCAATAATAACTGTAAACCTTTTAGTCAATCCGGCCATAGCAATAGCAGCCAATAATTATATTGTTTAAAAGCTAAGTCAATTTCCTAATCGTTGTAACAATCCTTATTTCTAAGATTGAATGTGTAGACATGGGTCAGCTTTTGAGTCTTCTCAAATACAGAGTATGTTGGGAATTCTGGAGGGAAATGTTCTTTTCTTTGTTACATGACATCTTCGGCTACAGTAATCAATGATGGAATAGGCCTTATATAGATTTTCACAAATGACTTCATAACATTTAAGTAGGGACGTTTGTGAGATGAATAGAAAAGGGCACTTGGATAGAAGTGATTCCCTTCACTGCTCACTAGATCTCCATTTCCGTTAGGAAGTTCTAAACATGGTAATTTATTATTCCATGCTTGTGCCGGCATTTTATACTTTTCCAGGAGTAAAAAAACACTGTATATAAGCTAATTCTAAAAACATTGATTTTTGTACCGAATGTTGCCATTGTCATGATCAACTCAGACTGTTATGGATGTCATCCTAAACTTTAGTCATAACCAAAACATTTCTTTATGCCGAGTACAATCGCCATCGTTGCTGTTGTTAAAAGGTCACGAAAATTGCATTACTTCGGAGATGCTGGAAAAGGAAAAATGATTCAGCTTGAAGGTCATGCAAACAATACCTGGCAGTATTCCATCGAACTGCAATGCTTCAATTTAGCTATCACTGCAAACAATACCTTTGCACACCTGAAAGTAATTTCATAGATATAAATGGATATGCAAGATAAAGTTTCAATCTTATCATTGCAGATACATTTTTGTCAGTAAGACAATGTTTGTCTACTCTATGCTATCATTTTTATTAGGGGCCAATAGGTCTATGTATGAACATACCAAGGGTATAAACATATTTATATACATAGGACTATGTATTGTTATACATACAATTATAATAATATAGGCCTATATACATGAATTACATACAAATATTATATAGGATATAGTATATAAACTTATTTACATGCCTTGAAATGAGAGTTTATGTCATGATTCAGGCCCTACCTTCCAAGACAGAAACAAAACAAAAGTTTTATACAAACAATAAAGTTTTCTCAGATCGAGGGCAGCACGGGGCAACCCATTCTGTCTGGACGTCAGGCTAAGTTGACTGGATTGAGCTAGCGGTGAGTACCTCAGGGACCCCTTAGCCTTACGTCAGAGCAACTCAGAATCACCTTTCGGGGATATTCGACCCATTCAGTCTGAGCTGGTATTGATCCGGAAGTAATCTCGGCGCCTGCGCGGAGGCCGACATGTGCGCCCTCTGCCGGGAGTTCGGGGGCGGCTTTTATATACAGACCCGCCGACCACGGCTGCTGCCGGCCTGATAAATCGAACACCTTTTTCTCCTTATTTGTCTGAGATGCTCCAGAAGAAATTTGCCACAAATTGCCGGCGACGTCCAAAATGGGCCTGCCCGTTGGTTGGCCTCTGTCCCCGCTGCTCGCCGCTGATAATTCAACCATAGCGCCAGTCACGAAGGAAGTCTATCTACCGTTTTATTATTATAAATGACCCTGTTTTGCTCTTGCCGGGCCCAGGGCATTAGGTCCTATTCTAGACCTACTTTGGAAAAATTGATTATCTTGGGTATGGAAGCAAAATTGACTTTAACGGCATTGGCCAATTGGCCAATTGGCCAATTGGCCAATTGGCAATTTTTCTTTTTGCCTGTATCCCTCTAATCTGAATAGAGCATTGCACTTAGGTTATTGGTATTCATGTTGCTTTCTGATGACCATCAATCGAAATCACAATGAGATTAACAGTGATTAAGGGAATTTAATAAAAACTTAACTTTAGAAACAGTAAGAACATTTTGCAATGAAAATAGTAATAAATTATCAAAGATCTATGTCACCGTCAATCACTGGCTTCAAGCATAAACATGAATTAGATATTATGTATCTTCCTCGGGCGTTTGCGTCGAATAGTGGTAGGGCTACACAAGCCTGAAGTCTACTTGTAGACAGAGGTCAGTTGGAGGACGAAGATTCTATCAGTCCGTCTCATTTAACCTTGGGGCCGCGTCCAACCTGTTGTGGCTAAGAATAAGACGTTTAGGCAAGTTGTATTGATCTGAGGGCTTAGACTGGCCCTCTGGATCCTAATCCCCTGGCGGACCCCCTACAGCTGGCACAGATAACACGCCGGATTCTCCCACGCTCCTCCTGTACCTTGTAATGCTAGCCGGCCTAGAGAAGAGAGGGGCTTCAAAATGAATCCTTTACAGACACGGAAACTTCACATTTCTCATCGCCTATATCCCTTTTTTCACTTTCATGAATCTGAGACGTAGAATACTAGCCCCTTTGCTTCAGGCCTACGAAAAATAATATATTGGTCCCAGTCTGGGGCTTTGTAATGGCAAAGGGTAGTCCTCTGACGCTTGGTCTAGAGATCGGTGGAGCGGCAAGCCCTGACTAGAGCAGCAGCTGCCGCCAAGATTATTGCCCAAATCGATGGCGTTTCGGCCCCAGATTTTGACGGCTTTGACCTTTATTTAGTAATCCTCATAAAATAAACCTTTCATCTCGCTCACTTGGTGCGCAAGTGGCTCCCAGCGGACCCAACTTCACTCGTTCCACATATGGTCTGATTTAACTGCCCTTATCGCGTCCCTTCCCTCTCTGTCTCTATAGTGCCACCGCTAAAATACAATTTTCCCAATTTATATGAAAGGGTCGATCTATTCGAGGGACTGAAAACAGATCTATTACTTTAATCAACTGAAGATAGATTAGGCTTCACAACTCGCTTAATTAGCTGCGTGGGGGATGTTTAGACGACAATCGCTCAAATACAAGTATACGTATAAGACATAGGTAGGCCATATTATATAGGCCTATATAGGCCTATACCGCAATATCACAATCCTTTTGTATCTTCTCTCCTTTCCGCCTTCTATATGTTTCTTTCTAAAACCCTACACATCCCTCAGTAAACTGGCCCACGCCCGTCCCCACTTCTTGCTGTCTCCCTCCCGCCACTGCCACGGTGAAATGTGAGAAGATCTTGGGACATTCAATTCATCGTGTCGGCGGCCAATCCCACCCCGACCCCATCGGGGCGTGATAGATCTGCACAGACCGCCCCACTTTGATGACCACTCCATCCCCCGAGCACCCACCTGACAAGGTCTCCATGGTCACCTGATGCCCCTATGACAGGATGCCCTTCTCCCAGGGCGATTCATGGGCCCATTACCTGCCGGGCCCCCACTGGGAGACCTGTAGCATTAAGCCTTTTAAATCTCGGGGCCTTTAATGACCCCATGATTAATTAAGCCTGCTGAGGGCGGCGGTGGGGGTCAGTCCCTGGGCGGACAGGTCAGCCGCCCGGCGGATCAGGCTAATGGGACCGGCTCCAGGGTGTGGCAGGGTCAACCAGGGGCGTGACAGTACTCTCATTCCGATGGTCATAACCACCACCCGCATGAGTGCTATCCAGAAGCACAGTTTTTTATTCTGGAATATTTGAATGGGTGTGAATGTAGCATGTGAAACATAATTATAGGTTTAAATCTGACCAGGGGAAATTTTTGGTGTTGTTTTAATGCACATTAAACCGTTGTGAAAAAAAGGTTTATCATAATTTATGGCGAAGGACTACTTATGAGTAAAATCTATAACTGGAGATCAATATGTGAGCCAGGAAAATGAGTATACATAAGTCAAAGATGAATTACCAATAACAAAGCGTTGGGCGCCAATATTCTATTCTCACAGTCAAATACACTGAATGTATTACGTGTGGGCATTAGTGACCCTAGATGGCGACCACTGAATCCTCTTCGTCTTGTAGGACGCTGGCCTGTTGACAAATGAAGCCCGACATGTTCCCGACCACAACTGGAAACCTGTCAAACGCCAACTTAATTTGCCGGGGTGACGCTGTTGTAGAAGGACCACGGGGGTCAACCCGAGGGGCACGCCCGTCCCTCTCCCACCCGGCATGTAGGCTAGAGGGACCATGGAGGTTACACAGTGCTGGAGACAAATAGCAGGGCCCCATATGGGGCCTCAGGGCCATGCCTATCCCTCTTCTACCAGGTATAGGGTAGAAGGACCATTGGGTTGCAGGGGCGGATCCAGGAATTTGTAAAGGGGGGGGGGGCAAAAACATGAATATACAGGGGAGCCCCCCCCCCCCCCCCCCCCCCCCGCCGCAAACATGATTTAACAGGGGATGGGGGGGGGGGGGCAAGGCCCATCCGCCACCCCATCCCCCCCCCCCCCCCGACCAGTCATCAAGAGGGACATCCGTGTCCCTCTCCTACCGAGCATGGGGGTTGACCAAGCATTGGGAGGGGGCCATTCACCCTGAGGGTCATGCCTGTCCCTCTCCTACCCAGCATATATGGGGTAGAGGGACCATGGGAGGGGGGACCATTCACCCTGAGGGACATGCCCGTCCCTCTGCTACCCAGCATGGGGGTAGAGGGAACACGGGGAGGGGACCATTCACCCTGAGGGGCATGCCTGTCCCTCTGCTACCCAGCATGGGGGAAAAGGGAGCATGGGGATGGGACCATTCACCCTGAGGGGCATGCCTGTCCCTCTGCTACCCAGCATGGGGGAAAAGGGAGCATGGGGATGGGACCATTCACCCTGAGGGGCATGCCTGTCCCTCTGCTACCCAGCATGGGGGAAAAGGGAGCATGGGGATGGGACCATTCACCCTGAGGGTCATGCCCGTCCCTCTCCTACCCAGCATGGGTGTAGAGGGAGCATGGGGAGGGGACCATTACCCAGCATATATGGGGTAGAGAGACCATGGGGGTGGGGCCAGTCACCCTGAGGGGCATGCCTGTCCCTCCTCTACCCAGCATGGGGGAAAAGGGACCATGGGATATGGGGAGGGGCATGCCCATATCTCTCCTATCAAACTTGGGGTTTAGAGAGACTACGGGGGTTCAAATGGTCACCCTGGGGGAATGCCTGTCTCTCTCCCATTCGGCATGGGGATAGAGGGACCATGGGGTTTGAACTGGTTTCCCAGGGGGGCACACATGTGCTTGTCCCTCTCCCACCCAACACAAGGATAGAGGGACTACAGTGGTGGGACCAGTCACCCTCAGGGGCATCACCGGGCTCTGGCCGATCACTCAGAGGGGTACATCTGTCCATCTCACAACCAGCACAGGGATGGAGGGACCACTTGGTCCGGGGGCGAGCCAGTCACCCTGAGGGGTATTCCCATCCCTCTCCTACCCAGCATATGGTTAGAGAGACCAGGTCAGGTCACCCAGAGGGGCATGCCCGTCCCTCTCCTACCCAGCATGGGCAGTAGAGGGACCAAGGAGGTTGGGCCAGTCACCCCGATGGGCATGCCAGTATCTCTCCCACCCAGCACAGGGGTAGAGGCCAGTCACACTGAGGGGTACGTCCATCCCCCTTCCCCCCATATGGGGTGGAAGGACCATGGGGGTGTGGCTAGTCTCCCCGAAGGCCACGCCCGTCCCACTGCTACCCAGCACTGGAGACAAATAGCAGGGGCCCCCCTGGGATTCACAATGTACTTGTTTCAATATCTGGCGTCTGACATAAAGTACATTGGCTAAGGTCAATAAGCCTAGAGCTATATGTACGACGGCAGATCCCTCTCTGGGTGCTCGGCACTCACCTATAGAAAGCCCCAGCTGAGCCCCTCACTTAGAGACAGGAGCTGCTCGTACCGCCTCTAAGCGTGTTTTATGGTGAGGGGATGCCAAGTAACTGTCCTCCAGGGTGGGGACCTTTCTGTCCCTGGGGCGGGCTGGTCCAAGCTGAGGGCCTTGGGGCCTACTCTAACGTCCGGGCGAAGGGCATCAATCCGACAAGGAGCCCTGGGGTGGGGCAGGTCATGGGGCATAGTGGTGACATCTGGTCTCCATGAGGGCGTTTGTTTTAGGGCCCGAGAAGGTCAGGGCGGTAATACGTCGTCACGTAGACCATGGGGACGGGCAGACACGTGTCAAGAATAGTTTATATAAACTTTGAATAATCATAGTTATTGCCCTGCACTTTGATACAGCGTCCATATTATTCTTCCTGGTATTTATTTTGATAAAGGAGAAGATGGTGATTTATTATGTGTCTGATTTCACCGAAATAGCATTCTAACGTGCGACTTCGGCTACTGGCCCAGTCCTCCACATACAGCCAGTGTTATCTAATTATAGACAGTATCATTCTTTATGGCATCATAACATAGAAATTGGATTGGAAATTTATTGAAAAGGCGACAATAGCAATAATAATTATAGAGAGTGGTTTTGCATAATGCAGACTAGGAATACGTCCGTCCATTAATAACATACAGTTATAGGGGTTATAGAGCTATCATAATTTGAAGTTTTGATTATTGGAAAATAACATTCATAAAGAATTACATGTGTATTAAAATCCGTGGCGCCTCATAGAATTTGACTTTTCGAATATGAACTCTTCCCTCAGCCCGTAATCACAGACGTCTTTTGTCAAGGCTTACCCTATCATTTCTTCCGGGTGAAAAGTAACTACGAGAGGTCAGATTAAATTTAGCTTGAGGCAGGTCTTAATTAACTGTCAATAAGAATCCGTCATTAGTGTGCCTGTAATGGGAATTTTTTACCACTTTTGCCTATTCGAGTTTAACATATTTTATCCATTGAAATTGTTTGTCTGAATAATTTACCCGGGGCCAACACATGGGGAGAAAAAGGCAGGGATGCCCAATCAGCTGCTGAACCGAAAAAGAGCAACACACCTATTTGCTGGAATGGTGTTTGTGACTTTTCTACACCTAAAGGGCAGGGCGGCCTGAGTAGATCAATGAAACTAACTTGGAGACATCCGCCAGGAAGGAACCACACCTGCGACGACCACCTGTGCCCCCCTTTCCCGCGCCCACTACCCTGACACCACCCCCTCCCCCCGATCTGTGTGAGTTGCTCCTAACAGTACGCACGTCCACCTGGGGGAGGGCTCTCCGCTCTGCTATTTCAAACCCACCGAGGTTGTATCAAACCGGGTCCTGGTGAATGTTTTGCTGTCTGACAAAGCTAAACGGGTTCTTATTTCGACGTTGTCATTGTTGGTTCATTAAATACCATGTCACAACTTTGATTCATTGCCTCTGACGCCGGAAAATGTATTGGCTTTATCGGAAAGCAATTAACGTTCACCCTGTTCTTGTGTGCTTTAATCTGGATAGTTTAAAGCGCGTTTACACAGGCCGATTAAATCCGTATGGTATTGTTCCGATAAAAGCCATCGTAAGACTTAGGACAATCCCGACGAGACGGTTACTAGGTCCAATGATGATATGTTTGAATTTTTACAATTACGACAAAAGGTATTATTCCTGATAATATGATCCGATATTTAGGCTCTACACTGAGTGCTATGTGACACACTTTGTAAATCGGCAATCGTCTAGAAAGACTTTAATGCTTACCAAAGATATTTTTGGCAATGTAACTCTTATATAAAAGCCCCTAATACTGTTTACTAAAGATTTCCAAGAAAATCTATTGGAAAGCCAAAGGCAAACTTAGGGAAACCAGACGTGGAATGTAGCTTCTGCTGTGTTGTATCAGAATGGCGAGACATTTTGAAAACGCGAAACGGAATAATGGGCATAGCCTTAAATTAGGTTTAATCAAGACATGACTCTTTGGGGAAACTCTTTAAAGATATTCATATACCAACTCGAAATCTGGGAGAAATGTCTACAGCATGAGGAATTCTCCGTTCCAAATATTATAACAGAAATGCTGTATCCTTGGAAGCCAGACGAGTAAAGGGACAGAATTCGTAAGCGAAAGTCACTGCTCGATTTGTTCAGTGAGGGGTATGCATGACCTGCTTCTTTAGTTTGATAAGAGACCTAAGAACAAACGTCTACCAACCTCTCTGTGATGCCATTCTGGCGATTCAGAAGTCAGTAACGGCGTCAAGCCAAGACCAACTTTCTCCGTGGATGAACTAAACCTCAATGAAGCGATTCACCAAATAGCCGATGCTTGCGGCCAGGGTCAAAAAGTGTGCTACTTGCCGTAGTTCATTGCCGGCCGAGTGGTTGCCGTCCAATTAGTTCTCCCGAGTCGACTCCCTCGGGACATTAACCAGGGGATATAGAGTTTTTATTGGGACGGAATTGCTTGGAGACATTGACCGAGTGCGCCGGAGATTTGCGCTCCAAACCAATGGTGCAGATTCCAATGGGTAAAGCTGGTGATCCACGTTGCGACATTTCCTAAACCGATGAAAAAAGTAAGAGCAAACCGATTTTAGGACCGACGGTTTTTCGTCGGTCCTGAATCGGTTGGGTAATTAAACCTATTGGTCCTAGAATCGCTCCAGAATCGCTCCAGAATCGCTCCCCTACCCATGATCCACAGTGAAGCTGATAAATGTATATTTCCTTGAATTCTGGATCACAAATTAATAGAAAAACAGTGAAAAAAAATCGGTTGACTAAATTATCAACAATTTCGAAATATTTTCACATTTGATGTCTAAATATGATCAGCAGGACAAGAAATATATATTATTTAATCTGTTTGATTAATAAAAAGTGAAAAAGTAAAATACTTGTCAAAAAGCATTAAACAATATATCATGTGAAAGATAATTCATTTTGATATATTTTGGTAACATTATCGTTCTATTATTCCCAAAAATAAATGGAATAACACTCAAAATACTTAGTCATAATAAAATCGGTTGGAAATCGGTTGGAAATCGGTTGGAAATTATTAAACAGGTTTAATAATTTTGTCGGGCCGTCATCGGTTGGAAATCGGCTGGAAATCGGCTGGAATAACTTAGTCTGACTTGTGTCGGTTGGAAATCGGCTGGAAAATATCGGTTGACATGATCCACGTTGCGATATTTTCCAAAGTGAACCGATTTCCAGCCGATTTCCAGCCGATTTCCAGCCGATTTCCAGCCGATTTTGGATCGGTTGGAAATCGGTTCAATTTTGTCGCAACGTGGATCACCGCCTTAAATCATGCGCCTCGCGATACTGTGTTGTGTTTTCTTCAAATACCGGTATGCCGATCCCGCTTTTGGCATGCACTTGAATAGTCTGTATCGGTATAATAGTATACTTAAGTTGTGCTTAATTGAAACATTTTTTTTGACACACACACGTTTATAAACAGATAAATCATAATGATATATGTGTGTGGTAATCTCCATGCAATAGTAGTCCCCCCGGGGTTTGCCCCTTGTCCCTTTGTAGTCATCTGCCTCTCACTGTTTGGCGTGCGGGGGAGGAGGGATTATCCGTGGTGATTATCCCCTAACCTGTTTGTACCTGCCGACCCCCTGCGCCCCGCCTGCCCTGATTAACGAGCTGCTCGCCCCCAGCTGCTCCTTACCACCGTCCCTCACCTGCAGGGACCTGGTGATGGGTGCTCCTTCCAGTGTGATGGCCCCCTGATCAGGGATTACCCACTCCTTAGTCAGATTATCTCCGTTCACCCCGGGCACAGATAACACAGATAATGGAGGGGTTGCAGTTTGCAAACCAGGGACCACTGGCCCATCTGTCACCCTTCAGTATATATAATTTCCCGACTCTTTACCGTGAAAGCACTGCAGAGATAAAGACTGACAGACAACCATAAACGTAATGAAAGACTACAAATGAAATGTACAAAGAGAAAGATATACAATTTTAATGAAATTAGAAAACGTTACATTAACTCAATCAAAATTAGACATTAAAGTGTAAATCCTCACATATATTTTGTAAAGGATGGTTTGATCTATATACTAGTCACGAAAAACAAGAGTCTCTAATATTTTTGAATATCTACAGACTGCACTTTGTTGATAACAAGCCAGGAAGCAAAGAAACAATAATAGTAGGCCTGCAGCCGGTAATAAAAATGACAAGGATGAGACCGAGACGGGGAAAGAATACTGAGAATCTGGTGATCACAAGTTCCTTCTAAAGCAGATTTTGCTCCTATTGCATGCACGCTATCAATGTCAAAAAATGGTGGAGTATCGCTAGATTTAATGAACTGCTATTCATTTTCCCCGCTCATGAATATATCAGTGTTTCAATTCGCCTGTAGGGAAGATAATGTTTTTACACCAAACCCCAGCCAACTGTAAATGCTCGCGTAGGCTGGGATACGATGACGTGGGGATATTAAGTGGCCGAGCACTAATCGATCCTCAGACCGAGCTGCTCATTATCGGAGTCACAGCCACGCGCGAGCTGCTCCAGTAAGAGGGAGTGCTTGTGAGTAATCCTCAAAGGCTATCCAACCAGAACATCCGACGCAATGCAAGCGAAGTCCCTGGAAAAAAAGACTTTGATAATTTTCTCAAATCCTTCCGATTGAACATTAATTCTGCCGAGACCCTGACAGTTTGCCGTTATTACAAATGGCTGCGGTGTGAACGTGAGAAGCTGGCATTGTGAAGCTTCATTAACTATAACAACGAGCAGAAAACCCGACAAGAGCAGTTTGACGGCAGAGCAATAAGGTATTGTAGAATCCAGAAGACTGTTAGACACGAGAAGGTACAGATTACAACTGCGGTTAAACGGAGATGGCCTTTTGCGTATTTAAATATCCAACTGTTATCTACTGAAAGTCCTCCATTTGAACATCATAGAATCCCAAGTTGTATTTTCTCCAATTGAAATACATGTGCTAGTCCTATATTATGTAGGTTGGTCTATCTCATGATCTGCCCATATCCACTTGTTTTCTGAACTCAATACACTGTACATGTATAGCACCGTCTGGCATGCACCAAAATTCATCAACGCTTAAGGGTGTTTTGACGTTTTGTCCAACGGCGTTTCTCTTACCTCAATAGGATCATAACATGCTGCCAGAGATCCATTGCCTTACACAAGTCTGCAATATGGACGATGCAACTTTTGTTACAACAGATTGGTAATCACAGAGACACCTTACTAGGTATTATCGTGATTATTAGCCTTTATGAAAAACGTCTTTTCTGAAAGTGTAATGCTATCATTCTCATAATATGATTATATATTGCTTTACATCAAAGAGTAACAATCATCATTACACAACATGAGGACACGTAATACGATGAGCTGTAATTAGCCGACCTTAGGGACAGTATTTTTCATCAAAACAACCCCCGCCCCCTCGCCACAGCGTATCTTGATCTCACTCTTTCCAAAATGTTATATCTGCCATTTCTCCGCCTGTACCAAATAATATAATGTAGGTTAAATTCCTTTCTCATCCAACCAGACGCAGCCTTACCCTTCAGCTGGGCATGATCCCGAGGACACAGGAGATTACTCCTTCCCTTGGCTAGAAAAGAAGGGACTGTTTCTGAGAGAAAACAGACTGCGATAATTACGTTCATCTCTCCGGTGAATGACAGCTGCGTGAGATATTGATGTAGCCCTCTGTTAGTAGCAGACATGGAAGGACCCCATTTAATTCCAATTTTCCTGTTGCAGAAAGCTAGACCCTCGAGACGCTAGGAAACGTCTGCTGCTTGTTTTATAGAAGATGAAGAGCAGAGTATCGATCTTTCTTCACCTCTTGTCGCGGAATAATATCTCGGTGGAAATTGGCATACCAACTGCAATATATTTTCATTTTGCATTCTTTTTAATCCGCTCTTACTTCGTAGTGACTTTTGACAGATAAGAAGAATGTAGAAAGTATAATTAAGGTACTGTATGAATAAATATTATAATACATTTCGCACTCGGATGTTATGCAGTACAATTATTTCTTATTAAATACTACTGTATGGCAATTATTCTGCGCGAAAATCCCCGGCCCGCTCTGTAACATGACCCTGACTTGGGGTCACAAAACTATAGGGAGTCTGGGCAAAAGAAGAATGTATCGAATCGTTTAATATGCCTACTCAATTTGATACTCAAGAAACGGTGACTAACAGCCAGCCATTACCATACACATGGCCTACAGACAGCGGGTACGTGAAGGCGCGCAGTGCACTGACCACTGGTCGTCCATCCTACAGCCCCGCGTCCCCCCAGCTGACCTCTGCCGCCACGTACCACTGGAGGACGGATCAGTCACTCACAGGAGACAAATCACTGACCCCAGCAGCCCTCCCCGGGCACGTGCGTCATTTACACACATCGTGACCCGCCTCCCACAAGTCTCTGGGTCTGCCTCCGGTAGAGTTAACCAATTCTCTGGATCCAGTAGAAAATAAGAATTATTTGGATCTGTCTTTAATAGATATCACTAATTCTTTTGGTCTATCTCCAATAAAAATAACCAATGCTCTGGTTGTGTCTCCGGTAGCCCATTGCACAATACCTATCGGCAAGGTATAGCAAATTAATGACACCTCTCGTAGCCACTTTGCACGTAGTAACACACGTTTTGATCTGCAAAATAAACCTATTTAAAATGCTGTAAATGACCTGTAATTTCTACAGGAAATAGTCTTACAGTGCCCCTTTTTACACCAATTTACAGAATTTAATTTGATCCATGCAGTAGAAACAGAGGTATTAGGGGTATTCTAATAATGATAACTATCATGATAACGACATCTCTCTTAAAGTAATCTGAAAGTTGTCGTTGTTACACAAAATCATTGTGCAACGGGCCACTGTAGAAATAACCAATTCTCTGGGGTTTACTCAAGTAGAATAATGGATTCTAAAATTTAAATAACCAGTGCCCATGAGGGACTTCTAAGTTTTTACTCTTTATTTTTTCTTTCCTCCTTTAGGGGAGGGAGACAACTATGCCAATAAACTAATTAACTATGGGGTTTTGATTTACTGTTAACCATAAGGGTGTCTTTAAGCATTATGTTTTGTTAGTTATTCCAGTATGCTAGCCCTTTCCAATCGCAGTCTTCCTTCCATTCTAACTGCAGGTCATCTCGAAATGTAGCCCTCAATTAAGAGTTAACAAACACTTGCATCAAAGAACAGTATTTATTAATCCAAACATATGGTATATGTCACTGTGCTCCCATTGACAATCGCCAGTCCAAGAGACTTAAGTCCACTCAACCCACACAGCCAACGCTCCTAGCCTTACTGCCTGCTGGTTTGCAAACTCCCCGCAACAGTAACCAGAGTCTGCGGCCCTGCTACATTATCTGAGGTGTTAGTTATCTGCTTACATACTATACTCTGGCCACTCTTGGTTCCTAACACTATTTAAAACCAGTCCTATGATGTAGCCTACACTCTCCAACATCTATAGAGTGTTACACTCTTAGCCCTGAGATTGCTTTCCTCGCAAGATGGCTAAAATTGTCTAATAGACTGACACCCATGTCAGTACACTAACGCCATTTACAGCATTATGCATGTAATGCTCACTGGAGCTCTTCAATGTGCTGTATAAGCAATACTCCGAAAGTAGTTTCAATTATTAACTTAATCTTCGATTCTATTGTGCTTATAACTCTAAAAATATCATTTCCCGGATTTTGTTATGCACTTTATGAGATCTTTTTTGATTTCAAAATGGTTATTGAAATGACATCCTTACGCTACAGTGTTTGCAGTGAGTGAACATTATTTATCAACAATAACTATATAGATGTAGTTTCTTCAGTTTCTTAGTTACAGATGTTGACATTTTAGAATAGGCATAATTCACATTCTATAGGGATGGTCTGTAGGCCTAAAGGGCATGATTGTAAGCAAATCCAAATGAAATATAAATAAGAATGTTTAATCATCAATCAGCTTTCTAATTGGAGTCACTGGCACAACCTTAAATTTAGAGCAAACAATTGCTTTAATATGACTGTCTTATTCACCCCCTTTTCTCCCCGGAGGAGGGTCAAACGGCCGGGGTTACAGTTCTGACCTACTCTAGGGACCAACCTTGTTTGGCCCGAAATCGGAGAAACGCCAGTCATCAGATGAGGGTCGGGCGGGTAATCACCACTGGGTGAACTACTGAGCGGATCTGACCGCGAGCAGGGCCGCCCCCGAGGACACGCCTCAATTGGCCTTGCTTTCTGTCTGATCGGCGCGGGCAGGGCATTATTTCCCGCGCTTCCACGTTAATTGTACGCCTTCCGCCACCCATGCCACATTTAACGACCCTCGCCCCTTGCTCTTGACATCCGGCCTTCTCAAATTGCGCGTCAGGGGCGGTAAAATATTGCATGTCATGAGTGTGTGCGTGCGGCCACCAGAGAGGTTGGCACTGCCTCTCAGCTCGGGCCTAATTTAGGTATCGTGTAGGGCAGAGGTCATAAAAACGGCCAGGGGTGCGTGGTGTCCGACGCGGGATATGAGCCGTACAGGTTGACAGTCTTCTTTTTATAGGGTTAGTTTCGGGACTGGCGTGCTGGGCCATTGAACTGCCAGTCTTTAATTCCAAGAGCTTCCAGTAAGTTAAATTTATTTCACTAGGCAATTACAAACAAGAACCGAGCAGCCCTAGGGAATTTCTATTCCTAGTTGTCTTTACTGCCATTTTACAGTGGGTCTCTTAATAAATATATCAGGAGTTGGATCTAAACGTCGTACACTTATGGGGGCCCAGGGGTAGAATGCTGGATTCGAAATTGGAAGGTCTGAATCTCAAGACTGCTACTGTAATTTGGAGTTTCCTCCCAATGTACCATTATGCTGGGTATCAAACCCATGGTATGTGGTACTATTTCTGTTGGACATAAGAAGCCTCTTAACATTATTGAAAAGTAAATGCATAATTTTGTTTTCAAATTGTATCTTCGCTTTGCTCGTTCTAGAACAAGAATTCACCGTTTAATCAGGCTGCAGAACAGGCCTGATTTGGTAAGTGCAAACCGAAAAGAAACCGAGCAAGCGTCGGACAACTTTTCCTAGAGTTAACTAAGTATTTCCACAGGTGTTAGAAATGGAAATTTGCAGTACTGGTTTAACATGTACGGGTCTTATCGTAGAAAATCAAATTCGTTTTTCTCTTTTGGTGAAATTTGAAGCCTTCATAATGGTGGAATCAATTATATAATTTGTAAAAGACAATAAAACACTGCATCGTGGACCAGACCTATCAAAGTGCTGCACTTATCAGGCCAATAGGCCTAATATATTATGTTGAACAATGAAGTATTTGGTCAATAGGCCATTCATCCGTTTCTTTTAAGCCTGTCCATAACTTAGAACCCAACCACTCCAAAGAATGGTAGAGATGTTACCTGGTAATCTGCAGACTTCCAACTGTTTTAGAACATCCAGGCACTCTGCCATCCCAATATCACTTTAGTCGAATCCCGTAGTCTATCTGTATGGAACAGACGTCCGTCGTTGTCCCATAGCCTTGGATTATACACGGAATGTCCATTGTTGGTGCAGACAGGCCGTCTATGTGGGGCTTGAAAGTAGTGCTTCCGTGAAACATTCGCATGCAGGGCAATGCCAAGTTGCTGCACTGACAGTACCTAATTGACAGCTAAACTCTTTTCAAGCAACACAGGCCAGACAGAAACGAATGGGAAATAACACATAAAGAGGTGGTCTATAATGGTTTACTCGGTGAAAACTACGGCTGATTTACATTGATTCTGTGAGGCTTTTCACAATAAGGGATCGACAAAAAGGGGGAGGACAGCTTTGAAATCACTGGTCTCATTCTATAGCTTGTGTCCCTGGAAATGAGGCCGTCCCTATAATGCCTTTAGACCTGAATCATATGGTGTGTCAGTCGATATAATCACTCCATCCCCAACAGCGTTTGTGCCTGGAATGTTTCCTGAGTGAATAGCCCCACCCAGGCCTCGTAGGTTCACCGGAGCCAATGTCCTTTCCTCAGGGATCTAAACAGAAACGATTCCCCAGTTGGGTGACCACTGGTATTTCACCAGTTAGGCTACCATGGGGACTTGGTATATGGGGGTAAAAGGATATAGGGGGATTGCGACCTTCTGTGCCGTCCTCAGTTCGCCAGATTCAATTTCCAGCCCACACAGACCACTCTTTTCCCCGACTCGCTACACAGAACCCCTTGCATGTCATTGTGGGCGATATTAGGGAATATAGATTTCCGGTTCCTGTCACATTGCTTCCGCTGCCATGATTCCCTTCTGATTGATCTTCAGAAGAACGGGTGGTAGCCGAGAGGATTCTGCCAGCAATGTCACAAACATTGATTTATCGTTCACTGCAAACATGATTAGTCTTTCTTTCATTTCGGGTATGCATGGGCATGCAAGCCTTTGGGGTACGTACATGCCTAATTCCCATAATGCACTGCAACTAGATGTACATCTAAATAAATTGTGATTTCTTTATTTTGAAAAGGCAAAGGATATTCTGTCTGTAGAGGAATAGCATTTCTTTTTTCGTAGGTTTCTGATAGGCCTATAATATAGGCCTATGCAAAGTTATGGATGTAAGTAGCCTATGCCCCATAGCCCATGCCTATCAAATAAGCCTAAATAGAAATATTCAACGACTTATAAAAATAGGCCTAATTGCTTTAATCTTTGCATAATCATTTGGTATGAGTTGGCTTCAGTTATGATATTTGTGGTCACGGTATAAACACCGATCTCGAATAACATCTATAAATCTGGAATTTTGAGTCCCCTTAGGTTATAACCAACGTAAGCCTCTATTTAGTATTATAAACACATGTGACTGGCTTTTTTTGAGGGACCACAGAGAAGAGACAATTTCAGTTTTAATAGCTTTAGAAATCTGCATACACATAAGCTTGTCTAAGGTTGTTTAGTGGAAATAGAAATCCTACATATATGTGCGTGAGGTATTGAGGTGAATACCCCAGGGGGGTATCATTTCATCTGGTGCAGGGCAGCAGCAACTGTGCTTTGGGTGCCCCACTGCGATTTGGCAATTATTATACACAGCAGCCAACATCCAGGCATTCCGCATTATTTAGGTGCAAGCCTTCTGGTCCCCAGTGACCTGCACACTGTAAAGGGGAAAGCCATTTTGAGAGTTGCCTGCGCGTTTCCTCCATTTCCATATACTACTTGTGTCTCCCCAGGCCCAGGCTCTTGGGTCTCCTAACGGCAGGATGGACTCTTTTGAGTTTTCTTTTAAAGTTTTCGGTTTACCGGGAAGGAAATAGTTTCTTAAACTTATGTTGACAATAAAGAGAAAACAAATAAAGGAAGTAACAATACAGTCAAGTCATTACCGTAGGTATCTCAGAGACGTACACTCAGAACAATTGCATATTCTTTTGTAAAACTTACACTACTTATGACAATAATTGGAGGCGGGAACGCTCCCCTTCAGCTCAGCCACAACTACAATAACCATAGTACAATAGCGTGACGAGTATTCAATGTGGGAGCTATAGCTACATCCATACGATTATATTTTGAAAGAATAACTATACTATATTAAACGGGTTTGAAAATATGTTCCATGATTAAAATATGTTCAAGGACTAAAATATCATATACTGATGTTGCCTAGGATCTTACACTGTTCAGAATGTTGATGTGTATAAATATCTGGGAATTAAGATAGATAAATTCTTAGTGTTTGATAAACAATTGACTGCTACAATAGGACATGTTAATGATAAATTGGTTACATTGTCTATAGTTCGTAAATACATAGATCAATGTACTAGTGTATTATTGTATAAACAGGGGATATTGCCTTTACTGGACTATATTGCAATGGTGACTGATTGTAGTTTAGCAAGATTAATTCAACGATTACAACCGTTACAAAATCGGGCTGTGAAAACTTGCTTGAATGTACATGAACGGGTACATACTGACCAAATGTTACAATATCATAAGGATTTGCATCTATTAATGTTACAAGATAGGCGAAAAGTTCTTATGTTGAGAAGAATGTATAAATTAAGTAAAGTATCCAGATTTGTAAACGAATCAAGGCCAAATATTAAATTACGTGGTCATGGTAAAGTGAAATTACATAGGCCATTTACGGATATTCAACGTGTTTGTAATATATCTAGGCTGTGATCTTTGGGATAGGTTGGATGCAAAAACTCAACTTTCAGATACAATATGCGAATTTAAACGTGCATTGACTTTGATAGATCTATCAAATTTACAATGATAATATTTTTTTGCGGTTAAAGGTATTTATGCAGGCACAGTACTGTGATTGTTTATTGTGAATTTGTGAAATTCTGATATTATTGTATATATATGATATTAATATGAAAATGTATTTGTGATGCTATCGGAAGAGCTTTGTACAAGAGAGATAGAATAAAAAATTTAGACAAAAAAAGAAAGTACAATTTCCGAATCAACACAACTGACCTACATGTTAAAAGTAACCCTAGGTTAAAATGCTATCATTGAAATCATCAACGTCGTCATCAGAATACGCCTGGGTAGCAATTAAGATTTGGAAACGCTGCAGGATGTGACAGTGTTCACAGTTTCAGGCTTGTCCCGAACCTGGTAAGTTTATTAAGGGTAATGAAGCCCCCTAGGCCTATAGCCGACCTTGAAGTCGCACTGAACTACTGTTGTAGGCCTACAGCACCTCTCCCTATACCACATGACAAAGCGAGTACCACCCTACTCAGGGTACATACAGCCTGACTGACCCCATGACTCAGCAGGAGAGGAAGTAATGAGGAGAGGGGGGGGGGGAACAAAAGGGATTCATACAAATTTGGCCTCAGTCCCTCATATTTGGGAAAAACTAATATTACTGCAAAGTAAATTATCAAATGAAATATTGTTTCGATACGTCCTAATCGGAAATAAACTTAAAATTCCATCTTTTAACCCTTTAGACCCCGATCCGGCCATAGCCGCCCATGGGTGGTTTCCCCAATCCGGCCATAGCCGCCCGGAAAAATGGCAATTTAACCATACTTTTTCCAAAGGAAACAGTTTTGTGAATACACGAAAATACACGAAAATGACCAATATATCGTTTCACAGCTGATTTAATTTCCTTGACAATGCTATGAACCTCATTCCTATAACGTTCATTGAAACGGGTGGGACCGGGTCAGGGGTTACTCTGGCCACCACCCTTTTTGCTTTTAGCTTTTCTCAATTTGACCAATTACCTTTTGGCTTTACCAGGAAAAAGGCTTTTTTTTTCAAATATTGCTTAAAGAATAAAGTACCCACATTTGCACAGGTATCTAACACATTATTCCTATTTCCCACCTCTTAATTTCCCAACTCTTCCTATTTAGGTTTTACCATGTTTGGAGAAACAAAAAGCCCAAAGCCAAAAGCCCTTAACCTTCTACTCTTTTTGCTTTTTGCTTTTTTGCATCATCCATGTTACTTAAGCCACTCCCGTTTATGCATATTCATAAGTAAGTAGGATATAGTCCTTCTGCTTCCACATACCAGGGGTCAGTATACAGCACTATAGTAAGGATGACAGCCAATCAGAATCAAGGCAGTACTTAGGTGGGTATGTCAATGTATCCCACCACTACAAAATATGGTCCATCTATGAAGAGCCTACTACAGGGATTTTTAAGTTATCAAATCAACATAGAATCACTAATTATAGAGTTTGTAGCTTAGAAAAATGTGAAAAATCATGAAATTTATATCTAAATATGTATTCTAATAGAAAAAAAGGTTGTATGGAGGGGGTATGGGGGTTAGAATACCCGGGGTATGGAGGATAGAGTACCCAGGGTATGGAGGGGGTATGGGGTTATGATGGGGTAGTAGTAGGTAGATGTAGTGTACCCAGGGTATGGAGGGGGCAGTGTACCCAGGGTATGGAGGGGGCAGTGTACCCAGGGTATGGAGGGGGCAGTGTACTCAGGGTATGGAGGGGGCAGTGTACCCAGGGTATGGAGGGGGCAGTGTACCCAGGGTATGGAGGGGGCAGTGTACCCAGGGTATGGAGGGGGCAGTGTACCCAGGGTATGGAGGGGGCAGTGTACCCAGGGTATGGAGGGGGTTGTGTACCAAGGGTATGGAGGGGGCGGTGTACCCAGGGTATGGAGGAGGTATAGTGTACCAAGGGTATGGAGGGGGTAGTGTACCTAGGGTATGGAGTTCCAGAACTGAGCCAGATAGAGCCTTGGGGAGCTGCCTTGAGTTACCATACCCTGGGTCTTTACAGATTATACCCTGGGTCTAAAATTGAAATTTAACTAGACCCAGTGTCTTTGCTGACTGTACCCTGGGTTTACTTCCAAAAATTGAGCCCTATTCCCTTATGCCAGCATGGCCTTCCTCAACTATATACTGTACACTACACCTCATACCCCTTACATACCCTGGGTATACTACCCTTACATACCCTGGGTATACTACCCTCCATATCCTGGATACATTACCCTCCATACCCTGGGTACACTACCCCCTCCATACCCTGGGTACACTACCCCTCCATACCCTGGGTACACTACCCCCTCCATACCCTGGATACACTACCCCATCCATACCCTGGGTACCCTACCCCTTAA
The DNA here is from genome assembly GCA_936440205.1 of Lepidonotus clava. Lineage (NCBI taxonomy): Eukaryota > Metazoa > Annelida > Polychaeta > Phyllodocida > Polynoidae > Lepidonotus > Lepidonotus clava. The sequence goes on from OW387139.1 coordinate 22,193,518, forward strand.
TACCCCCTCCAATCAACAACCCCTCCATGCCCTCTACATAACCCATACAACCTCTAATTAGTAAAATACCCTGGGTATTCAACCAATTTTCATCTGCTCTGTACCCTAGGTATTCTAGGCCACCTCTAGAATGACAACATGTCACTGCTGTGCGTAGGAAAATATCCTAATGGAATGCTTGCTTCTGATTGGCTGCTCTGTAGCATACCCTGCATGTGACCAGGAAGTATATCCTGGGGCAACAGATAGTGGGCGAACGGCCCACAGATGTTTAGAATCCCAGCCGTATTTTGCTGCCACCTAGGAGATAAGGACTGGCTTATTATTGAGTTAGGGGAGGAGCTAGAGGAGGAGTTATGTTAATTAGGAGCAGGATATGGTGAAATATTGAATATTCATAATTAGATTGAATGTACAAAAAAGAAAAAAACAAAAAGGGAGAAGACTGAAAAAATACAAAAAAGCAAAAAGCTAAAAGGTGAAAAAATACAAAAAAGCAAAAAGCTAAAAGGTGAACAAACCAAACCAAGGATAAAAGACAAGGTAAAAGCATTGCTGTTACACTTGTGGTCCTAATGCTAAAAAGTGATTAGTGAGGGTTAAATTTGGTTAAATAAAATGGTGAAAGCTATTTGGAAGGAAAAAAAAAATATGACAAAATAAGCAAAAGGTGGAAGCAAAAAGGGTCAAAACACAACAAAAAAGCAATGGCCACTCTATACCCTGGTCGGTGGGCCATCCTCTGAATTTCCTCAATTAAAAGATATTTAGGGAATTCTGGAGGGAAATCCATAGAAATCCTTGGGAAATCAAGCAATTCATGAATGCATGAATAGGTGAGGTCTAAAGGGTTAATAACTATAATCTGTGAACTTTTTACCCTGGGTGCATTAACTGTCTCAGAACAGGCTAATTTCTGTGGAAATTGTGACCCTTCAGTCTACTTGGTGTTCTTATAGGGTACAGACCAGGCAGCATCAAGCAATAATTAGCATTGCTGTGGTTTGCACATACTATCAAGGTGTCCGAGACAAAATCTGTTAACTGGAGCAAAAACAATTGCCGATTGTGTCCACGATCTGATATTTAAAATCTTGACGACATCCAAATTGGGAAAACTTCTAGAAGCATGTGCAGACATATATTATTGCCTTCCAGTGCAACATGCCTCTGATGATTCATCCACATTCGAGAGAGAGGGGGACAAAAGTGAAGGTATTGGGGTTGGAATTCCGCAATATACAGGATGAATTCCATTCACTGGCACAGGGGTACCAGCGACCAGTAGACAAACATAAACTATAATTAGAGGGATCGCCACTTTTATTGAGTGACTTTGGAGATACTACTGATAAGAGAGATCGTTTACAGTGGCGGATTTAGAGGCGCTCCCCCCCCCCCCCCCCCTTGGCAAAATTTAGACTTTTTTATGTAAAATTCTGCCAAAAAGTAGTTAAGGAAATTCTTTTCCAAGAGCGCCCCCCCCCCCCCCTTTTCAAAATGCTGGATCCGCCACTGGTTTACCAGGTTGCGTCTACCATAGGAAAATCTACACTTCCCGTTTTTTTCAGGACGTCCTGTTTTAAATTATATTAGGGTGCAATCCAGTATCTTGTTTCAATGTCAAAATACATAATTGTATTAAAAACAAATAATTGAAAATATTCAATTTGAATAACATGAATGAAATAAGTGTTTCAATAGATTTAAAAAGTGTGCCTGTAATATTGGGACGTCATGTGATTCTAGGACACCTGACCGTCCTGTTTAGTTGTTTCAGGGAAGGCTGGTATCACGGTGCATTTCTTTTTTCTTTTTTTAACCACATTCATTCTGGGTAAATGTTCTTCCATGTAGGTATTTTGCATCAAGCAATGTCATAATTTACAATATCGTAATATTTTGGGTTCCGAGACCTCAAAATTGTTATTTCCGGGAGCAGGGCGGTGACGTAACCATTCCATCACTGTGGTTACGCAGATCCGTTGACATGTGACTATAAAATTCGGGAGCGTAACCGTTTCAAATCAGTTGCTCCCACACTACCGACCTGCTCACATCGTTGAATTTAAAATTCATATATATCATGATATGAGTAACATTAGAATTTATACAATAACATGTAAAACTTTTTAAAAGTAAAATTGAATATTTAAAAAATGAAACGATACATTTGCAAATGCAACGATCAGATTAAACTAAAGAATTTAGTCTTTCATAAGATACTATGTCTGATTTTAGCAAATTACCCATTTTCAATGTACTTACACTTAGATTTTTGAAATTTACAATTAACATAATCGTAGTCATCAAAAATAGTAAATAAACATGATAAAACACATCTTAAGAAATAAAGAAAAACACCAGAAATACCATATCACATCATTCCATTCAATGGAGGATGAATAACATAATGTTCAATAAAGAAGACAAAATATTTAAAGGATTTTAAATATTTGTTGATAATTCAGGACGTCCCGTTTTTCTGAGACGTGTTGTGTCATAGTTTATCAGGTCGTACCGTTAAAACAGGATAGGCTGTTTTACCGAAGTAGTGTGAACTCACAGATTTGAATTACATTAATATTATTGGGACGACATAATGGGAAGTCAAAATCTATTCTGGTGGATGAGGTTATCTCAATCAGTCCCAAATAAAGAGAAGGTGACACATGATCATGTGCCACATATACTGGGAGGTAGACGAAATAGAATACTGGTCCAGAGATGGAACAGGGTAAGCTTCACAGTCTTCTGGGGAAGTCCGCAATACATTGGGTCTTGGTGGGAGTATGTTTATTAATTAATCCCGATAGGAAAGAGCTATGCATGATGGTTGCATAATGTTACTGTATCGAGTGGATACATGTACTGGCACACCATCTGTTGAGATTACTTGAGTGAAGCAATGACAATCACACCTTGGATCAAATAAAGAAAATCCTCTTATTTGTGCTCACTGTCATTTGTTCTATTGAATGATCAGGTTGTGAAAGCGAGCGAGCTCGCTGGTTATATTTACTGCGACACTACCGGACGTTGTGACGTCATCGCCTTGGTAACGCTCGGACGCGTCCTATTCCATTTCCGCCGCCGCCATCTTCCCGAGCGCCCGCAATTCAAAAACTTTGTAAACAGTGGATCTTCGAAGATGGGACGCAAAAGAACCAAGAAATCATGCACCACATGTGGATTCAACCATACAGATTCGACTGGTAAAGAGTGTGAGACCGTGGAGCCAGCGGGTGGAGAATGGGGGACGGATCTGGACGAGTCGTTAGCGGCGGCCACCGAGGACGTGGCGAAGGAACCGACAACAACGGCACCCGACGAGGCGGAGGCTCAGTTGCCCGGCGGCATGGAAGCCAGGCTAAACAGCCGCATGGACAAAATGGAGACGATGTTTGGGCATCTGATGAAGAGTCTGAAAAAGGTGGAAACCAAGATTGACAGATCAGAGAACGTGGAAACCCAGCCGTCGCGCCCACCTCCTCCGCCTCCCCAGCCCCAGCCAAAGGCGGAAAGCAAGCCGGAGAAGAGTCGCCCGTGGGGGCTGAGCGATTCGTCAGACACGGACGCCTCGGGTGATGAATCGGCATCGTCGGGGAGTAGGAAAACGAAGAAGAAGGAGCGAAGCAAGTATCTCTATAAAAATTTTGTACAAAGGGACGAGAAAGTAAACGACTTCGAAATGCTCATGGTTGTCACGTTCCGCACGTTGATCGATTTGAAGAGTGACGGCGAGGACCTGTCAGGTATGCTTCAACACGGCCTGCTGCTGTCCGAAAAGGGGAGCAAAGGAGTGTACAAGCAAGAGGCCTTGCTGGCCTACGACGAGTCTATCCGTCGCAGGGCGGGTCGTTCTGGTGTAAAGGAGTTCGCCAACGTTCGTCAGGATGAGATCTTCCAGCACTTCTGCTTCGACAACAGCATCAACACGGAGGGTAAGAAGGGCAACAAACAGAAGACAAAAAAGTCCGACAAGGTATGCCTACGCTACAACTCAGATGATGGATGTAACAGCAAAGGGTGTTCCTACGCCCACAGGTGTTTGGCGTGTGATGACACAACTCATGGCAAACGTGAGTGCAAGCTCCTCAAGAATAAAGCCAGCAAATAGGATGAGGCTGGAGGTGGGGACATGGACACTTGTACGTCCGGGGCCGACCCCATCAAAGAATTAGGCCCAGCTGACACTGTCAATTCAGGAATTAATAGTCAGCAGCAGCAAGGAGTAGTATGCCGTAAGGACAATCAACATGATGCAGAGGCTCAGTACAGTAGTACTGCTATGGATCTCGATGTCAGTGATTTGTTATTGTTTAGCACACCTCCGACGTCAAAAGGGACAGTCATCGATGTGTATGTGTCATGCACAGAGGGCAGGTGTGACTGCCAGCACTACATAGGGGGTGTGAGGTCGCAACTGTTACCCTGTAGATTCGCTACCTTTTTATTTAACTGTGACAGATTCAGCCCATGTGACGAGTGGGAGTTATTCCAGGGCATAACCGACGGGTTTGACATCGTTAGCAAGCCAGTCACCGGCTATGACTGTGTTAACTATGCCTCAATCACCAGTGGTGAGGCAGCTCAGGTATGGGACAAAACCATCAAGGATGACCTAGAGGAGGGCAGGATCTCCATGACGTCCAATAAGCCCACCTGCATCCACGCATTGGGTGCAGTGGAAAAGTCGGGAGGTGGCTACAGGACCATAACGGACTGCAGCAGGCCAGAGGGTATCTCTGTCAACGCTTGCTCGGAAGGTCTGGCACCGAAGTTCAAATTTAAGAACATCGACTATGTTGTGGACATGTTGTCACCAGGAGCTATGATGTCGGTCGTCGACATTAAGTCGGCATACAGGGCAGTGTCCATCAACCCAGAACACTGGACGTACCAGGGTTTCAGGTGGATGAGTGAAGGCGAGGAGAAATGGTACATTGACCATCGAATGTGCTTTGGTGTGCGTACAGGGCCGTACTATTTCAACCTGATTTCGAACTTTATATTCGACACACTCACGGCTTATAAGGGTGTAAAAATGATGAACTACCTTGACGACTTCATCGTGGTTGCGGACAACTACGAGGGGTGTCTGGGCTCTCAGTCTGCGGTCATCAGTCTCCTCCGCAGATTGGGATTCCACGTATCCTGGCACAAAGTAACCCCCCCCTCAACGGAGGTGCAATACTTGGGAATCATCATAGACTCCGAGAAAATGGAGCTGAGGATGCCAGAAGCCAAGCTGGTGAAGCTTAGGAAACTTCTGCAACGTTACAAGGACGCGAAAATCATCGCCAAAAAGGACTTGGAGCAGCTGACTGGCCTTTTGGCTCATTGTTCCCACTGCGTGCGGGGGGGTAGGACCTTCTGCCGCCGACTGTACAACCTGTACAAAACGATGATAGTCAAGAAGGTCCAACATGCAGCCATTACTTCGGTGGTGAGGGAGGATATCCGCTGGTGGTCAAGCTTCTGCACCATATTCAACGGGGTTTCAGTCATTAACAGCACTGTGTACCACGACTGTGTGTATACGGACGCTTCCAAGAAGGGCTTCGGAGCAGTCCTGTCGGAGGACTGGCTGGCAGGGATCTGGGAAGAGAACTTCCCTCTCCTTGAGTCCATGGAATGTGACCACATCGGTATGCCCCCCAAGCTGGATATATACGACAAAGACAACATCAACGAGTTGGAGCTATGGGCTGTACTATCCGCCCTGCAGCGCTGGTATAGACTGTTCAAGGACTACACCGTCAAGATATACACTGACAACCTGCAGGTGTACCATAACCTCCTCAGCGATCGCAGCGTGAACGTGACATCCATGAGCTGGATAAGAGAAATATATTGGATGTGCATGATATACAACATCTACCTGGTGCCAGACTACATCCCGACGGATCTGAATGTAGTTGCGGACACTCTCTCCCGTCTCCCTTACAAGGTACGGGTGAGCACACCGGATCTATTGAATGGTTACAACTTATGTTGTGAGCACATCCTGTTTGATCGTTGCAGGTACGGATCTGGAGGATCTCAGACGAAGGAATGAACGTCAGCGGCTATCAGCAGTCTCAGCTTCAACGCTAAAGAATAGGAGGACACAATGGGCGTGCTATTTGAGGTTCTGTGAGACATTCAGTCTATCCTCTATGCCATGCCCTACTTCACAGGCGGCCTTATATGCCACACACCTGTCGGCTTACATGACGGCGTCATCTATTGTGTCTTATCTCCAAGCCGTGGTTTTCTTCCACAACGTTAAAGGTTACGCTCCACCGGACTTGAGCAACTATAACCTTAAGGCCACCTTGAACGGTATCAGGAACACTCAGGCCAGACCGACCAGGCAGAAGGAGCCCCTGTTCCCAGAGCACTTGGCCATGATTTCGGGAGTAGTAGATGTGGATGACAATTTGCAGCTCCTCGTATGGTCGGCTATGTGTTTTTTATTCAGGACACTCTTGCGTGTCTCTCATGTGACTACGTCCCCCCACAATTCAAATTCCGGGGACGTATCCTTCACAGATTGGGGGATGAATGTGAGGGTGCGCAGTTCTAAAACCAGGAAGGAGTATCAGAAGCCACACATTATACCCGTGGTGGCATCACCCAAGAAGGACATGTGCCCTGTGCACCTACTAAAGAAAATCTGGGGAAGGGGTCGTCGGGAGTCGACCCCCCTCTTCTCGACAGTGAGACATCCCTCTTTATCATACAGTACCTTCAAGTGTACTATGGACAAACTTTTGTCGGAGGCGGGGATTGTGGGGGATTTCTCGTCCCACTCCCTCCGACGGGGTGGGGCTAGTTTCATGTCTCTGATTGACTGCCCCGTTACACAGATAGGGTAAAGTCGGGTAATATGGGCACCTTAAGGACCCATGTCTGTAAATTCAAGGGAAATGATCATAATTCACTTCTGTTTTCTTTTATGGAATTGTTGTCAGTAATTGAAGAAATAAGTGTGTTTTTGACCATCTAGGCCAATAAATAATTAATATATTGAGAAAATAAAATTTTACATTTTCCAAACCCATATTACCCACCGCAGGGAAATATGGGCACCCCCTATTTTAGGGTAATATGGGCACACCTGCCCATATTAGCCCTGTAGAATTACAGTGACAAATGAAGGAGGCTAATATGGGCAGGGCAAGAACCCTGCCCATATTAGACTCCCCATAGGTTACTATGGGATTTAGGGGGGTGCCCATATTACCCTAAAAAACAGTCTTTCATAGATCCTCTATAGAATACAGGATATTTCTCCTATATCTTTGATTGTGGTTTCTACTTCTTCTTAAGAGGTTACACTACAATGTGGTATTTGAATGGTTAAGATATTCCTACTCACTCATATTTTATGTATCATTACGTGCAAGCATGCAAGCAAGTTCACATACCCTCTTACAGTTTTTGTAGCATATCTTGATAAATATATAGTAATTTACTGAAAAGGAATGGTCTATGCCAATGATTTTTGGTTCCCCACATTGTGATATGAGTTTGCAGGGCTTATATCTGATAGAAATATGAAATATTGGGGGTGCCCATATTACCTGCTATGCCCATATTACCCGACCTTACCCTAAAGGCCAGGGGTAACTGGGCTTCTAATTGCGTGTTTGACTATATCATTCAACCCTTTTCACAGGATTTTATCGTTGATTCAAAAATTGTTCATCACTATTCGAAATTTTAGCAGTTTGGGATTATTTTGGGTATATGATAAAGCTTCCCTTTCACCCACACTGCTTCCTGTCTGTATGTTAAGTAAGATATGTGAAAGCGAGCGAGCTCGCTGGTTATATTTACTGCGACACTACCGGACGTTGTGACGTCATCGCCTTGGTAATGCTCGGGCGCGTCCTATTCCATTTCCGCCGCCGCCATCTTCCCGAGCGCCCGCAATTCAAAAACTTTATTATATCCAATTGTCTATTCATGTATACTATGTTATTGGTATATGATAAAGCTTCCCTTTCACCCACACTGCTTCCTGTCTGTATGTTAAGTAAGATATGAATGAATAAGAATGGAAGCGAAGACAAGTTCAAAACCATATTTATTTAAGAAGAATTACACATCAAAACTAATAAGTGTTTAGCTAGTACATTAAACTCCACTATAGTTCAGTAGCCCCAACTTGTTTAACGTTTCACAATATAATATAGAAAATTTATTAATACCCCTACCATAAAGTTTGTATAAAGGTATGGTGTATTACTCTCCGAGTTCACAAGTATAAAATGTACAATAATCAGATCAAAAGTTGTTTCTCTATCGAGTGAATTAACCTTAGTTGTAATTATACGGGATTTTTTATTTTTGAATATAAAAAAATAGCACTTAATAGACGTCAATCTTTTGAGATGTTACACAAACATAAGGCGGGTGTCCGTCGGCGTTTGCGCAAACTACAACAGCCTTGCTGCCAGGCTACACAAACATTAATTTCTATTGAACCGTGTCTCAGAATTGTATACTAGTCTTCTGAACTTTTTCTGTTATGGCGGAAAACTGTCCAGAAATTGTTATAACCGTATCTCCGAGGATAAGTGATTATATTGATGTTCCAAAAATCTCAAGATATTCTCTGGATGTTTTAGTTCCTCGCATATTCTTCTTGTTATGGTTCAAATTTCATAGGCGGCTATTAGATAAGGAATTATTCAAACAAAGGTGCATTAATGGGATTAACGGTCGGTGTTTATCTGTAGAATCCATTTGTCCAGAATTTCCATACATCTTGGATCCGTTGTGCATTGAGAAAAATCAGTAATAGGCTTATGCCAATTGCGAACTCGATTCCAGTGTGGCTCCACAGCCACTGGGCTGAATCGGTGCACAAGTCGATCGATTACTATCAAAATAATCAGCCATTAGGATATTTACAGCAATTCAGATCACCAATCAGTAAGCAATATTGAAATTCATTGAAATGTACATGTTTGATATGAATCAATGCTAAAATGGGTAAAATATGGCTGATTTTAGAGACTATCGGACAGCTATAACATATAAGCTGACCGATGTGATTTTGACCATATATTATATGGCCAAAATCACTTAGTAGGTATGGGTCTTCAGTGGATATTAGTAAAACAATTATGTATTTCGAGAACATTCTCCCTGGCCTCTCATACAGACTACCTCCCCCCAACTACACCCCGGGAAACGAAGTACATCTCTTTGCCAATAGCTACATTCTATGCAGAAGGTACGTCAATAATGAGAGTGACTAAAAGATGAATGGTGTAACGAAGGCTGTCTCAACGGTGCTAAAGAAGATTCGAAAGGTGAACAATTATCTTTGGAATCCCATAATTGATAAAGTATTAGAAACTGAAGCTCTTAATGCTCAACGTGAGAATACACCGGTCCACAAAGGCTGCATTGACATTCTGAGAGATTACATCCTTTTCACTGTTTTGGGTGTGGTAGCGCATACAGAACAATGCCCTTTACATTGTCTCGTAAAAAACAAGTAACCGATGTGTTGTTAATGATGGATGTGCATAGGCCTTTTTCTGTAACAAAAAAAAGTAGCTTTGTGCCCAGTGTTTAGAATTCCTTGTTCAACAATACCAGCTTCAAAATAGATATATGAAACATGATATATCTATACGGAAGCTTTTCTTTGATAAGATTAATTTCAAATTTGTAAATTTAGCATTCGCCACAAAAATATCCGACATCGTCTTTTCATATTATATGTTGAATCAAGACACATTATGCAGTCACACTGTGGTAGGAGTCTCAGTTTTAACACAGAATCCTCTCTTTCCTCACATTGTATCTTTTTGTATGATCAAGGGACAAGATGAATTACATGCAATTTTAACTAAGCCACAATGTGTTTTTTTATCGTTATTCTTACTTTCTTCTGCATTGGTCCCCTCATACGGGCCACCATCGGGGAATCAGACAAATAGTTATTGGTTGCATGCGAGTTTTGTGTGATCATGAGGGGTAACTTAAATGCATCATAGCCAGCAAGGTATGTTTCTTTAACTAAATCGTTGGTTGAATGAGGAGGGCCATTGTCTGCAAAAAGCTAATTTGGCCAAACATGAGCACTATTACGAATAGCTCTTAATGTTCATCAAAATATTGTGTAATATTGTATTGTTAGACCAAACCCCAATATCCACAACAGGGGTTGGTTATATTATCTTTTTTGCCCCCTTTTGCTTTGGAAACAGTTCCCCATTCGTTGCCGCGACGGTCACATCATGGTTACTTAAAATGTATTAACAAAGGATTTAATCGAAGAGTATATTTATTTATGTCCAAACGTGAGTCCCTATTTCTTATTTCCTACAGCTGCATTGTTCGGTCTTCTCGGTGGCAATATCATCAGCTGTTATCAGCGAGATTCCACACAAACACAAACATTTATTTGTATTTATATTGTTGTTAAATATGTTATTTGTAATTGTATTTGTTGTGAAAGTTACGATTGATTATGAAAAATGAGAAATGGTGATCTTATGATGTACTCGACTACTATCGGAAGAGCTCTGTACAAGAGATATGGAATAAAGTATTGAAAAAAAAGGGGGAAAATCAACCAGAAGTTATCAGTCTATTGTTGTATTAGCTCCGTTCTTTCTTGGTCCAAGTACTCAACTGCTCAATTCCTAAGAAAAGAACCATGGTTTAGTTGGTACCCTCCATTTCTTTTTTCCCCATCTCTATTGATCTTTATTCGCATCAGCTTATACTAACAAGCTGCAACTACGGTTTTGATCTTTGACGTTTCTAAGGACCATATTACATTATACTATATCGTCTGATCGTTCTAAAAGAAACTTTGTGTGCTTTAAGCACGAGTACATACATCAAAGGGAATATTACACTTCACTCGTTTGTTTTAGTTCCATCAAAGAGGCACATGTTTTGCCTTCAGATCTGCTCTGTGATAGATACTTTGGGTTTGACCGATGATTCTTTGGACTGTTTTTGTAAGCCATCAAAATCCCATTGCCAATGAAAGGAGACTCCGTTAGCTATAAAGACTTGTTATCGATTATTCTGCTTAGCTGGCCACCAAAGGACGCCCGTTCGTCAACTACATTAATCTGATAGATAGGTTCTTCAACACGCGCGACTTCATAATATAGAGAAATAAGAACAACTTACACCAAAGTAAAGATTCATCCATTATTGATGGTTAAAACAACAAGCAAAACGAGCACATCACTTCAGTTAAAGATCACACCGCGGTTATATAATAGCAAACTGTCCTCACAGCTGCTTTCGCGTGGGAAAGTAATGATTACAGAGGAATCTGAAGCGACTAAGGAGTTATGATATAATAGTTTGTATATACCGTGTTCCAAGACGACCCATCCGAAAAAGTAAATTACATCACAGTGTATTGACAACTGCTTCTTGGCCATTCTCACTTTGTTTTTCTAAAGTTATGTAATCATGCCTTTAGCAGAGCCAACTAAATTTAGAGTTACAAATGCACACTACAGGGTCCCAACACAAAATCCGTTTTCATATTCCCTATGTTTCCCCTTAGATTTCTGTCCGACAGCAATTTTCTTCTGTGTCATATTGAGCAAGTTGCTCAAATTTAAAAGCCTCCATGTACAGAAAAAAATTGGACTCAACAACGAGAAGTCAAATCTTACTATTTTGAGAATCAGGAGTTTCAGAATCTGGCAAAATGAAATTCCTTGTGTTTTCCCTGTGTTTTGGTAAATGACATTCATTATATTTACCCTGTATTTTGGTAAAATTTGCAAATTCCCGGTGTTTTCCCTGTTGTGGAATTCTTTTTGCCACTAAACTTACATCCTGTTTTTAGGAGCTTTCTGGTATGTATGTTTCTGGTAGAGTGCATAAATATGGATAATAATTAGTAATAGTTCAACGACAAACTTCAGAAATAATGCAGGATAGCGTTTCTTTTATTCAGACAAAATTTGTATTTGTTCATATTCGTGACCATTATTTCAGATTGATATGTGACAAAAAGTGCATGGATTATACATCCAGGCAGGAATCATTAATCATTAGTTAACCTACACTGAGCGTTTTTGATTACTTTAATTGAAATATTATATCGAATCTGAAATATCTCCACTGGTTGAATACCCGTCTAGATGTATTCATAACTTCATAACCTAATATCACAATGTCATATGTGCATCACATAAGCGGTGTAAAAGCCTCACAATTCATCCAGTTCTATATATGCATCATGTTACAGTAAAACAGGTAAGCTGATGTCGGTATTTCTCTGATCTTATCAAACACTTCTACGTGCATTTCTAAATCATTGAAAGCATAATTGATTCAAGGTGAAGTGTGTATGCCTGTTGCAAAAACACTTCCAATGGTCTTTTGAACCCATGTGGCAGATAAAACTGTTTTGACAAAACGAGGTGGTACCACAAGAGGTTTAACTCGTAAAAGTTCCTTTATTCTCCGAGTCTGCATTGGGTGGCGGTAAAACTGGGCGTGGCCTTTGATGTGAATGGACTCCATACACATCTTAAAAGCCAACTCCTGAAAGTATAGAAGAGAATACGTTACCACAATATACCAAAAGATATTTTTTAAAGCATGAACATTATGAATATGTCAAATTCAAGACCCAAACGATTTTAACATAATACATGTTGTTCGAAACCCAGATCGCGTATCTAAAGCTACAATGAAGCGTAAGTGAATGCTCCACAGGTACATAACATATCAAACTGTCTAGATTACCCAGCCTGCACAATGATATCTTAACCTGGGTTGTATCGGATGGGAGATGCATAACATGATGCAACATCCATGAGTGAATTTCATATTTATCAAAAGATTGTTTTTTTTAAATCAAAATCTACTGAAACTGAAATGCTATGGACATCAGAATATTGGTGGTTTGCACCTGTTAGCTATTTTAGTCATGGAATCAATCATGGCTCTAACGATAGTGTCATATATAGATCTGAGGTATTTTAAATCTGAAAAGATGGAATTTTGGTCCAAATATATGAAATTCCGAACGTGCCTAGGCTTAAAATTATTATTCTATACGATAAATAGAGGAAGGAAAGAAAGGGGAACACTGATTTCAATATGTCCTTCGTTGTGATAAGGTTTTGGGGAGGTGAAATTTAAACCTAAGAGACGCGATGTTATATTGCGTATTGAGGAGTAATAAATCGTGTATAATGAGTCTGTTCTAACTGGGGAGATGCCAGGGGGGCTGGTCCTCTGGGCACGCCTCTACTTACCTATTCCCATGATTATCTACGATTTTCTTATTCTTTATTACCAGAGGGTATTGTCGAGTTCAGATCATTGGAAGAGCTAAGGGTGTTGTCTTATAGTGGAGCAGGGTCTTCCCCGCCATCTGCCCCCCAGGGAATAAATGGTCCTCGCGCACAGCCCTTATTAACCCGTCACGATTGAGATTTTATAAAACATGATAGCCGTGTTACTGAACTGTAGAAAGGCCTTTATGAAGTGTTTTCAGTTATCTTGGATAGACTATCGGTCATCTTCTTTATGGAATATGAAAACCATTAAAACCCATGTGCAATACATGAAGAGAAAAACACATTTGTTTAATGTGGCCCACGACCGTAGGAATGATAACTGTTCTCGGCCCGTTTTCATGCGTGGACAGGTGAAAATAAACCAACAGCCAAAAAAAGTTGTTTGTTTTATGACTGGACCCGAGGTCCAAAAATGACTCTCACAGGATAACGTCCCCGACAAAGAGGGAAATAATTGATTTGAAACCTTTTCGAATTACAATTTTATTCTTGTGTGGGGAAAACAAACGTGCATTCAGTTTAATTTGAGCCATGAAATTCGAATTGGTCTTCCATGTTGTTTTTGTTCCCATTTAGTCTTTTATGTTACAGCGAGATTCCATATGAGGACGATTATAATAAGATATTTTCTCCAGTACCGTTCCTGTCTCTTGATACATCCTCACAGTACCCATGATACTATACTTTATAAACTTGAGCCTATAACTGGGCTCTCGGCAGTGGTTTTGGTACCCTCTGTGTTGACGCTGTGTTGGCGTTGACTACGGCAACACCCACGTTGTATGTACTATTTGGGTTGTTCGTACCATTGATTAACTCATTCTATACGTGTTAGCCTTACTATATCATATGCTTAGTTTCCGAGAATAAGTCTTCTAGAATCATGACACTGGAATTAGCTTGTTTATAATTCATAATAACGTCTCTATCATGCCATACAGACTACAGTTTATTCCACGAAAGCACTTTGGACATTTTGTTTTCGTCGTAGCGCATATATATAGACATTAATTTGATAACACTAATGCTGTTACTTTTAAAGTGCGTACTGCATTGGAAAAAGTTTTTTACTTTATAAATAATAGAACACATGGCTGTGGGGACATGTGTCACGTGCAGTAATGTTAAATGACAAGTGAATCATTTAACTTAATTCCCCATAATGTTGTCCGGAAAACGAGTCTCCCATCCCCCGCTCCTTCCGGCGCACAAAGAAACGCTTCTTTAATGCCCTTTGGGAATGCGCTTTCTTTCTCATCATACAAGTGTCTTGTTCAACTGGGGAAATAAGGCTCTGTCCTGGCTCTAATTGTTTTTCCCCCTTTTGCTTGGCATTAATCGTCGCGATCCCTGGAACCCTAGGCCGCGCAGGGGGGTTCTTTAAGTCGGGGATGACCCAAATCACAGGTGAGTCATCTCTTCTCACCTGTAGCCGACCATTAATAATAGAAACCACCCATCGCCTGTACATCTCCAATTAGGCCTAAAAGGTCTCGTTTGTTGACACAAGGCGTTGAAAGGCTGGCCTAACCGGCTGATTAAAGATTTAATTAAAGGAGAGAGGGTCCTTTATTGCAGGCTTGACCTGGTGCGGCTTCTAGGAACAACGCACTTCTAGGACTAATTCCAGCTTATCGGTCAGGCATGTCTGAACCCCACGTCAGGTGTGGAGGAATGCATGGCCGGTTTAATCCAACAGTCAATACTTTTAATATAAACGGTAGAATCAGACCGGCTTAGTATGGAGACCGCTATGTATGAAGTTGATATAAATCCAACGGTTCCTCCTATGCTTTAATACACACTTTTAAAGGCCCATTTGTATTGATTACACAGCAGTTGACGGTATATAATGGCTTTCCATTATGGCTGAATTTCTAGTTTGTATTGAGCTATCTACTGACAAGAGAGGGAGAATACAAAACAATCGGTTCATCTTTGGGCCAACTTTTGCAATCGATCGCATGCCCTATGTACCTCCTCAAAGTCATTTTATCATGAAACTATCCTGATATGGTCCAAGGCAAATTGAACCGACTGTGCTCTCTATTTACATAAGCTGGCGATCCAATATGGCTAGGTAGGATTACAATGAACACTTTATTTCCAGGGGCTGACTCAACAGGTCCTTCACTACAAGGGGGAATATGACATAGACTATACTGAGAATACTTCTAGTTACATTCAGAGCAGCCTCTCAGTGTGTAGAGGTTTCATTGCAGTTACTTTATCTGATGCAATATTTCATTATAATCAATTTCTATATGAACGATAATGTAGGCCTATTCGTATGGTAAATTTGAAAATAAGCCCTCTGTGCATCCATAAACTTAGTTTGAACAGGTAATGAATAAACAGTATGATGGAACCCGCATGGCCGGTATATCATTAATATGGTACAATGCATCTGATATCCAGCATTCTCTGTCTATGCAGAATAAGCGATCCATCAATCATTGCTGCTAAAATACATTAACAATAACATGTAACCTTCTGTCTGATATTCAGCATTCTGTCTATGAATATTGTTCGCCATCGGGTCGTTACAACTAAAGCACATTAAGATGATACATCGAAGACCATCTACACAGCATTCTCTGTCTATAAATAACAAGCAATCTACCGGGTCACTGCCGCTAAACTACATTATCATGCCACGTTCTGTCTGATATTTTAAGTTCTCTGTGTGTTCTCTTAATGAGCGCTGCAGCAGGTCATCCCCACTAACCAAACTAATATGGTGCATTCCGTGAGATATATCACGTCCTCCACGGAGATCTCGTTTCACAATTATTGCAGCGGGCAATTTCTATTATACTACATTAACATGGTTCATTCTGTCATATATTGTAGTCTCTTTGGGTTAACATCTTACGGGTGTTACATAGAGCATTGCCACCATTATAATTATATTGTCTAATATCCTATGCTCACCTTGTGTACATGGTACCGCATTAGCCTATTCTGGCTATATCACATCAACGTGGTACTTCTGTCTGATATTCTACGTTTTCCAGCCCTGCCCATGTCATATTCCCGCTATATTATATAAACCCAGTACATTCTGTCTGACATTGTGCATCGCCTCTGCGCTAAAATGTGCTCGTTGACAGCCCCTGATGTTGGTTAGCAGCAGGATATGACCAGTCTTTTGTCGAGCATGTTGCGGCCTTCCTGTTGTGACACCTGCCTTAATGGCCTCCCTCCCCCATGGAGGCCTTACCATGTAAACCTGACAATTAACAAGGCCGGCTGACAGGTAATGTACGAGGTGTACAGCGGGGAACTGCTCTATGTCTAACACACCGGCCTCGACGGTTTTACACGTAAATTATACCCCGATGTCTCTATATCAAAACTGTCTATAACGTTATGTATGCCGGGGGAACGGCAAATGAGCGCACACGGATAAACAAGGGAGTGCCAAAGATTGGAGATATCGAGGTCGATGCGAGTAAATAATGTATCTGTAGCCAACATCATCATGCGCTTACAGGTATGATTATGTAAAGACAGGGAAGAAGGCAAAAAGATGTATTCATAATGCGCTGGGGGGGGGGGGGGGGGGACGCACAGTACTGAGTTAACTATTCATAGGATTCAAGGGGATGGAAATTGCCTCTGAATACAATTTTGTAATATTGTTATAATAACAATCGACGTAAGCAGCGACAAATTTCTAAGGAAAATGAGAAAATGTGCTATGTAATTGTCTGTCACTTCGCTCGATTTAACTAGAATCCCTCTTGGTGTTACATACTGTGAGTCATGGTGAGAACTGGACGGCTGGAAGCAGTTAGAGCTAAATTAAACTTGTGTTGGTATAGGAGGGGCTAGGTCTCGTTCAAGAATTCCAATTGGCCTTTTGCTTATACAAGGTTCTCTATTTCCAGACGTTTCTAAAATAGCCTTTAACCAAGAAGAAGTTGGTTTCTATAAAAAATAATTCCAGTGTTTAGAGCATATAGAACCGCTGTCTGGGCTAACCTTAGAAGCCGAAACCATTATTTTGTTCATTGTCCCTAACAGCGTGAATTGAGTAACAACATTGTCAACGGTTTTTGCCCTCGAGATGGTTGAAGGTCCTATCTATCTGGCAATACTGTTTCAGACAGATAGAAATCAATAAACGCAAGATAGATAGTGGCATAGACCAATCTTAAAGAACCATTTTAAACATCACAATACACTTACCAGTTTATTATAATTGTTCTATTTATGTCACTCCTAATTTCGACGTAAAATAGCATCTTCACTTGTCTGACCATACAAGGTGAGCAGGCAACTCCGTCGGGATCTTCGTACCCGGAAATATGGTGAAGAAGGCGCCAGGCCCAACACAGTAGCCCCGTTTTATACACGACCATAAAGTATGCAAAATATGGACTGTGGATGCGTCTAATCTACACTGGGATTACGGCACATATTTGTGCACTTGACTTGTGATCGTAATATGAGAAATTACAGACCATTAACGTCTAATCCAGAGTGCTCCTGCGAACGCCCCGGTAAGGCAATACATGTACATTTATGTAGAACTTCGCTGTTCGCATCATTATACGGGCAGTGACTCTCTGTGGCCATTTGGCAGATTAACCCGTCAGGCCTAAATCTGGCCATATCCGCTTCTCGGTACCAGTTTTCTTTTCGATATCTTTAAACATAACATTGGATCCAAAGGGTAAAGGTCGGTATAAACAAACACATACATCAGTCGGCATCTTATTCATTGTGTTTACAGCGTGAACAAGGCTGAACAATGGCCTAAGTATCAGGACATTTACTGTGAAGGCGGGCCAAGTAGGCGGGCCAAGTAGGCGGGCCGAGTAAAGGTTTGCTTGGGGACCAAGCACATTTCTTGTTAAATGTAACAGAAGCAAGCCTCAGGGGGGGAGTCGGGGGGGGGGACTAAAGCTCTGTATGGATACTTTTCTTACGTACTAAGATATTCAGGTCTTTTTGACTCCCTCCCCCCTCCTTTCAAAATAACTTGATGGACTTATTTAGTATGCACCACATGGCTGGAGATCTCTACTTTATCTGCGCATACTGGGACTCATCCATTTATTTCAACTAAGCATGAACCACATCGGACTTCATTTGAAATGAAACACACAAAAAATAACCTAAACTGCAATCTAGTGGCAGACTCGGGCGCTCTAAGATAAGAAAGAGAGCCGTAGGAGATAAACACAAGCCTGGTACTTTTGTACTGAAATTTCATTTTAACGCATACGAACAGGTGATTGTGTGCGTGGATTATTGCATCAAAAACTGGACGCTCCATGCATTATGAGGGGCGTGGGGATGATTGATTTTACAATTCATCCCTTGGAGAAATTATTTTGTTAGCTGGCGGAAGGGTGTCCCTGTTGCCGTCTGCCTATCCATCATAGGAGCGGAATCTGCGAATCAAAACCCAATCAGGGCGAGGGGCGACGGAAAACCAAGATCAAACCAGCGCCAGTCACAAAACTACGAGCTGGTGATGGATTGCTTCAGATTCTCTGGAGTTGTAAATGGCTCCAATGATGGCATGTTTTGTGAAAACGAGCTGCTCAGATGGGGCGATGAGAAGAGCCCCTGTCGCCGACCAGCGACTGCAGCCAGTGACTGGACTTTAACCAAACATGGGACTTTAGGGAAGAGATAAAGCCAAGCACCAGGGTCCTGTTTTCATGTTTAGGTATGGCTGATTGTTTAGTGGTAGATACAGGAGGAGAGGAAGCATACAATTTATATCGACTAAAAGGGTTCACTAGTAAACATGACCTATCCTTTAGATCCAACTGGGTACGTCCATGATGATCCGCACTTTTTTTTAGACGTGTCGCTATAAACACTGCTTTAATGGACCTTTTTTTGCCATTTTATGTCAATTCAATTTACATTTTTCATGATGGGGCGATAGAAGCCAGTTCAACCACATCCATATTGCATTGCAGTTTTTCTTTATCGCTATATTTGCGCATTCTCTAACAGCACACGGCCTCTCCTGGTGCAACTAAACCATGGTGTAAACTACTGTTTCCATACACACAATAAACTCATACACAAATATTTGTACATGTACGTGAACATATTAAACCTTCCACCAGTTTGACTGTTTCTGTGAAAGTAAACGTGGTACAGGTTTCCCGCTACAACCATTATCATAAATGGTTTATTTCAACTCGTTGAACAACTTCGTGACCTTTAAGTTTTTAGCTGTCTGGCGAGACCTGATACCCTCATGAAATATTGAAGGCTTATATTTTTTCAGCGTGCCGACACGTTCGTTCAATCATCTATGTCAAAATATCCATTTTACTTGGGTATAAATGTCCGTCATTTAATGTCGAGGCTCACTTAAGTGCATTAATACATGAAAACATATTCAATCTATCTGATTCAAACGGCAATGTCGTTGCCCTGAAGTTATTTTTGCAAGTTCGATATCTCAGGTGTACATGTAGTCCTAACCATGAGATAAGGACTCGCAAATCTGCTTCTAAAAAGACTTTTATAATGGGATCCCTGTAAAAAGAGGGGGGGGGGGCAGCAATGAATTATATTACCCCGATGTATTGGACTAAACTTGCTGAATATGAGAACTGTCGATGGTGAAATATAATTGAATTGTATTTTCTATTGGCCTATTTCCACTTACGGGCGAGATTACTTTCTTGTAAAAAGAGTATGGTTTGAATTTCGAGAATATAGTCAGAAGTAAAGGATTTTTAGTCACTGGCTTTAAACTTGATAGGCCAACAGGACATACTTTCTTTCATGTGCATATATATTTATCGTTAACTTGAATAGGCTTTCCAATAACCTATGGGTAAATCACTCTATGGCCACGTCCCCCACAGCAGGCTGCTCCTTTATCAGTACAAGTGCAACTGTATAATCTCGTTTAAAACTGAAATCGTTATTAAAATAACGAGATTCTTCGCCTGTTAATGAAAAAGAAACTACTAAAGTTTGAAATAGATAATTGTAAGATAATCATATATTTGTATAAAGAAGAGGTTGTTATTAGCAAAGAGGAACTCGTGAGGTAAAAAAGGATATCCTATTTAGATGCTGTATCAAAGTGAGATTTGAACCTGTTCTTGTATACTTGCCACATCATAAAAACATAGTCACCATGCTGAATAATATGTCTTTTGACCTTTGAAACATGGAAGAAATTTTGTTAAGCTCGAAAATTGAAGGGAATTTTGGACATATTGCGCATCATAAATAATTATAAGATTGCCATGCTGACAAACATGTCTGATGACCCTGCAAAAACTTGGAAATAAAAAGAAATTTCTTGAAAATCAAAAATTTTGAAGTCATTTTTGGGCACTTGGCGCATCATAAAAACATGGCCGCCATGCTGATAAACATGTCTGATGACCTTGTCTAAAGCTTGGAAGTGAAAAGAAATTTCTTGAAAATTAAAAATGTTTAAGTCATTTTTGGGTACTTGGCGCATCATAAAAACATGGCCGCCATGCTTATAAACACGTCTGATGACCTTGTCTAAAAGTTGGAAGTGAAAAGAAATTTCTTGAAAATTGAAACTTTCGAAGTCATTTTTGGGTACTTGGCGCATCATAAAAACATGGCCGCCATGCTAATAAACATGTCTGATGACCTTGTCTAAAGCTTGAAAGTGAAATATATTTTTTGGAAAGTTGAAAATTTTGAAGTAATTTTTGGGTACTTGGCACATCATAAAAACATGGCTGCCATGCTAATAAACATGTCTGATGACCTTTTCTAAAAGTTGGATGTAAAAAGAAATTTCGTAAAAATCAAAAAATCTGAAGTCATTTCTGTGCACTTGGTGCATCATAAAAACATGGCCGCTATGATGATAAACATGTCTGATGATCTTGTCTAAAACTTAGAAGTGAAAAGAAATTTCTTGAAAATTAAAAATTTGAAGTCATTTTTGGGCACTTGGCACATTATAACAACATGGCCGTCATGCTGACAAACATGTCTGATGACCTTCTATAAATGCTGGAACTGAGAAAAAAAAATCATACAAATTCAAAATAGTGAACTTGTTTTTTCTCATTTGGCACACCATAACAACAGAATGTAGGGGATTTGACACCTCTGTTCTGGTCTGCCGGTCAGCTAATAGCATGAGAGGCAATTGACTTTCACCTGGGTTCCACACTCTCCTACTAGAGTTGCCCAAAACTCAAAGTTGTTTATTATTGTTTTAACTATCCTGGAACTTGTAGATTTTAACCAAATAACATGAATACAAGCAAAATACATATAAACTTATAACACAACTATGTAAAATACCTTTAAGGTATGTTTTTAAAGAATTATAACAACACAAAATCCATTCTAATGTAAGAATTGTCAAAGGCCATAGAACACATCTACATGTAACTGAATGTAACTAAATGTCCCCTCACAAGAAAACCCATGCATCCACTCTCCAAGCATAGGACAGGAACCAGGGGATTAAATGTGTGATAATAGGGTGAACAGGTTCTTTCACTTGTTAAAGAAACAGCCATCCTATACTTCACCAATCAAACTTTATATCATTTGTGAAACTTAATACAACGCGAAGAATAAGTACATAATTACTGACAATGGCATGTTACAGAATCCATACCTGCACATCACGGACGTTGACTGCCTATCCCAAGTCCGATGCGACTACTTTGCTGCGTCCCCGTTAGCTGTGGATGGTGTACCGTTCTTGGCTGCGACCTGTAAAAGAATAACGTAATATCAAAAAAACAATTATTTCATTTCATCACTTTGTTTTCATTAAGCCAGGTATGGCGACCAAAAAAATCCCCGAATCTTATATCCACTATTCCAACATTTGGATTCGTGAACAAACACCAAATTTCAGATTCGTGAAATTCTTTTTGGGTTAAAAAGTCTCTAATTATATTGCAATATGTTTCTAGAATATATCATGAAGTATCTTTTATCTTGCTGAGTGTTTACTGACTGTTGACTATAGAAAAAAGAAAGAAGGCACATTTGGCAAAGGAAAAGAAACATGACAATACACTCTCTTCGCCTCTTTCTTTATTGCTTTCTAGAAAGACCCCACCCCCACAACACAACACATCCCTCCCAACATAAGCTCACTTTCTTTGAATATCAGACGTGAATGGACATCAATTTTCAGTCTCTGTTGTCCTTAAAACGCCTCTCCTAAACGCAAATCGCCGCCCACCGAGCAGGGGTCAATCTTTTTACTTAAACACTCCCCTCCGTTCCCCTTAATTTCTCGGGCCTCCATGAACAAATACGGCGCGTCTTGTCATTGAGAGAGACACCACCAGTGGAGGAGGGCGACGCCGGGAGGACTCGGAAATAACGACCCCATGTGACCGCCTGTGGACGTGCCGCGGTCAAATTGAACCAATCAGCGACGGGCCACACTTAAAAACGGCACCAAATGTCGGCTTTAATGCTAGGCGGGGGACAGCCACAAACACCGGCCTCAAGACGGCGCCTGGGCCTTTGGTTCTGGGCTGGTAAATAAAGTGAAAAAGTGAAAAACAAGTCCGTAAATAGCTAAGACAACAAGTGGTAATACACTAAAAATAAATGGCAATACACTAAAGGCCGGGAGGTCTACTTGTACAACTCGGCCATTTCTTTAGTATAATGATAACGACGAGCGTGTTACCAGTGACGGACTGGTTAGAGTGCGGGCAGATCTTTTACCAGCAGACAGATAGCCTGTGGCGCGGGAGGTGCGGAAATAAGTAAATGCCATCATGGGGTGGACTGATGTAAAGGCGAGGGGAGCCGCGACAGCAATTTTCTCGTCGGGCGAAAGCCAAATATATAGTGAGTGTGACTGATGGGCCGCCGGCCGGCCTCTCTGGGAGCAGCTCACAGTGCTCACCACCTGCTCATGATGTATTCATATATACTCAAATTCTAATTATGACTCGGCCCAGCTCCTGATCTTCCTGCCTATTTGATGAAAGTACTCACATTCTAATTAAAGCCTTACACAGGCTGCCCCTGTCTATAGGTACTGTTACATCTTCTCATCAGTGCTTATGTTATGGGAGAGGCTACATGGTGTGTTTTAATTCAATGACACCAGAATGAACAAGCTGGCTTGTTTTAATTTCTCTGTCAATAAATCAATTCCTGTTGACGCTTTGTTCTTTATCAAATTATTTTTGTTTTGTTGAAACAGACAAAAGAAGTGTGGGTCCAACGACACTGACTGGTGTGAAATGATTTGTCAACCCAACTTTCCACATTAATGCAAAATGTTCTGACCGTCAGCTATCGATACACATTAAATATTGTTTAAATTAACAACTGTATATAGAGGCTCATGAGTATATAGGGCATTAAACAACTGGCCACATACGATGGCGTTCATACATATCATGTGCGTATATATACGCACCTAACGACCTTATAAAACCACTCCACCCAGAGATCCTCACGCCCATTTACAAGTTTTCCTCAATTGTGTAGGACAATGGCTGTCACGTACATGGGCGATTTTTTAAACCAAAGTTGAGAGGCTTTTTGAAAGGACAGGCTGCAATGGCTTCTGTTTCCAGGGTTGTTTTCGTATTAACACCCAGTGTGGGGGCAAAAAGTCATTATGGGAACATAAGAGACTTCTGTGCAACGCGGCCGTGTTGAGAAAAACCGACCCTCCGGAATATTGAAAGGGGTTAGTGTTACCAAAGCGCCGGTTACATTGTGACTCGGCGGTAGAAAGGCATCGGACCACTCCGGGTGTCATTCTCCGAGCAATTTACAAGGGACGTTTTCACATAGAGCATTACCGGTAGTTCTCCTGTAGTCATGGCAACGCGGCATTCAACAGCAAGAACCCTATATAATTATGTGCATGTTTCGAAACGGCTCGTATATTGAAACACAATAATTGATACACACGATCTTTCTCCTCGTGCATTGACCTTTCAAGTAGAAATAATTGTACATGTTTCAGCCACCCATATGATAAACCATAGTTGCGTAAAGCAGTCGATAAATGGGAATTACTGGACATTCAACTATCATTGATACTGGAAACAAGTGGTCGTAAAAGTTCTGCTTCGCTGAAAAATGGTAAATGAAATAGTTTTGAAATCCAGGCGCGAATATCAACATATCTTAGCAAAATATTAGGGGGCACTTTAATCAACTAAAGTACACCGAAGAACATCCGATTTAAACGTATATGGTTTGCTGAATACACAGACCATACTAGTCCGCATTTTCGTGGAAAGAGTCGCCATATTAATTTCAAAAAAAGATGTTGGTTATGTGGCACAATACCTGTTAGAATGCTAGCGGTTGAGGTCTTCCTGAATTGTGAGTGGGCATAATGTGACCCGATTAAGTATTAATTAATATTTGCGGGGACAATGATGGAGCGGCACAGAGGCCTGTGGCGACAAAGGTTTGATTGTACTGTGACTATAACTCGGCGGGACACATGGCTAATGCGGCGCTTTTGATGGAAATAAAACTTCGATTAATGAAGATGTAAATGTGCGCAGTTTAGAAGTACTATTCCATTACAATTTGTTATTACCAGACGTGTCATAATAAAAAGCCAGTTCCTATGCATATCAATTAATGTCCCTGCTTATTTATCGTGTCACGTGATACCAATGTAGCACTTTAAAAACATATTAAAAAAGACATAGCTCAGTTTAACACGTTTCTGCCGGGATCTCTTTCGGCTAAACTTGACCATTTTCCCTGCCCCTAAGGGCCTAGCCGTGTCCAGTGGTGGCCGTATTCGGCTCAGGCCCTCCCTCCCCCGACACCCCCGGCTACTCGTGCCTCAAGTATTGTTCTCGGAGCACGCGGGCCGTGTTTGCCAATCACCTGTGGAGGGGGCGTCAGGGTGAACAGGAGGAGGGGCTTGTCGCCGTCAGCCCGCAGACCCCCTCATCGGTCGCCACCAGCCCCCGCCTCTTTTTACCCCCTCCCCCTTTTTCTATCTATCCCCAGGAGCAGCTGGTCCGAGATTTCCTACCGGACTTGATTCGATTTGAAATATGAGGGAAGTTGCCAATCAGATTGGGAAACGACTGCAAACTCAATTTTGAACTGCAGTGAAAGTAACACAAAAAACTCACGCGAGGTTGTAAGAGCATCTGATGAATATCATTACCATGGTATGAAGGGTGGATGGCCGATTCTGTCAGAAAAGGTGAGCCTGCCATTAGGTATTGTGTTGCCAACGCCTGGTCTGACGCGGACTCGTCTCTAATTAAGGTGCTCCATAGAATCAACCAAATTGGGGTTGGAGTGGGTCGTACTAGCAATAGGTAATGTGTGTGGACGGGTGTAAATCACGGAGAACACCAAGCTGGTGGAATAAGTGTATTCTGGCCGGCCGAAAGACTGCCCGGCTGATTACCCCTGGTAAATGACCCCCTCCCACCGCCTACCCCCCGCGCCCCACGTCACGCCGTAAAGCGGCCCGCCCTCTACCCAACTGGCAGAATGGCTTTCGCTACTTGAAGCCCTCAGAGCCCCACTCTACCCCCAAGGAGCTGCTCACTTCAGCGGGCCTCTTGTAGGTGGCGCTTTGAGCTGCTCCCTCTCCATGTTGATATCAGTGGTAGGTGGGCTCATTGAGTAGAATTCACTGTAAAAAGTTGCTGTTAATTTACAGCAGTTCTTGCAGTAAATTTACAGCACTTTCTGATGTTGGAAATTAAACAGCAATATTTACTGTAAAATTACAGTATTAGTACTGTAAATTTACTAAATTACAGTAACTTTGTAATTTTACAGTACTTTTTCTGTAAATTTATTCTCCACCAGGTGGGGCAAATGTTTATCATCAGTAAAACGTTTTTAGTTTTTACCTTAAAACTATATTTTAAGATGAATTATTTACTTTTAATTAAGATTAAATATGATGAATAGATCAATAGACCTATTAAGTATATCACATAATAGATATCTCCACTCTGTCTTAATAATTTCAAGATACAGAGGTAATTGTCTGATTGAGACACCTTTTTGGTAGCAAATTGCCTTCATAGGCATGTGTTGGATTGGCAGTGCCTCATCATACCATCATTCCATGCATGTATTTGCTAATGCACTTAGCATAAATACATCCCTCATCCAATATATATTGGGTTTGAGGTAGGAATTATACCTTTATCCAACATTTAGTTGGATTTTAAAAAGGAAATTGATAAAGATAAAATGGTAAAATGTTTGATTTAGCATACTGTAAAAATACAGCAAGTACTGTAAATTTACAGCAAAAATTGCTGGAACCTTTGCTGCCAGCAACTTTTGCTGTAAATTTACAGCACACTGTCTGCTGTAAATTTACAGCATATTTTGCCGTAGGAAATTAACAGTACATTATACTGTAAATTAACAGTACATAGAGTGCTGTAAATTTACAGCAAAAATTGCTGGAACCTTTGTTGCCAGCAACTTTTGCTGTAAATTTACAGTAGTTACTTCTTACAGTGAACAGTACAAAGGTGGGTCCAGCCGTCATCAATGCACCCCCCCCCCCCCCCCCGCCCCGCCCAGAGAGCCCCTCCCCCAGCATGTGGCTCACAATGCGAGCTGCTCGCCCCCAACCCCCCGCATACCACTGTTAAGGTTAGCGATGCAATAAGCTGAAATAGTCAGGGCGGTTAACGGACATGAACCCACGTGCTGTGAGTACAAATCGGCCTTCCCACCACTTATATAGGCCTTCATTCCGTGTACACCACCAACTAGACATTCTGGTCCGCCCCTCACACGGACGGGACTCCTCTCCCGGACTGACAGTGGCCGTCCTTGGTATATATTCCTGAGGAACCTTGGGAATTCTGTATAGCTCCAGTAACAGTAGATACTTCCTAGGGACTAATTAATTGGTTCGGTGGCAAGTTAGGCTTTGTGAATATATACAGCTGGAGAAACACAAATATACATTTGTTATTATTTTAACTGTACTGGTTTACTTCTCGAATGGAAATATATTCTGTCCTTACCATCCCCGTGAAGCCACATTTAAATCTACAAATTCCCCCTGTTGAGTATAACCTGTACCCTGCAGTGGTCCTATCTCCATATGCTGAAGCTACATGTTCACTGTGTCCTCAAAGTAAAAGCCGCCCGCCCCTGTCAGCCTGAAGTGACAGGCTCATATAAAATATTCATAAATTCTCACCCTATGCGAGCCTTCTCATGAATTTTGCGGCAGACTTGAGTGCTTCCAAAATTGTCCTCTCTACCAGCAGACCCAGCGGCCCCTTGACTGCCCAGTTGGCAACTCACGGTAGTCTGCCGATAAGAACTAAGTATTTGCGTGCAGTATTAGCTATATTGCGGTCCCCCCAGATGACCAACGATAATACACGGCTTCGGATGTGTTTCCTGTTGTATTTAGGCAGTGTTCAAATTTAATTTTGGGATAGAAAACCAGAATTCAGCACAACTACTGGCTAAAGTTACATGAATCAAAAGCTTGATGAATAATCTCTAACGTATTCAAATATACGAATTCAAACGCCAACAGTTTAACTTTGATGCATAGGCCAGAGCCTGCCGTGTCTCGTGCGATGTCGTTAATGATGCGCACAGAGATAAACATCCAACAGAAATATTTTGAGTTCATTAAAACTCCACACGTATGAATGCCCAACTTGACTGGTTATTACTAATTTTGTACTTTTTAGGAACAATGATTCCGATGATCGTTGGAGTGTTAGGGTCTTAGTCAGCAATGTTCCAGCTACAATAGCACCATCTCACGTGTTTAATACACAAAGCACTGTTGATCAAACTAATAGGGACTTTTTGTGAAATGGGAAGTGTCGACCCCAAATGAACATTATTAATTTCCTTTCGGGCTCTGGATATCACTCTCGTGTAGGAACAAGACGTGTCGGGCCGGCGAGGACTGGCGGTTTGTTGGCCGGGATTTATGCAGTACTTAGCGTCAGGTGTTACCATATTATAGAGTGGTTTATTTTTGCACTGTGGTAGATGAGTATCAGTAGCTCGGTGATTGACGTGATTCATCACCCTCTGTGATTAGCCCTCAGATGGAATATCTGCCTCTCTAGTCCCTTCTAAATCAAGTCAATCGAAATGCAGCTCCCGCGAACCCGTCTAAAGTGCTGTCATAAAAACTGACATATTTATAACTTTCCCTTCCCCCAGAGTTCAATAAATATAAATCTAGCAGAAAACAGCCCACATCCATCTGACATAATCCCATTAATTCTCTCTGCTATGCTGGAAATTCAAACCGCTGGGAGGGCCTTGATGCGGCCGTGTTAGCCGGGCCTGGGCGGGCTGTCGGCGAGGGGCATGTTGGCTAGTCCCCAGCCCGAGTCGCCGCCCTCTCCATTAGCCAGCCGTAAAATAACACCATGCGCCACTGACGGCGTCCGACCTGCCAAATCCAGATAACTGGTGGGGGTGGGGCGCTGAGGCATGGGTTTGGAGGGACTTTGAGGTAGGGTGTGTAGGACAGGATGGGGCATACAGCGGCAGGGTGGGAGGGACTTTGAGGTTGGGGGTGTAGGACAGGATGGGGCATACAGCGGCAGGGTGGTAGGGGCATTGAGCTAGGGGGTGTAGGATGGGATGGGGCAAACAGCGGCAGGGTGGGAGGGACTTTGAGGTAGGGGGTGTAGGACAGGATAGGGCATACAGTGGCAGGGTGGTAGGGACTTTGAAGTTGAGGGTGTAGGACAGGATGGGGCATACAGCGGCAGGGTGGTAGGGGCATTGAGCTAGGGGATTTAGGATGGGATGGGACACACAGCGGCAGGGTGGTAGGGGCATTCAGCTAGGGGGTGTAGGATGGGATGGGGCATACAGCGGCAGGGTGGTAGGGGCATTCAGCTAGGGGGTGTAGGACAGGATGGGGCATACAACGGCAGGGTGGGAGGGGCTTTGAGCTAGGGGATTTAGGATGGGATGGGACACACAGCGGCATGGTGGTAGGGGCATTCAGCTAGGGTGTGTAGGATGGGATGGGGCATACAGCGGCAGGGTGGTAGGGGCATTCAGCTAGGGGGTGTAGGATGGGATGGGGCATACAGCGGCAGGGTGGTAGGGGCATTCAGCTAGGGGGTGTAGGATGGGATGGGGCATACAGCGGCAGGGTGGGAGGGGCTTTGAGCTAGGGTGTGTAGGATGGGATGGGGCATACAGCGGCATGGTGGTAGGGGCATTCAGCTAGGGTGTGTAGGATGGGATGGGGCATACAGCGGCAGGGTGGTAGGGGCATTCAGCTAGGGGGTGTAGGATGGGATGGGGCATACAGCGGCAGGGTGGTAGGGGCATTCAGCTAGGGGGTGTAGGACAGGATGGGGCATACAACGGCAGGGTGGGAGGGGCTTTGAGCTAGGGGATTTAGGATGGGATGGGACACACAGCGGCATGGTGGTAGGGGCATTCAGCTAGGGTGTGTAGGATGGGATGGGGCATACAGCGGCATGGTGGTAGGGGCATTCAGCTAGGGGGTGTAGGATGGGATGGGGCATACAGCGGCAGGGTGGTAGGGGCATTCAGCTAGGGGGTGTAGGATGGGATGGGGCATACAGTGGCAGGGTCGTAGGGGCGTTGAGGTTGGGGGTGTACTACTGCTCTTTGAACTAAGGTATTCTCACTATTAAGTTTTTAACATGTATGGTTACACGTGCACTAGGACAAGGCACATATCATGAATTAAGTTTAGTCTTCTGCCCTATATAAAATAATCAAGGCTAGAAACACAAGGAATACACTATCACCAACACAAAGTTTCCTTAAAGATATGCCTCTAGTACAGTATTTAAAGACTTCATACATGTTGAACTAATACATTCATTTTACATGTGACAATAAATCATGTCCAATTACAATTGTTATGTCTGTTTTAAATTATTCGGTGTTCTCATAGTTATTATTCAAATGTACATCAATGTCTTATCATAAAAACATCACTCTATAACCTGATGAGTGTGTCGTTACTGTATGTGTGATGATAACATACCAAGCGCATAAAATAACATCAACAAACTACTTATCTAGGCCATTATTTACGTGTTCTATTAATGTTGCCAAACTGTCTCCGACCTGGCCTTTTGTGAAGGTCAATCCCAATTATTTACTTCTTTTTTTGTGTGTGACAATGACTGAAGCGACACTCCTCTTTCTATTTAGGGCCTCTCCATTCAGTATTTATAGACTGGAACAAAAAGTCTCCTCTATTAGTTTTCACTGAGGTCAGTGTCTGTATAGCAATCGGAAATGGTCAAGTGGGCGTTACATCAAAAAAGAAATGGAAAGTTTCTTTTGGTGGACTCTATTACTGCTGTCATGTCACAACAACACATATTTCGTTTACCCTTTAACGTGTACCAAATCTGGTCAGCCAGCACAGATCGTACTTAGTCAGAAGGCATATCTCCCACATGGACGTGACTCGTAGGTTGGCCCACACGGCTACAGAGCTGAACCATCCTACAGACAAAGCAACATAAAACCCGCGCCTCATCAAAGACTCCTGTCCTGGCTTCCGGGAGACTGTGGCGTTTTTCAGAGCACAAGAGACTGGTGTTTTTACCCCGAGTATTGACAACGTGTCGCGCCTATCATTCAGGCCGGGGAACCCCTCAGTCGGCCCTCGACAGCTCCTTCTTTCCCGAGTCCATTCCAATTGATTCCACTGACTGGCACATCCTTTGTGGGCTTTCTTTAGTCTGTCTTCCGTCTTCGTTGGCTGAGATATTAAAGATGCGATCTTGATGCCACTATTTGGCTTTTGGATCTGATAAGGTTACATCGTATTTTACAGGGCGGTATTCACGCGAAAGACAATATCTCGTTGCTTTCTTTTCGTGGACTGAGCAGGTAATTAATCATAGATACTTCAGTCTAGTTTTACCGACTAGAATGGTATTGTGGTGCGGCCAACAAGAATGATGCGGCCAGCAAGAATGGAGTTAATCAATGAAACACACTATGATTTTAGCTCAGCCCTTACAGAAAGACAATAAAAGACGGAGTAGATTCTTTTGTCGACCGGCTCTCCCTAATTTTTCACGTGTTTATCAACACATTTTTTCAAGCAACTCGTTTCCCAGTTCCCCCCAGTTTTTTTCATCTTTTCTGTGTTTGGTGCCTTCATAATGGAATCATGAAAGAACTGTTCTTTTACTCTCCAGTAAATTATCTCAATTGAACCTCATATATTCAAAGTTTACTTTTAATACTGTTTTTATAATTATCAGGGACGTAAGTTGGGGACAGTGAAAAAATCAAAATACCATAAAGAACAAATGAATATATCCTTAAGTGATGTAAAACTTGTTCTAAACATCAAATTTTGAAACCGAATTTTCGGAAAATCGGAAAACTTTCATCCCTGAGTTATCATTTTCCGATTTGGTTTCACGGCAGAACATTTTTCAAATACACGTTTCTTTTTTCTGATAAATTACCAATCCCCAAAAACTTTGATTGAAATATGTAGCAGACATTATTATATAGAGTGTACAAATAAATATTTGAATTGTACATATTTTTGCTCAATTTTTGTATGTGAAATGTCCAAGAAAACATATACAACCTGAAAATATATATTATATTTCAACACAAAGAAGCTGTGTCGATTTGGGACCTAAAGCATAGATTTACTCGAGTAAGTTGTCTGTCTCTATTTCGCAAAAGAAAATACAGACGCGAAAATATCTATGTTTACATAAGGCTCAATCACAAGAATTAGAAAAGAAGTCAGTCTTGGTTTCACCGAACGATTTTATGGCTGACTTAAAAATGATATTCTTCTGAAAATTCTTTGCTGATTGAATGAATGCAGTTCCATTTTTATTTTTATTATTTGGTTTCTACTGAAGGAGTTTAGAATAAATATATACATCATTAGTCGAAGTGTTTCTGGTGATCAATTGTAATATTCAATGATATAGTACTCTTAGCAATTTAATACAAAAGATGAGGTTTGTACACATAAAAACGACATATCAAGTTTGAATTTTGGCCGTTTATAACAGGGGCGGATCCAGGCTTTTTCTAAAGGACGGGTGCCCTTTAGTGACAATTTTAGGCGCCCCCCTCCAGTGGCTTGAATTCTACACTTTAAAAAATCTATATTTGTTCCAAATACGTGGGGCCGGCGCCCCATGCGCCCCCTCTAAATCCGCCCCTGTATACGTGAGACATATCTTTTGGGTGCCAATCGTGGACTAGAAACATTGCATCAGATACTCTCTTATTTGACTTTGGAGTCATTGAGGAGATATGCTGTTATTGATGATCTCTAGGTTATCGAAAAGTCGTTCAATGGAAACAAAACTACTTGAAATGCTCTTTTGGTTTGATTCTAGTCTCTCTACGGACACGGTTATAAGTGGTTATCATATGTAGTGTTAGGTGTAAACAGGATATATATTCGGTTGTGAAATATTCGATGGTAATTTAACCATGTTATTTTTGTGAGACGTGTCCTTTAATATATGAGTACATAATCCGGAGATTATGATCACTGAATTATAAGATTTGGCTACTTCTTTTTCTCCATAACATTGATGAAAATTAATAGGTTATGACTGGCATCAGTTATACTGAACATGACTCTTTTTACTGGTCATTTTGACAAAAGGATATCAAATATGACTGATTCAGGGAAACTGAAACAATAGTTATAAGACTTGAAATTCGATAAGGACTTCAAAAGACAAAACGTGATTGTATCCCAACTAATCAGCTGCGAGACTACAGCATATTAATTAAACTCCCAAAAAGTAGGATTAAACGATGATATAAGTCGTGCCATGCTAGGGAACTTGTAAACAGTGACAATCTTGTTTGTTATTTATATTTCTCTTTTCAATATTGCTTCACGTAAATTTTTAATTCAAACATTCAACTGTCACTCACAATCCTCCTGGATCAGATATTTATTTTAAACACTCGCATGATCACACTAGCTAGCACCAAGGTTATGGCAGTTCCTGGAGCGTTTATAAAGAATATGTTCCCTGGCTGTAACTTTTCTTACGACACGGCGCTTCTCATCAGTTCCCCATAATAATATTTCGCTAATTAGTAACATAACCCAGATATACAAAAGCATTCATTCGTAACCAAAAATATTAGGTTATCGAGAAACCTCGCCAGTTCATGACGGTGATTTGTTTAGATTTAATACTATTTATTTAAGCTGTTTAAGGTGGGAGGGTCGGGGGCAGACAGGCTGAAGACCCTGATGACGAGTCCTTAGAGACACTTGTTGGTACCTACCGTTAGGTGGTGAGTGACTCTCTAACTACATCTACCAACACCAGGTGGCAGGCCTACCTTTAGTGCAGGGCGGGGGACGTCCAGGATATCACAGATTTGGTTTCTGATTGGACGGATCTTCTCAACGGGTTCGTCCCTGCAAGTAAGAATCAAATAAGTTTCTAAAAACTAAAATCAATTTTGATTTAAATTTTTGAGGGAAAAACTACGTGTAAACTTTGCAAGCTAATACATGTATTTCATAATTTTCAAAATGGAAGTTAAAACTTTGGTGTTAGAAAGAGTGCAAATTTTCAGATCATGGCTATATAGTTACGGAATAGCAGATGACCTGTTAGGGTCTCATGACGTACTTACCATTCTGTCTGACTGAGAATGGTCATCACCTCATCGAGTTTGGCCTCATCTATAATGTTGTCATACATCATCACAGTCTCGTACAGTTTCTGGGCACCATTTTTGCGTACCTGTGGAGGTAACAGCGGGATGGACATTATATGTGTCTATCCAAATGTTACTACCAATGAAAAAAGACAAACTGTGGCTAATAAGGAACATGTTGTTCCATTCTATCATTTCATTTACATGTTCATGGTTTAAACATAGTCGAATAGACTAACCAATCGATACATGAACGTGTTGGATAACTTACTATCGGGTATCTATGGCAGAGGAAAATAAGAAGCTGCTGTAACGTCCTTTTCCTGACATCCCCTGTGAACTGCAGCAAGCCGCAACACCTACAAAAAAAATAGTTTACATATTTTTACTGCAATTTTCTTCATCGTGAATAGGCCTACTTATTCAAAATATATGTAGCACTATAACTTTTCTTATAAGTTTATTTCTTATATTCGAAGTAAACCAATATTTTATTAACCGAAAACCAAGTTATCTTAAGACATCTGAAAATATGGAAACTAAAGAATGAATGATTTTAAAACTACGTACACATCTATGCAGGCAAGGATCTTCTGGGGATCTCCACATCTCACTACTTCCCGCTTGCAGGTCTTTAATAATTCCATGACGAAATCTGGACTGTAAACAAAATACCATCTCAGTATTGAAATTCAATTTATTGCACATTTGTTTAACAATTTGCACTGGGAAATTCGTGAATAGCATTCAACATCAATAATAAAGACTATAACTGTTAATAATACTTGGTTCAATAATTCAAAGTATCAAGGGAACTTTCTATACAGGAAAAAGAAAATCGCTATTCTGTGATATAAGTTTTAAAAATTTAAGAACGCATACTACAACATTTATCAGAAATTCTTAAGGACATTGAAAAAAGGCCAAAGAGAGCTATAGTCTAAAATGTAATACAATATTCTTTCTAAAAAATATGGTCGTTTTGAGTATTTTTTAAATCTACGTACTCCTCTTTCTCTAGGAGGGGACTAAAGCAGTCACTGGCCAGTAGCTGGTCCAACATCTTCATCATGGGCACCATGACCCGGTCGGTCCGGGGGTAGTCAGCGCACACCCGCTGGACCAGCCCACAAAAGACCTCACAGGACGCGAGGTCAGTGATGTTACGTCGTAGGTAGGTCATGAGGGAGGCAGACGAGTGGCGTACCAGCGACTCGGTGAGGCCTCCCACACTGACGGTGAGGCCGAGCAGCACACTGTAAGCGTAGGTGGGCAGTGCGAGCAGCTCGGTGAACAGCGGGAAGGTCACGTTGGGGGCGGCGAGGTTTAATTTTGCCAATTCCTCCCTATAAGAGTAACATTGGAATGAAATGCTTATACACGTTCTATCACAAAGCGTGCTGTGCATGAACTTAGGATATACTGCTATTCGTATCAACTTCAATTGTTGGGAGTTTTCTTTAGGATTTTGTTCTTTCTACGCCATTTTCAAAATATGCTAGTTGATGGACCTCGCTGCAGTAGGTGCTCATATAACCAAAATCTATTTTTAAAACCTGGTTTCACTGATCAGAGGAGCATTACATAAAGGTGACAAAATGACTACCGGTACTATAGTCTGTTATCTTTCTCCAAAGTTTGATAGTGCACTAATGTATTTAGGGGGACACATACATTATACTTCAATCTGTATCACGATAATAATTTCAAGACGTATCTCTGCCGCTAGGACGGATACAAGGTATAACTACTCCTATTTGCACCGCAGAATGATGCCACTTACAGTTGGAATATCTTAACCAGCTCCTCGCGGTGTGGTACGTGAGGTAATTCAGGTTCGTGGTATAATAAGCACTTGAAGATTTCTCCTGCATGTTCCCTCGTTCGATCAATCTTTTCTGACGCTTGTTGCACCAGACAGCAAAAGATTCTCTCCGTTCTGAAAAAAATTCCCCGATGAAAGAATTATTTCAATTACCGAGTCATGCAGTTACAAAACAAATAAGGTCATTCGTCTACTGCTTTAATGTAATTGTTTTCTTATTCTCCTTAAAACTGTCGAAATAAATTTCCATTTTGCTATCAAAGGATCACATTTTTAATTCCAAATCTGTACGTCTTTACTAGCTTACATTTCTTGACCTACTTCAGTATGCCTCTCTTGTACAGAGGATAAATCAGTTTCAGTTCAGGTGGGATCGGTTCAAAGGCCCGTTTCTATATACTACTTACCTTTCGGGTGTGATAAGTTTAGGGTGCTGTTTGACCAACATAGAGGTAAGAGACTGTAGACCGGACATACTAGCTTCCCGGACCCTGTAAAAGAAGGTCGTCGAAGGTCAGACTTGGAAGATTCAGATCTAACACGAGGAAAACGAAAACTAGGAACGAACCTACTTATGCAAATATTCAATAAGGCAATAGAGGATTTGTGGTTGCACTTTACTGAAAATTTCAGGAATATTGTTTTGGGGTTTTGTGTTTTAAATAGAGGGCTTACCATGAGCCGACGTCCCCTCGGCCATCCAGAGTGTAGTCTCCCATGGCTTTAAAGAAGGCGTCATATATGATTGGAATGTTATCTGAACAGAGGACGTCATTTGGAGAGCCGTTCAAGTCTACCCCTACTGTGGTACATAAGCTGAAACACAAAATGCCAACAGGATTAAACGACTGAGGATTATTATTTACCATTCAAACATACAGTCTATCATATGGTAAAGGTCAATATTTTGATTAAACACTGCACACAAAAATGCCTATAAAATGTACCCCTTGAAAACTTATCTCTTTATTTGTCAACAAAGGTGTTTTTATTTTGATATTAGAGAGTTGCAGCAATGTTTTGTGGAAACAATTATTCTGCAACTCCTTAGCAATACAACGAAAATTTAGAGAAATTAATATTGAAGTTTAGAGAACCTTGCTAATGCTTTGAGTGCATCCCTCCTGGACTCTGCAAACTTGACGTCTTTGGGTGAGATCGTGGAGGCGGCGACCAGAGCACTGACCACCTCCGTCAGTCGGCCCTTCAACATGAACTTAGGGAGCGACCCCAGGGCTAGGGCAAAGCCCATCCTGCAAGGAAAACAGTTTATGTTAATATTACACCATACCTCTCATTTCTCCGATGGGAAAGCATTAATAACATTTGATATTGCTGTACATCTTACGTTTTACATTATTCACATAAAGAGAGGTCATGTTATGTGTGCTACATGTAGAGTATCTGCACGAATAATCTAAGCCAAGGAACAGATGTTTTGAAAGAGATTATCATATGGAACTACCGTTAGGGCAAACACTCTAAGACAAGTAAATTCCTTATCATTAATATGAGCTCCTTACCTAGTTGTTTCTACGCTGCTTTGAAGCTCCTTCACGTATCTGCTAATAATTTTGTCTGTTGGGAAAACAAATATTAATGAATGAGAACAGTTAACTAATGTTTTTTGATATTGTGCATCTCATTTATCCTGGTCGTCTAATGCTCATGTCATGTGAACTAGCAAGATGCAATACACTGTCATAAATACACAGGGGCCTTAGATATTTCAAACACATAACAAGTAGTAAGTACACGGGGTACTTTGATGCCGAAGTAAGATATACAGGTGGTTTTATTCCTTGCTAACCTAGCGCTGATCATATTCCCTGCTAACATAGCAGGGTAATACAACCCAACTTCATAAATACATCACTAAACAGTGTTAAACAACATATTGCTCCATACAGTTAAACACAATTACATTTATACACGTAAATCAAAGTAGGTCTAGGTAATCAAAAGCGTCATCAATACTATAAGCATAATATTATCGGAGCTAGCTAGCGCTCGACGTTAACTTAACAGAACAGGGTAGATTATATACCTTGCATCTCTGGTAATGGTAATCCATTTGCCTGCTGGTAGTAACACGTACAAAAGGCAGGAAGAGCGGCAACGGCGGCTTTCTGGAAGGAAAAATTAAAAGTTACGACCTCATTCTCCGAAGACCTAATGTGGCGATAAAAAAAACTACCTACAGTAAGTACATGAAATAGTTTAGTGAATATTAATTTGGAAGACGCTAGAAATGGGATGACATGAAAAGTTTAGTGAATATTAATTTGGAAGACGCTAGAAATGGGATGACTGAAAAACCAACTTTGGTGATATATAACGTGCCAGACACGTTAAGAAATCTGCGGTGTACATGTGTATTTTGATCATTCAAATCTGGAAAAAAAACTAATTTGATTCTATACCTGTAACAATGTACTTAGATTTTGGGTATCATTAGGATGGAGGAAAATCATATGGAATTACCTGAAATTAATCCATTAAATCACAAAATAGAGATCTGTGTGCATCGGCAAAATGTTATGTACAAAAATATCTGAAGCTCAGCAGTTTTGTTTGGAATTTTTTGTAAACACTAGGGAACTGACCTGGACATCTGGATCTTGATGGACATTCAGTAAACAGTCATCTATCAGGTCTTGCCATGCTCCTAGAACAAAATTATTGGGTTTCATGGTATTGAATCGGGAAAACAGCATTTCGTTTCCTGTTGATGCTGCGTTCAGACTACATGAGACGCTTTCCCTACATGGTTGCTAACTTGAAAACTTTTATTGTAAAATTATGTATGTAAGGATCGTAGATGCACTAACGATTTCACTGATTCCGTATCAAAGGCTATTTGACATTTGTAAACTTATTTGAATATGAAGTTTGCTACCTACCAATCACGGGATCGTTGTGGAATGGCATCTTTGCTTGCGACAATTTGTCAATAAGACAGCAAACTGAAACCAATACAGTATCAATGTGAGCCAAGTGGACAAATACGGGCGGTCAGCCAATTTTGTATGTGCATTATCTTTAAGGTTTGACAGAAACATTGATAAAACCTAGGTTTAACGGTTCTGCTAATTACTTAACATCAAATATTCAATTAACATACCTGCTTTCTTCATAATTTCACCTCCTCCACCTAGGAAGAACTTTGCATCGTGGAGCTAAAAGAAAACAAAGTTAATCCAGTGAGCATTCTCTTGACAAGTCGCTTAAAAGGCATACTAGGTTTGAAAGATATTGTTTTTGTTTTATTAGATACCCCTACTCCTGCCCCTGCCCTTTTTCCTACACTGAGTCATCACGCATCCTAAATTCTCATACAGGGTCCCCTTTCAAACTACACCATAAAATTCCCTGTTTTATTTTTCTGTTTCACAATAATCTCTCCCTGTTATGGATTCCAAAGATTATCCTGATCACAAAGCGTTCAAGTTTAGACATTGTCATTGAAGATGAGGAAGCTCCCAGAGAGAAAATTCAAATGTTACTCGTGGAAAAGTGCAATCTCCTGAATCTTGAAAATTAGAAAACCAAGTAACTGGGCAAACATAATTTCTTGTGTTTTCCCTGTTAGTTGGTAAAATTTCCAAATTCCCTGAATTTTCCTACCAGGGGCTTTCCTTTGTCGTTTTCCGTTTCCCCTGTGCAGTGGGGACCCTGCTCACAGACCAAATCATAACGTTTGTCTCCAGAAGTTCCTACAATGCTTCGATTAATTGATGTAGGTACGTTGTGTACACCATGATGAATTCTGTGGAAATTTGATAGTACTCACTTTTTGTGTTACTGATTTAAGAACTTCTGTCGTCTTTGCACCTATCATATTGGACACATTCCTAAGAATAAAGAAAAGTAGTAGCTGTTAACTTTGTTTATTATAGTTTCTTTTTGTAAATTTTGTGAAAAAAAGAGTTGAGAAAATGAAGTTGCACATTGGTAAATCATTGAGACTTTTCAAATTAAAAACGTTTACATAATTAAAACTAGAATAAATACATCTTAATTATAGCAATGGAAATGAAAAACACACAAAGGATGACAAAATGAGAGGTCTTACTGGTTTTGTTTCTCTGCTATCTGGGCTATGGCAAGTGTAGCGTAGGCGGACATCATTACTGA
This sequence comes from Lepidonotus clava, assembly GCA_936440205.1. Taxonomy (NCBI): domain Eukaryota; kingdom Metazoa; phylum Annelida; class Polychaeta; order Phyllodocida; family Polynoidae; genus Lepidonotus; species Lepidonotus clava. The sequence goes on from OW387139.1 coordinate 22,233,406, forward strand.
CCCGTGGCGGTGGTTCAAGTCTATGTTCGTGCAGTTCTCGGCAATCTCAGGCAAAACTACAACAATACAGAGTGCAATATGACACTGACACATCTATCATCATTTAAAATTGTGACGGTATCTTCTAGATATTGAACCATTCGTTTGTTTGATTCGTAGAAAGGTCATTTAGGTTATACCACCAGGTATTTATGCTGATCTTCCGATATCATAATAATGATGGGAGATGAAATTTTTTTTTATAAGTAAACTTGGTAGGATATAGTAAAAAATGGCATGCATGCCAAAGATAAATTAATGATATAATCATTTAAGTATTTATATCGCAGTCATAAAAAAGAAACATACCTGTTTCTATAATGAAACCTGGAGCCTTTTCAGTCAGTTTATGTAGTGCTTGAGCTGCAAGGTCTCGAATTTCCCTAAAAGTTAAAGCAAAGGGAGCAAAATAAGGGAAGGGGCAACGTCACAACGTATTAAAACATAATTGACAAACTATTTTTCATATACTACTAGTACCGGTAGATTTTTTTATGCATAACAATATAAGCAAATCACCATATCTAGCCAATTACACACTTAACCGAACACACTTCGTTTTGTGTAGATTTAGAAAAACAGAAAAAATGTTGGTAACTTGAAATTTACATACGTGTCCCAATGGCTGACTTTCACCTTGTACAAGTGTTCGATGAGCGCATGGACGTACTCCTCATACTGGGCAAGATAGACGCTGCAAACAATACAGGATTTAAATTACTACAAAAACGCTTACAACACATACTTTATATTCTAAAATTTTGAAAATAAATCAACTGCTGCATCATGGCGGACAAGGAGACAAAATTAAATCATAGCATATGCGGCTCCATACTTCCATTCACATTTCTTTCATATTCTACCATTTTAGGCAGATTTTACTGAAAGAATGAAATTAGGAAAACTTTATTCTAATCAGGTCAAACTAAATTGTAGCAGAAAAACGTTTTTTTTAATTTTTTAGTCTCCAATGAAGCTGAACTTAATGATCGTTGAACAGCATGTAAGGGAGTTTTGATTGCGTTCCGTGAGAAGTGGTGTGGCTTTCAGCAGATTAACACTAAAGAAAGTATTTACCTAAACCTTTCACCAGACAACCCACACATCCCCAAAACCACCCCAGCCAGGTCCTCCTGCCAACACCCGGCGGGGCAGTATAGTATTGCATTTGTAACTGCACTGTAGTATATAAAAGTATTAACAGTACAATCGTACAATTTTTATGTCTACACATCTGACTGCTTAAAATTGACATTGAAATATGAATAACGATGTAGCCCAACATATGAAAGTTGAATGACTTGCCTCAGTTCCAAAAAGCAGTTGCTTTGGTTTCCAACTGCGAAGTAATCACATGTGACAACTATGTCGATCCCATGAGGAAACTGGCCCTGTTCAAACAGAGAAATAATTTTCAGTTTCTTGAGAGATATGTGTTTATTTCGTAAATCAGTGCTTGAAAGATATATTTGTAGACAGTTAGATGGAAGCTACTGCCCTTTGTAAAAGGATAACTTCAACTTATAACTACGTTACTATCTTGATAACAGACCTGTCTCCCAACGTTCTCCTGGAATGCAGCGGCTGCTGCCCTCCTCACATTGATCTCTCGGTCAAAGACGGTGACAATGAGCAGAGCGCTGCAAAGGTACCAATAGTTAGATCTAGTGTAGAACAAACATAATGATATGAACTTGCCTTATCTTCAGTAATCACCACACCGTAATGTGTACATGATTATTCTAAACCATGCAAGGAAGTTTTATTAAAATAAGAATCCTTTGTTAACAATATTATTTCTTAAGCATATACCAACACACTGCCACGTCTTCAAGATCCTATTTCAAACTATAAATTACATATTGGCATTTCGACGTGTTCGTAACGGCTAGTCCGATAAACAAAATATGAAATTCAGTTCGAATCGTCGAGGGTTAGAAAAGCATTCTTACGTGGCGAGTTGATTCACATATGGTTTGATGTCCTGGGGTTCGTAGGCTCGGGCAAAGGCCCAGCACACATAGCAGGCGGCATCACGGACGTGGGATCCAACCGAGAAATTACCCCTTTTTTCGTCATAAGCGAGGGACTTCAATATAACAGGGATGACTGAAAACGAATTATCCGAATTCAATTTTTTGTTAAATGTCCGTGAAGATTATCGCAACACATTCCTTTTCTACATACATATTAAGTATGTGGCATCATTCGGACATTTTTAGAAATTCCATAAAGGGTTAAATGATCTCAGAGATATATCTGTTGAAAAAAAAAACCTTTTCTACGTGTACGTGGAATCATGACAAAAAGTAATCAAGCACCTTATCACAAAGTACATTAAGTAGTTGATTTTGTGAGAATAAATGTGGCGCCAACTGGTTTTCCCCCCCATAAAGCACATGTATAAAACAAGGACTGTGGAACACAACAACAACGTACCGTCCGGCAGTCTGTGGGGTAGCAGGAGTCCACGGCGACCAAGTTCGGCAAGGGACAGGCACGCTGAAAGAGAAGTACATGAACTTTTCAGACCTTTATCAATTTTATCACCAGTACTGCCGACGAGCGGTACCCACAGGGGTGGCGCATTTTGACAGGTACGTACCGCTCATCATTCTCAGTAGTTTTAGCATAGTTTGAATATTGTTTAGGTGATAAAATATAAAACCTTTTGGGTCGACCCCAGGACCACCGTCCGACGCCCCTGGTAGTTATTATTATCGTATATTTTTACAGTATTACAAGACAGCATTATAAAGCGTTTAGAGGTTTTTTCAACACGCTAATGGTTTGGAAATATTTCGCTTTACAATTGTTACCGATGGCATAAATCTGTAGTTTAAATCTAGGTTTGCGGGTGGATTTCCTGACGTGTTTATGAGTTACAACTCTCTTACCTCCGTGCCACGCCGCGTCTGTCTCGGTGAAGGTGAACAGGTCCATGATGGAACCCACCACCTCGTCGGCCAACTCCTGGGGCAGTCGGCCCGTGACACGTCCCACTCTGAAGTATTAGGGTCCATCATGTTAGATAGATGGTTAGATAATACCGTTCATCTATAGTTATGTGAAAACCCCATGTATACATCCGATTGATATGTCACGGATATCATTTCAGCAATGGTCACTTGTAAACTTATTAGAACAGAAAACAGTGGTAAATACGTGATACGTAATCATGATCGATGCTACCGCTTGTGTTTGTAAGTGAAATGCAATTCCTTCATTTGAAAAGAAAATGAATGAATGAAAAACATGCGTTTCCGAAACGTACCCTTTAGCAGCCGACCATCTGACGATAGTTGCAGGATCACGCAGACCGTTCAGTAATTGTTCTTGACGTAGTAAAAAGAGATACGGCAATAAGAAATTACTGATGACCAATACTCAACGTTATGTAAACCATCTCAATACTCATATTACAAATAAATTCTGAATTGACAATGGAAATTATGAATCAGATTTATTAAAATCTACAATGGGAGAAAAGCAGATTGCCATGTAATTGCCCATACCTATGACCTCCTCCATTTCATCAGGTATGTCGTACTCCTCCTCATCTTCTTGGGCCAGTTTCTTAGTCTCGACTACGCTGTCAGATTTCTCATCACCCAACTTGAGATTGTCCAACAGTGAACGGCTTCCACGTTGATACCTGTAGTTTATCTTCATTTTAATCCCCTCACTTAAACATTCTTATATATGAAAACATTTTGCTACTTAAACGTTTCTGCAGTTAAAGTTCAGGGACATGAGATGGAGAGTTCCTACACTCCCCTTTTCGCCATGTCACACTCGTTTCTAAGGAATATTAGACAGTTAAATTTTTATCATTTAAGTCACTTCATCTCCATTGTTCTGAGGTCAGCTAGTTCTCGTTGAGCCTACTTTCAATTGGTAACAAGGCCCATTACATTCAGTATAGCTTACCTCCAAGAAGCTACTTTTGACTTCAGAAAAGTCAAAGCAATCCGCTGAATTATTTTGATTTTAAACTTCCGGAGGTTGGAGTTTATGGACTCGTTCAGCTTCAGGGATATGATTTGTTCAAGTAAAGTTGATGCTGCAATGGGAAACATGTGTACATATGTTGACTACTTTGTTGTACAGGTATAAATCTCCGGGAGAGATTCTTCAATGTGGTATTTTTTAACCTTATTGTGAGAATGCCTACAATTTTACAGGAATCGTAACTGTAAATCTGTAATTAATAGCTGACCATTATCGAGGTGAGATTGCAAAAAGGATCCAGCCAACAACAAAAAAGCTCATAGATGACTGTCCATGTAAGAGAAGATTCTTTTCGTTGATATCCTAGCAATACATAGTGACATGCACTTCCTATCGCACAACTAGAACAGTTACTTACCATATGGCACTAAATCTTCCCTCTTGCCATGTTTGAAAAGCAATGCGAGAGTGGATAGCACGCCCATGATCTTCCTCTGACCGATTACTGTCTGCTCTGTAACAACAAACGTCATTTTTATAAGTTGAAATAAAGAGGACGACGACTCGAATAGTATCTGGTAGAAGCAGCGCAGCAATCACGGACATTGAAAGATGCCAGATGTAAGTGTCCGTCATCTAAACTCGGTTTAACTCGGCTTGTGTTTCCTGTATAGTAGTACCTTTAATCCGTCTAGGAATTTAATGAGAAATTCTTATCAAAAATCTGCACAATTCGCTACTTACTATCGAGTGTGTGTAGCCTTTTTAGGGCCCAATCCAAGAACTCGGGCAGCTTGGTTTTGGTGACGTCAGGCCTGGTCATAAATCTGGACAACATATAGCCGGCCGCATCTCTCGACTTGTCACTCACCTCGAGGTAAAGCTGGAAAGTCAAAAGTTTACATAAGTTAAGTTTATTTTTTAATCAGGCTCATCTAATGAAGGAGAGAACCACTTTTCCAGACCTGGGTATCAGCAAATGATTTATTATTTTACCATACCGGGAACTCTCTTTACCGCTGGTTCCCTGTAAGGTACACCAATAACCAACGGTTGATACCCAGAGGCCCAGAAAAGTCGTTCTCGTCCTCATTATGATATAATTCTCATTATTTCCCTCTACATGGGTAATGATAGTTTGTCAGATTCTCCAAGGAGCTGAAATCTCAATGAAGGTGCATGTCTTCACACCAATTGCAGAAGAATTTTTACTACAACAAAATAGAATCAATGCCTCTTTACATATGTAAACAAACCAACCAGTCAGGACGACGGTTTATTATGTAGAATATTGATAAACAAAGCAGGAATCTATTATTATAACATAGATACGCCCAATTTAGAGTGCGCGTTTTACTTCAAAATAATTATATCGTTGATCGCCTTGCACCAGTACTTGTAGTCAATTTGGAAACCTACCAACAAAGATAGGTGTATCCCTAGGTTTCATACCTTGCCTACATCTATGATCCGTTCCATGACTGGTTTGCGCACCTCCCCTGTCTGGGTGCGCATGTTACTGTCTAGTCGGGACATGTCAAATGGGATCATGCACACCATTGACAACCACAACAACAGCATATATCGCGTTTCCCATGTCTGAAAAGGAAAAAAAAAAATATATTTAACTGAATCAAAGTGGCTTATTGATGTGTATCAAAAAGGTATTCATAACTGTTCTATTTTTCGTTTCCTCTACAAACATTTTCGTTTAAATATGAACATGTACGTAGTATACAGAATCTGTTGATACTTGGTAGGCCTGCCTGACGAGATGCTGCTTTACATTACTGAAAGTGAAACTACAGTTATAAGTTTTCTAGCGTAACAGTATACATTTACATTCATTTCACAATCATTTCAAACACGATGTGAAAGCAATTTAGCAGCAGGTTAAACAATAAAGTTAGAATTACCCCATAAGAGTCCACGGACTGTCGGGACAGCAATGCGAGCACTGGTTCCACATCTGCTACTTCGTGGGGCATCAAACGGAGTATCACCTTGTATCCCCTGGTCTGAGGTCAGATGTCAGATGTTCGAAACATTATATTTTCAACGACATGTTCTAACTGCATACAAATCTGTGACAGTACTACGTTTCCCTTTCAACTATCAAAATTGGACACGGTTATAAAAATAAAATATAAAATATACAGTATAAATTCAGTTCGCTATGCATATTCAGTTGGCTTTTGGACATTTTCTTAAAACCTTACTGAGGTAAAATAAAGAAAGAAAGGGCAAGTATGCAGAAAAAGTGTACCTTGGTCATCATGTACATTAACTTGAAAGCAAGATGGACAACTTCTGGAGGGGTGGTCTCATCTCTGATAATGTCCAGGAGTTGACTCAGAAGTGACTCTGTGAAAAGAAATTAAGGTAACATATGAAAATTCTGAAATCGTAAATCTCTGGGTTCGTGACGGATGCGTAGAGGGATGAGATATGTAAACAGTATGACAAAAGTATCTATCTCTCAAACTAAAGTCAATGGAAATGGCATAGGGCAAATGAAAAAAGATTTTGGCTCTATCCTAACCATTTTGTGATGAAACCTTTACCAACGAAAGTCAAAACAGATTATAAAATGTTAAGAATGACAAAAAATGGGCATATATTTGATCAGGAAACGAACATTTTGATGCTAGGAACTGTTGTCGTGGGTGTTTAGTGAAAGTTCTCAGTAATGAACAATGCCAGAGTCAAGTGGAATAAAATTTGTGTTAGCTTTATACCAAATCATATACAGCATGAGATTCCAATGCTGCCATTCATAAAACCGGAACTACATTGTTTATATCCAGAATTTGTAAAAGTAGTCTAGAAATATGTTTTTATGGATATCAAAAGAAAAAATCAATCTATAATTTTCGAATGACTGTTTCAATGCCTTAGTAATAAGTTTCTTTTTAGCTTTTGTTTGTCCAAGTTAATTGAACTGAACAGTCTGGTTTAAATTTAGATAATAATTATAATGGTCACGTTACAATCAATGTTGATGAGTTGTGATCATAGTGTTAGAGCTGAGAATAACACTTTGTGCTATCCGTAAAACTTGAAACTGAAAAGTACAAACTAGCTGATGGAACCTACATGGTCTATATGCCACACAACTCTCACGGAGGCGCACTACTGATACACTATTCTTTTAATAAGTTTTTCTCTGAGGAGGATTTGGCCGTCCTGATGTAGCGTCCGAATTCAACTAGATTTTCAGGTACTGTCGTACCGAAGGAGGCGGGCGGTTGACGAAAATACAGGAAATTTCGAATTTGTGGGGTGGCAAGACAGTGACTTTCAATGATTGCGCAATAATTATAACAAGTCACCAGTTCAACACTAAACATGTGCCTGGAGAGTGTGAGGAATTTGACAGTGAAACCTTCTTTGTCAATCTCCATGCATCCCTATGGGAAAAAGATTTGCTGTCCCTGGAGAGTGACAACCTACTTTCTTTAATATAGGAAATTCCTAGTTCAATTTTGTAACAAAAAACTTATGGGTTGTCTCCCAAATTACAAGAAAACAACCAAATATTTCAGAATTTTGGAACCAAACCACCATATACTAGAAACAGAACTACAGAAATACATATACTTTGAAGATTATAATGCTGGCATTACTGAGAATAGTGGAACGAAAAATTGGTCACAAAATTGTAACAACTTTTCTGACCCCCATTGAAATGCATTGAGACAACCTGGTCAAGAAAGAGTGTAGAGAAGGTCGGCGGCCTAAGGCCCGCCTCCCAACAATGCACCCTGCACCCGGAGTTCATATTCTGACCGTTAGATATACTGTTTTTTGTTTGGTCTGCACAAATGCCTACATTTCTCTTGATTTAGAGGCCATAGCAGGGGTAGACCTTAACTTTTTTCCCAACTGGTCCACCGGGCTAGTGGTTGTCTATTTGCACTAGTCCCAAAAGTATTACACCAGTACCGAATTTAAAGGAAAAACGGAAGGTTTTCAGGTCAGTTATAATAACCATTTTCTAGATATCATTAAATACAAACAATAATTTAGACATCAGATAGTTAAAACAAGCTCGTGCTTGACATCCCTTAAAGTTGTGAAAGACAACAAATTGCCATAATTTACTGTGAATGGACTTAAAAAATCCGACATGTAAGGCCGTCCTCCACCACTGCCCCCCCCCCCCCTTTGGGACAGAAATTAATTCTAAAAGGACCATAATTTGCACTAGCCCACTGGGCTAGCTGTTCCAAAAACGCACTAGCCCGACCTGATTTGCACTAGTGTTGGTACTAGCGGGCTGGTGCTAAGATCGACCACTGCATAGTCCAGAGGGCAGAACCAACCAGATTCAGTGTCCTGGACGTCCAGCCCACTCTTCTGGACCCCCTGAACACCCAGACAATACCTTCTGGGTGTCCGGTAAACACACACAATCATATCCTAAAATGAAATATCAGGTTGATCTGGGTCTGGCTGAAATTGCATACCCACAGTGTACATGTATATCAAATTAATTTAAGATGCAGAACATTATGTCTGAGGCTCGTAGGGTTTGTTTGACAATCTTCACAATACGTCGGAAATTTAACTTATTTTAACGACTTTTATAAATCAATGAATACCCTTACAGGTAACCGAGTACAGTGATGATTTATTTCATATGACTTACTTCATTACTCAGTGAATGATCATAGTTCAGGTTAAGTGCTTCGAGAATTAAAAGCCCGCGCATCTTGATTATTCTAGCGTCAATTATAAGATGGATAACTCTTACCTAGGTGAGGATCTAGTAGATGCGGCTGCTCCTGATACGAATCCAATATAACTACAATGAAACAGAAAATGGCATAAACACAACAATTTAAATAAAACATATTGCCTGGGTGTTAACTGGATTTAAAAAAGATCTGTGGGCGTTACTGCACATGGTATACCCTGATATTTAGTGATGTGTTTTACAAAACTCTCCGCAGTAATTTTCACATAATCTGATAAAAGGCCCATAATGATCATACATTAAAGGGGGTATGGGGATCTAAAGCTTGCGTCAATGAGTCCTTGGCTGTTTACATGGAGGTCCCCTGCCTATATTTAGCAAAAACCTTTTTACACACTTGATCTGATGCGTGGACTGATGCTACACCTTGATAAAGTATACAAACATTATAGTCATTAAAAAGTACTTCGCCTCCTTTTATCATTTCTAAATCTAAAAAGTAGTGATCAGGGATTTCACATGTAAAATGAAGACACTAGATCATGAGAACAATTGATGAGACTGCAGGAATATTAATGTCAAATAAGGGGGGGGGGGGGGGGGTGCTCTGCATGCCATACCTAAATCCATGCCTGCAAATGACAAATGTGCTATGATGTAGCAACTTATATAGAAGAGCCAAGCGTGCAGCAACACGGCGCAACACGGTGCGGCACGGCGCAACACGGTGCGGCACGGCGCAACACGGTGCGGCACGGCGCAACACGGTGCGGCACGGCGCAACACGGTGCGGCACGGCGCAACACGGTGCGGCACGGCGCAACACGGTGCGGCACGGCGCAACACGGTGCGGCACGGCGCAACACGGTGCGGCACGGCGCAACACGGTGCGGCACGGCGCAACACGGTGCGGCACGGCGCAACACGGTGCGGCACGGCGCAACACGGTGCGGCACGGCGCAACACGGTGCGGCACGGCGCAACACGGTGCGGCACGGCGCAACACGGTGCGGCACGGCGCGGCACGGCGCACCACGGCGCGGCACGGCGCAACACGGCGCGGCACGGCGCGGCACGGCGCAACACGGCGCGGCACGGCGCAACACGGCGCGGCACGGCGCAACACGGCGCGGCACGGCGCAACACGGCGCGGCACGGCGCAACACGGCGCGGCACGGCGCAACACGGCGCGGCACGGCGCAACACGGCGCGGCACGGCCCAACACGGCGCGGCACGGCCCAACACGGCGCGGCACGGCCCAACACGGTGCGGCACGGCCCAACACGGTACGGCACGGCGCAACACGGTGCGGCACGGCCCAACACGGTGCGGCACGGCGCAACACGGTGCGGCACGGCGCAACACGGTGAGGCACGGCGCAACACGGTGCGGCACGGCGCAACACGGTGAGGCACGGCGCAACACGGTGCGGCACGGCGCAACACGGTGCGGCACGGCGCAACACGGTGCGGCACGGCGCAACACGGTGCGGCACGGCGCAACACGGTGCGGCACGGCGCAACACGGTGCGGCACGGCGCAACACGGTGCGGCACGGCGCAACACGGTGCGGCACGGCGCAACACGGTGCGGCACGGCGCAACACGGTGCGGCACGGCGCAACACGGTGCGGCACGGCGCGGCACGGCGCAACACGGCGCGGCACGGCGCAACACGGCGCAACACGGCGCGGCACGGCGCGGCACGGCGCGGCACGGCGCGGCACGGCGCAACACGGCGCGGCACGGCGCAACACGGCGCGGCACGGCGCAACACGGCGCGGCACGGCGCAACACGGCGCGGCACGGCGCAACACGGCGCGGCACGGCGCAACACGGCGCGGCACGGCGCAACACGGCGCGGCACGGCGCAACACGGTGCGGCACAGCATAGTGCAGTGCGGCATGGTGCAACACAGTGTAACATGGTGCAACACAGTGTAACACGGTGCGGCACGGCGCGGTGTAACACGGTGGGTTCGGTGCAATACGGTGCAGCACGGTGCAACACAGTGTGGCACGGTGCAACACGGCATGACACAAAATGCAGAGAAACAAACAGAAGGGTAGTTCTGTCACACATACATATAGATCTATTGTTATTTGCCCTCGAGAAGTGACAGGGCAAAACCATAGCACCGTGTAGAATGAGTACAGGGGTGGATCCAGGAATTTCTAGAGGTGGTGGTGGGGGGTGGGGGGGGGCAAAAAAAAACATGAATGAACTGGGAAGGGGGCCCCCTACAAACATGATTTAGATTTTTTTAATAACAGGGGAGGGGGGGGGGCAAGGCCCGTCCGCCCCCCCCCCCCCCCCCCCCCGCCCCCTCTCCTGGATCCGCCCCTGGAGTAGGTCTACTCTAATGCATGTCTGTAACTTTTAAACAAATATAGATTGAGACCAATATTATGTGGACACCAATCTTGGACGATTAAATGCTCCATTTTATTACGTATGAATTCTTTTTTCTAACAACATAGCAGTACCGTTGGAAGTCATCACTGATATTGTGATAACATTTGCCTGTGAAATGAATGAGTCACTGTTAATTTTAGCAGTGACCAAGCGCAAGAGTGTCTTCCTAGATTAGACCAGGGTAAACGTTAGGTAAAAATTGCTATTACTCACATAAAGCCCTTTGGATCATGTTTTCAACTGCGATTTCATCCTTGTAGATAGACACAATACTGGCAAAAAGATTTCTCACTTCATTGACCTCCTTGAATTCCTCTGCCAGGCGGCCCTGTTTCTGCACGTTATGCATGAAATCTTCAACATTGGCATTCTGCCTCTCACGCACCTCTGCTATGTAAAGTCGGCGCTCTTCATCTGACTCAAATTTTTGGGTAAATCGACGTTCGCCTGGAACCCTCTCCATTGTTGCAAGTCAGTTACAAACGCTATGGGTATGTTTTTTCAAACCCTTTCACCCCAGAAAGTTACGTTATCTTGCCGGTTCTGACAAGTTATCGGATTCGTTTCCCCACTACCCAGCTCGCAGCTGAACTGCAGATCATGTGACCCAGGAGACTATATTATTTTAGGCGTTTTGATGTAAATCAGTACTTAAAATTATCATCATGATTTGACAATGAAAAGTTAATTTTATAATTGAAAATCAGTCGTCTAAAATAGCATTAATGTTCCAGATTGGTGTAATTCTTGAAAATACCTCAAGTTTCGAGAGTGTCACCTTTAACCTTACAATCACTTCCGCCGTACACATCGTAGGTAGGTGCCTGAAACAAAGTTATCTGTTTTTACAAATTCCTCCAGGTTTGTCGCCTAATTTTTTTATTCATCTTGTTTGCCGTAATGAATGTATTCAACTCTAGTGTTGTCATATTGTGGAAATGTTAGATATTTAGGATTATGCTTCAAAAGTGATCTAGTTTTGCTGGGCGATATTAGGTGAATGTAAACAACGACTCACGATCCCTCTCACGTCCCAGACTGGAGAGCTGAGGTAGCTCTGAGACTGTGGAGCCAAAAATATTATAGCTCCTTTGTAGAATCGTTGGTGGAGCCTTCTAAGTTCTATCACGACGAGCAGAGGGTCGATCATTTCATTTGGCTACCACTCAGTGAGGTAGCAGGCGGGCCGTTGCCGTTGGTCCAACTACTGCCAGTAGCCTGAGTAGGGTTTCAAAGACTAGTAGATCTAGCCCATTCTAGGCCTATTAGTACTATTAGTAGTAGAAATGTAGGGTCTTGCACTCAGCCATCAAGATGGCCAGCAAATGAAAACTACACAAGACACAAGAAGCAACTCAAAAACCTGAACATATTCTGTTACCTCCTGTTAGTTTGTCTTTTTCTACATTCTCTGGTAAATTCACCAAAATGCAACCATTTGAACTATTGTTAGAGTTAGATTTAAACTTCTCGGTATACGGAAGATGAGGGTCTCAAAAAAGAACATCGCGCACCCACGTATCAGGGAAATCGCGATCGGAAACGTTGGGGTCTCTTACTATGGAAATGTATGAAGGAACACCAGTAATTTCGCTCTAACTTTTTAAATTGTGGTTCAATCTTCATGTAGTAAGCGAGAAAAAGTTTGGTATGGTTCCCAGGAATCCCAAACAAGTCTCGAAATATTCAGAGAAATCCTAGTTATTTTGCAATCATTGGGGAATCCCTATTACACACTCTCCAGGCGGACGTTTCACCACAGCAATTCAATGCATTGTAGGAAGGATGTGCTTGGAGCTGTCCCCCTCATTTCCCGTCGCTCTCCTCACTACGCGATGCGCGAATTATAGGGAATTCCCCCCAAATCCTCAGACTCGCATCTTCCGTATATGTATCTAATTATCCATGAGTCGTTTGTCCAGGTTGTCTGAGTCAATCAGACTGCGTTTAAAGTTAGTTCGTCCACTTCCCAATAGTTCAAAAGAAATGAACGATGAGGGAGCTCTTAATATGAAAGGGTTTTTATTCAATAAACATCTCATCCCGAGTCAAAGCCACTGTTTATAAGTCTTCATCAGTCCACCTCCCATCTCCTATCAGCAATCAACCACATTTAGAATACAAGTTGTTCCAACACATCCTAGACCGCCCTAGTGCTTAGCTCTATCACAATCCTTTGTCCGAGGTAGTTGGTATAGATAAAACTCCAGTCTGCTGCGCGGGAGCCGGTGTACTAACTCCCAGTAGCTCCTTTGCTAAACTCACTCAGCTGACGTTCTCACTAAAACTGCCTGCTCCTCACTTTGCAACACCTTTTATACTGGTTAGCAGGTGGCGCTGGGAGCGAAAAATATCTCTTTCTAGAAGTAGACTTGCTAAGCCTGATCCTTACTAGATTATACAATATGATGATATATTAAAAGTGCTAAGCTATTAGTACACATTGTGACACATTCAAAGTGCAATGACAACATTTGTGCTCTAATGTACAACACTTTATAAAGAATACCATTTACATTATAATAATTAGCCAGAACTCTTTACTATCACTATCTTACAATAAAAGGAACACAAAATGAGCTGTTTCTTGTTGACCAGATCCATAATAGGCTTTGAAACCATACTCGGCTACTTGCAGTAGGGTCTTATTGGACCAACGGCCCGCCTGCTAAAAGGTCTAAAATACCCTACTACAAGTAGGCAACAGGCACTCTGCAACTTCGACGCTCGCTACGGGCGAATCATCTCTGCATTGTAGCGACCACTGGGTGCCGGCCCCTCTAACCTAGTTAGCACCAGCGAAAGCCGCGGACTACTTTCAGGTCACAGTTTATCTAGGTCACCGGCATAGTAATAATAGACAGGGGTGTCGAGTTTTCTCCCTACATAGCAGAGTCACCTCTCACGGTTATCAATTTTGGCACGGAGGGTTATTCGCAGCAGAGTGGGCAACAGGTACCAAACCCAACTACAAGTAGGGGAGTATAGACGGGGGGTCCCGTGTCCCTTGTCGAATTTTAAAAACGTCCATGTCGCCTGTCCCTATATCTTGGTTTTGACCCATGTCCCCTGTCTCCTGTCGAATTTAAGAATTAGGCCTAGCCCTCTTCCCTGTCGAATTTAAGAAAAGGCCCATGTCATTTGTCACTCAAAGGAAACCTTGCATATAAATTCACAAAGTGCTATTTTTTGTGCAATAACCTTGACATAAGCATTCTGAAAATATGCCAAAAGTAAAAATTTGAAAATGTTGAGGTTTAAGGGAGTTATTTAGGAAAGGAATCTAATTTTGGGAATTCCCTAAATGCTGGGCTGCTCAGTACTCCCCTTGCTATGTCACAGCTATGGGAATTCCCTCAAAAAGAATTCTGGGATTCCCTGAATGACAAATGGTTGTAGATGAATATCTTTTATAATTTATTATGAATTGCATTGGGTCAAATATATATAATTTGGGTTAGAGAGCATAACCCTTATTAGAAATTCTTTTTTTTTTTTTTTTTAACGGAGTGGGACCATATGGTATTTTCCTGGAATTAATCCATTAAATTAATCTTGACACGGTTCCAAGGCCATTTTCATGATATCAATCAAAACCACGACACTACGGTAGCTAGACATTTTAATCAATGCCCAGCTGATCAACCAAAATTGACCAAAGGCTTTAACATCTCGGTCCTTTCCTTCATATCCTCCCCACCTGACTCTGCTAAAGCACAGTCGGAGAGAGATAGAGAAGAAAGACGATGGATGCAACGTTTATCATCCGTTGTCCCACTGGGTCTTAATTTAATGGATTAATTCCAGGAAAATACCATATGGTCCCACTCCGTTCAAAATCATTTTCATTCATGACCATACCGTATTGACCGGTGACATTACACACTGCTTCAGCAGTGTATGGACATAGTCCTACCACTTTTGACCAACTTCCATCTTCCCCTTCCCACTACTAAATCTCATTTTTAGCATGATAAAAAATGGGGAAATTCACCAATATTACTTAAATATTGGGATGGACCTGCTGACACAACAAATTTCTAAAACTCATTTAGATTTAAACTTTGACACTTAAACTTTATTTGGGAATCTTCAATGGAATTTATTCTATAAGATTGCCCACACATTCGCACCTGATGATCCTTTTATGGTGAAACCACCAAATACCAACATTCAATTAAAATCTTGTGCTGACTCCATCTTTTTGGATCACCGGGGAAACAACACAATAATGCTTGTCCCTGGAGCACAACATTTCCTGATTCACATCCAATATTGATGATGTCACAACCTAGGTTGCTATGCAAACCGGGGTTGTCAAGCGGGTTACTGTTGGCAACTTCTAAGTGTAACTGACACTTGGTGTGGTAGTGCTTGGCAACACAGACCTACAAATCCGTCTCTTCCTTATTAGAAATTCTACAGGGATGGGGATTCCCTTCTAAGGACAGATGGGATTCCCCAAGAACTCTCCTTGCTACATCATTAATTAGGGGATTTCCCCTAAAAAAATGAAATAAAATACATGTTTTTTTAATGTCCCATAAGTATATGTAAACTGGTAATTTAATTTTCCTTCCATTTCGCATACATTGATAGTGCAAGTTTGAATAACCTGCTCAATAGAATTCATTGAAAAATAACTATTCTACAGTTATGTGCAAGGTTTCCTTTAATTGCCATGTCGCCTGTCAAATTTTAAAAAACGCCATGTCACCTTGTTGAATTTAAGAAATGCCTGTGTCGCCCTGTTGATTTTAAGGGTATAGACCCCCAGGAGTTTTTTTAAACCCTACACTACAAGTAGGTTTCTGGTACTAGAAGTAGGCTTTGAGTCCATAGTCCAAGAAAAGCCCTGACTGTCGTCATTCCCACTACGTTCCCACTGACAGTCAGGGCAAATATCTATTCAAGTCTATGTTTGTTGCCTACTCGACCATTTTGGTTGAGTAGACTTTTCTGAGCATTTACTCCATGTCGTGTCCTGAAACTGAACACATACCTTCTTTGTTATCCTAACATCTAAATCTGATATGTTTTGATGAGTATCCTTCTCTGAATATTAAGGATTCAAGAGCTTGCTTGAACCTGTCTAGTCTGTCGAGTTCAGACCCACTGTTTCCCAAAGTGAGTGTAAACCAGCAACCATTTTAGATGGGAATTCCCACCTAAATCCCAGCATGCTTTGCCGCCGCCTACAAGTAGGCTTCAGGTCATGAACCCTACTAGAAGTTTCTTAGTACCCTACTACCACTATCAGTAGGCTTCCGGACCCAAAGCCTACTAAAAGTAAATTATTGCAATTGTTGATTCAACCGGCGCTATTAGTTATTTAAATAAATCCTCTAGACACATCTACAGACCCTCTAAAATGGATTTCTCCAAACCTATATGAACCACAGGCTTCAGTGAAATGTAATCCCTGATATCACTTTTGGACTCGTTGTGCTGATATACGGCACATTACACGTAGATTGGTAGAAAAGGGGTGTGGTTTAGTGATGCGTCTATAATGTAAACACCAAGGTTTGTGCTACGAAGTGCGTGAGGCTGAGAGTCCGCATTAGCATCAGTAGTACCGAACCACTATATAAGCTGGAGTAATGGGCACGAATCTTTATAGGGACAGGAAATTTTGAGGCTGAGAGTCCATATTAGCATAAGTAGTACCGATATTACAAAGGTTTGGAGGTATGGAGAGTTATTAAAGCAGAACTTCATTAGAGAACATTCAACGGTGAGGAAGGCGGATGATATAGCCCCAAAATAGGCTCTTTCGTGGAACGATATTTAAAATAACTATATAGTTCATTAGTTTTTGTTTTATATGTATAAAAACATGTATCATTTTTTCTCTATTTTTCATAAAACAAAAATAAGGACCTTAATCCTTGCTAGATCAAAATATTTTCTGTGTGCCTTCAAGATATCAGGCCAACATCTTGAATTTTAAGCATGCGCAAAAAAGACTAAAAGGGAAGAAAAATGTGATTTACAACAAACTATGTATAATACAATTACTATCTAACAATATGGGGTACGTAATTAGATCTACCCTTAAAAATCGGATATGTTGTCCAATGAAACATTCATGCGTTGTCTATATAAAAAGACATTTTTGGGAGTCCCTAGTTATATCTTTATACTAGTATAGTATCTAAAAGTAGGGACTTCCTCAATCAGCAGTGTTCGAAATTAAAGATTTATTTTATGCACACACAGGGTGCAAAGGGGTGTGAAATCATGCACCCGGCAATCTATTTATGTGCACACCTCTATATAAAGGTATTTATACTGTTCAAAATTCATGCATACACCGGGTGCATGCCTACTCAAAAGCATGCGCACTGCAGTGAAATTGTGCACACCGGGTGCAGGGTGCGCCCTTAATTTCGAACACTGATCAGTCATATCTTTAGCCATTTAATTCTCTTTGTTCTCAATGACCGGTTACACAATCTCATGTTCAGCAGTTGAAGGGCATTGTCCTACAATGGTTGTCAGAGTCAGGCAGTTTGAGAAGTTTGAAGTAGGTTACATAACCAGGTTAGGGACGAACTGCAATTCTTGTACTGATGCAGAATTTTGCAACGATGCAAGATATGACCACACTGGTTATCCATAGTCAGATTTGTTGAATAATAGTACTTATGGCTTTATCAACGTGTAAAAAACTATTCATCAAAAAAAAAAAGTTTTGGTACATCATTTTTGCCCAAAATACTTCATGATATAATTTTAATGCAAAAGAATGCGTTGAAAATGCTGTAAACTGAGTAATGAATCAGCAAAATAATGCGCCATCTTGTTTACATTTGTTTACATCACATGGTATAAATACTGCAATCCTATTGGTCAATAATAGTTAAACAAAGATTTTAGAAAATCTGTATGGTACAAATCTGTCTAATTATCAAATATTATCTGAATTACACTATTCTTTATTTTTATACACTTGTTAAAATTCGGCAACACAGATTAGATGATTTATTTACATTTTTTACATTTGTTTAGATCACGTGGTACAAATAGTGTAGCCCCATTGGTCAAAAATGCCTAAACAAAGATATTATAAAATCTGTATGGTAGAAATCTTTAAAATCATTATATATTATCAAGATTACACAATTCTTTATTTGCACATCTTTGTTAAAATTCGGCAACAAAGATTAGATGATCTATGTCAATTAGAAGCAAAGTGATGCAAAATAACAATACACCTGCGTTGCAAAATTTAGCAACGTTGCAAGATATGCTAATGTTGCTAGTTTCAGTCTTGTCCCGAACCTGATAACTACTATAGGTTACATTTACTTTGTAAAGGCCCAGCTTGAGGTCAACAAGACCCAAAAAAATTCTGGAGGGGAATAAAAGAGATTTTACCAGACCAGGATTCGGGACAAACTGATCTAATTAATGAGGTAAATGGGAAGGCTTTTCCAAAAGATATGCAGCCTGAGATAGTTAATGATTATTTTTCCAACATTGGACTCAGGCTGGGTGACAAATTTGGTGGCTGCAAGCTGGGGCGTTTGTCTTCGAAAGGTCAATCATGTAATGATTTTGATGATCTTGTCATTGAGGAATTGTTTGAAGAAGATGTTTTAGGGCTAATTAAAGATATTTCTGTAAGTAAATCTTCAGGGATTGAAAATGTTAATAGTAGAGTTTTAAAAGATTTTATGAATATTGCGGTTAGCAGTGTTCGAAATGAAGGATTTATTTCATGCACACGCCGGGTGCATGGAGGTTTAAAATCATGCATCTGGCATATTTCTGATGCACACACTACTATATAATGTCATTTATGCTTTTGAAAAAGCCTGCACATGCCGGGTGCATGCCTCCTAAAAAGCATGCACCCGGCAGCCAAATTGTGCACACCGGGTGCAGGGTGCGCCCTTAATTTCGAACACTGGGTTAGAGAAATTACTTGCTTGTTTAATAATATCCTTCGAACAGGTATTTTTCCGGATTAATGAAAAATTGCCACAGTAACGCCGATTCCTAAGGTTAACAAAGCATCTAAGCCAACAGAATTAAGGCCCATTTCTATCCTTCCACTCCCTGGTAAAATTATTGAAAAAATTATTGCCAAGAAAATCCAGCGGCATCTAGAATTTATTGAATTTTTCACTGATAAACAGTTTGGTTTCAGACAGGGTAAATCTACAGTGAATGCAGTTTCAGTTCTTCTGGATGATATTATAACGGAATTAAATGATGCAAAAGTTGTCCAAGTAACCTATCTGGATTTCCAGAAGGCTTTCGACACCATAAATCATGACATATTGATTGCAAAACTTAAAAAGGCCTCAATAGGAAATAATTTACTGGCATTACTACAAAATTATCTTGACAATAGGTATCAAAAAACTAAGTTGTTTGGTCATGTCTCTAGTTTGAAGCCTATAAGAGTTGGTGTTCCACATGGATCTACAATTGGTCCATTAATGTTTATTGTATATATTAATGATATTGTATACTCTAAAACACTTATCTATGCTGATGACACCATTATTTACTCAGCTGGTAACGAGATAGGTTGTGTTACTAAGCCACTGCAGAGTGACCT
Source organism: Lepidonotus clava (assembly GCA_936440205.1). NCBI lineage: Eukaryota > Metazoa > Annelida > Polychaeta > Phyllodocida > Polynoidae > Lepidonotus > Lepidonotus clava. Next base: position 22,253,085 of record OW387139.1, read on the forward strand.
TGGTAGAATACAAGGATGGTGTAATCAGAACAGACTTACTTTAAATATTAGCAAAACAAAATTCATGTCATTTATGAGTGATAGAAAACGTCAGAATTCTGAGCAGATAAAACTATTCATGCAAGGTAAAGAAATTGATGAGGTGGACCAGTATAGATATTTAGGTATACATTTAAATAATAGGCTGAATGGTGATCATCACTATAATAAACTTATTTCTAATCTTGGGTTGAAAATCAGAACTTTTGGGAAAATTAGAAAATATATAAACACCAAAGCTGCACTTACTATATATAAATCTACAATTCTCCCCATTATTGACTATGGAAACATTTTTCAATTCCTCTGGTCACAAGAAAAACTAACTAGACTACAGAAGCAACAAAATAGGGGTCTAAGAATAGTCTACACTGGTAATAAAGGTGATGAGACTCAGATACATGCTGAAGCTAACATTAATCTGCTCAGAGAAAGAAGACAAATGCACCTTTAAATTTGATGTACTTGAGATCAAAAGATGTTGCTCGACTTGATGTAAGGGATATCAGAACTAGGCAGTTTGATAAAATTAAATTTAAAGTTCTCAGACCACATATTGCACCTGCTTTTAAGTGTCCTAATTATTACGGTGCGCTACTTTGGGATAAACTCCCTCTTACTACTCAGTCTGATGATACGATTCATGAATTTAAAGACAATCGCTCCATTATAGTTCTAACATTGATATCTTCTTTAAAATTAGGGAAATCAAAGATAAATCTATATAGATACTAAAAATGCTGAGAAAATAGGGGGTCACAGTGGAAAATTTTGAACAAAATCTATTGCAAGTTATGCCAAATTACCTAAATTTAAAATATTTTGAATATCAATGCAAAAAGATCCCTAGATAAAATTCATGAAACTGTCAAGTAGGTTATGAATTCACTTGTATAATGACACCAATAGATAAATCTTCATAATAAATGCACATTACCACCAAAAAAAATATAGATTAAAAAAATTACAGGTGACTTTGATTTGATAAATATGCTATTTAAAATGTTAAAATTCTAAAAAAATATAAATTAAAAATTAATGAACATTGAAAATTTCTTTAAATTTCCATATCAAATAGGGTCAAGTGTTATCTTTCATATTATGAAAAAAAATTAGGGGGTCACCGATTTAACTTTTCCAGGAAAGACCCTTTTTTAATTCAAGATTTAGCTTAATTTTTATTAAATTTTAAAAAGATATGAATTCCACTGTACCCCTATTTACCATCCCCAGCACATAGAGCACTTCCCCTGACCACATAACATATTGTTATCTCTTTATATACTAAATTTCATAAAGATCCATTGAACAGAGCCCCTCCCACAACCTCCCAAAAAAGGTTATCATTTATGGCTAAAATATGGTGAGGGAGTCAAAAATAGCACTTTTAGTACAAATAAATTCATAATAAATTAACGAATCAATATCTATTAAATCTGAGTGCATATATGTATTCACCGGTTTCTGGACTACATCTTTGTTGCGAGCAGTATAGCAATTGGATGACTATGAAGAGAGCTATGAGCAAAAATGTATTTTCCCTCCATAGGGTTCTATAGTTAAGCATTTTCACCCTGGTCACGCTCCACTGCACACCTATACACCCAGGCTGCGCAGTGTGGATGCGCACAAACAAATGGCGCGATTGCCCTTAAAAGGAAGGTTAAAAAACATTTTATGGAAGGTTTATTTGCTAAAGTTTAGACGCTGCTGAGTCTCCTGTACTTAAAATACAAAACATCTTTGTACTCTGAACATGTAACTAAATTTTGAACTAGTTTGTGCCTTGATTACTTGTACTAGTCATTTTTATCTTTTGATTCATATAAGAATTAAGATACAACTGTTCGGCCACTAAGCTCATGTTGTTAGAATTTAAGCTGTTCATGTTTTTGTACTTCGAAATCACACTGTAATGTGCCACTTGGCACAGCATTCATTCGGTAGACCAGTGCGGATACAAGCACTGAGAATACATAATGCTGTATAAATTACTTGAATAACAAAAAAAAAAAACAATGCCTGAGCTAAACAGCCCCTACCCCTTCAAATTAGGACCACCACTGTCACCTTTAGGTGGGCAGTCCCAGGTTGGTGAGTGATAGGTCACTCAGTACTAGGACCTAGTAGTGGCCCTTTCTTAAAACCCCTCCCTGAGCTGTGTATGACAGCAGGAGTGGTGGTGGTCAGCACCTATAGTCCATATTACACATAGCCCTCTGCAGGGGTCGAAATAAAGTCTAAATATTCAGGGGCCAGTCGGGCCCTCTACCAGGAAAGTCTAGGGGCCCGAAGCAACTTTAGGACAGCCCTTATTATCAATTCTATTCAAAATACTGGATTTTCTGGGGGCCAGTCGGGCCCCTGCACAACACAATCTGGGGGCCCGACCATTTTTCTAGGGGCCTCGGGCCCCCGGGCCCGTGCTATTTCGACCCCTGCTCTGGTATTAGGAGGGCCTTTAGTTTACTGAGGGATGACCGTTGCTCATGCATGAGTGGAACTTTGTAGCTAATTTGCTTGTTGTTATTATTTTGCTTAATTCTTCTACATATTCATTTCTAATGACAGGTCCTATATGGCATGGAAATGTTTGATTTAATCCCATTAAACGTCGGACAATATATCCGCCGTTTCAGTTTTTTTATACGCTTATGCGTTCACCCCTAAATGAGGATAGTTTGAAAGTTCTATAACTTTAAAAAACCCTCCGGGATAAGTCCTGGGCCTTGAGACTTCTGTTAGTGATGACATCACCACCACCATGTTTCACCCTGTATCTAGCATAGGAAAAAAGGTAATTTTGTCACCCATTTCGGGGGTGACGTTTAACCACCTACAGCCTCAAAAATACCATCAACTTATGTGAAAACATCTCAAACTTTCCCGTTTGGCATACTGAAAAGAAATATGAAGTATTAAAGGCTGGGTATCACAGATTTCAATTAGCAGTCTGTGTGTATATCCCTAAGCCTGAGGCAAAGGGACCCCTACTCTGGAAATAATCACTTTCACATGTGCTGCCCTGACTAAGGAGATGTAATCTGATAGTAACAGGGGGTCACTGTAGGCCATTATTCCATGTATGACTCTAACATAAGGTGGTTTATGGTGTATAAACCACTCTTTTCCTGGCTTCTGAATAGTCTCCAAGGCCTAGTTACTATTTAATGACTGGACAAGGGGTATAAGTGGTCACGGGAAATTGTCACTATAGTGCCATTTTTCCCTACCTACCACCAAAATACTTGATACAAAATTAAAACCTGGGGGCCGCAAGGGAAGCATATATATGATATATATATGCTCTCAGGGGACCGCCTTCTTGTTTATGTTTGACATTGTAATTTTTATGGTTTCAGATGTTTTTCAAGAATGGATGAAGTAATACCACAAGGAATGAAAGTGGTCATACCACATGTGTGTCTACAGTCACAGTCAGGCCTGCTTTTAGGATGGAAAACTAGAACTGATGCTGAGACCTGCTATGCCATTACAGCTGTCACCAAAAACAGATTTTCCCCAACATCGGTGGCAAATGATCTGCGGATATCACAATCCGAAGACGGATTGCAGGTTCTCGGCGTTCTAGTCAGTGAACAGGACACTTTCCACCATGATAGTAATCTTCTCACCACATTGAGCATGTCCTTAAGATCTGATTGGATTTTGATTGAAAAAATAGACAGCAAAGAGCCCAAGGTAACACTGATGCGTTGTGATACAGCAGAACCGTTGTCTTGTGACGATATGATTATTGTCGTTTACGATGGTTCTGAGATGTTAAGTTCAGTATATCTTATGAATGATACATCTTGTTCGGCGAATCGTCATGGAGCTAATGAAAAGACTAACATACATATTATTGCCGAGAGCTTATCAAAATATCGACAACTTAAACGACGACTCGCCGAATTCCATTCATCCAAATTACAATATTTGAATGACTGCATAGAAAACGAATTGAAACCTTTGAATTGGATGTTTGAATTGACGGAGAGAATTCTACTTGTAGTACTTCATGGGTTTATTTCCGCCCTAACTGTTTGCAGCAAGGGGTAAGAATAAATTTGTCACTTGATTATCAGTTTTTAAATACAGGATTTCCTATACATGTATATCTTTGCTGAAATAATACTTTTCTGTTCATGTCCATAATTATGAAAGTTTTAATTAAAGTGGGCTTTGATATCTTTCTGATTGAAACAGTAAATGTATGACCATATATTCCTTCTTTTTTTAAATAAAGATCAGAAAAATTATTTACAGCTTGAGAATTCCCTTATTTAAGATGAAACTGCATTAGCAGTAACCTTATGTTGGCTATTGACCATCACTGACACTCCCATCTCAAAATTGATGTCACAAGTTAGTCTATGAATGCACATGATGTTACCATACTCGCCATGGGCACACCTGATCTGGTATAAAAGAAAGTGACACCCGTCGTCTTGTCACTCCAAATGCTGTTCGTAGCACACTTCACTAATTCTTCTTATGAGTACTATATTTAATTTTTGTAAAGTTTGTCTTTTCAATTTGTAAAGATAAGTATTTTGAGTTCTAACCCTTTATTTCGCCTCACCTCTACCCCAGAATCTCTTTTAGTTGGCTATATTGGATCCTTAACACTCCGGCCGTCTGTTCGCAGTTGAAGGGGCGCTTTGATAAAATCAAAACAGCCGTAAATCTACAGCGTGCGTCTCCACTTGAAAAACACAGGTATGGCCACAGGGATTGGTGGGGCAAAGCAAATATCTACTGTATGCGTGTAATGATGGTTGCAGCTTTATAGAAAAACGCCTTGTGCCTTGATATTGGAAAAGGCATTCTTTTATAAATGTACGACCTGGACCGTCTGATTGACCCTCCCTGTCATGGTATGGTTGGGAGTTTGCGCTAGCTATGGGTAGTGGCTTGTTATGAGTAGTAATAAGCGGATATGGTTGATTGTGGGTAGGTATAGTTTGTTATAATCAGTTATGGTTAGTTTTCATTTGTTTTCGTCTATTATGGTAGTAATGGTTAGTTTTGGGTAATCATGGTTTTATATAGGTAATTACGATTTGTTTTGGACAGTAACGGTATATTTTGTGGCGGTATGTATGCTTAGGGTAGTTACGGTTTGTTTTCGATGTGGGTATATGTATTTCTGCGTGGGTACACATGAATAAGTATGGCTAATTGTGTGTACTAAAAATCACTGCTGCATTGGTAATCAAGCTTTGTGAACGCGTCTTCGTTTCATGATTATTGACCAACGAATTGTTTTCAATAAGATATCGTTTTAAAATGTTCACGACTCCTTAATTGTTATTTCACATAGACTTTAATTCTCGTATAATTATTGTATGTCTTATGTGTCATTGAAAACTAAGAATTCCTTTGTCATACTTTATTTCAGAAGCCGTAATTTATTGTGTTTGCACGTGTTTGATGTCTTCCTTGGAATACTGCTAATGACATGGATGCTCAGTGAAGAACGGACTGAGAAACTGTCCGCCCTGATCATGGATTGGGCTGAGGTAATTATTGGAATGTCTTTTCTTTTACAAACGAATGTTAAATTAATGAACATGCATACGTCATTGATTACGATAGAAACGTAATATTTCTCGAAGTCATAACTTGTATCCGCAGAAATCATATAAGAAAAATTGAGGACCAAAAGACACATTTTAGAAGGCGAAACATCTGGTAGCGGGTGAAAAAATAAAACATTGGAAACACCGATGTTATCCAAAGGTCTTGTGTAGCGAGACCCATGTGTGATTATAAACAACTGTTATGTATTATTTTGGGTTCCAAGACCTTAAATTTGTTATTTCTGGGAGCAGGGAGGTGATGTAACCGTTCTGTAACTATGGTTACCCAGATCCGTTGAAATGTGACTATATAATTTTGGATGCTAACAGTTTGAATTCAGTTGCTCCCACACCACCAACCTGATCACATTGTCTAATTTTAAACTTTAGCTTGTTGTAATAGGAGAATCAAATAAATATATCCCATATTTATCTTTGTCCAAACTAATTACGGTTGTTACTTGTTATTCCTATTTAAGCTAATTTATCAATTAATGATCGCTTTCCGGTAAATATGCCCTATTATATTAAATATTATGCAATTCAATATTTACATTTTTGTCAAGTAGTTCCCTATGAAGGAATTGGTGCTAGTTTTGTTTCTTTAGTCACATTTGTCTATTCTACCATGTATTGTATGAACAATATTGTGCAATACAACAATAAATAAATATAAGCCTTTTCCGATATGTTCTTTCCTAATATTGATATGGCATAGGCATAGAAATTTACTTGTACTCGTCCTAATCTTTGCTGTCAACATGGTATTAAGGAAATCAGCATAGGAAATCAAGGTCTTGACTAAGTTTTTATAAAAAATGTATTGGAGAGAGATTCTTCAGGTCTTTCTATAATTTGTATTACGTTAAACTGTATAAATGAAATGAACATAGAAAGTTTTCACGCCCTAGACGCACCAAACTTTCTAAATAGAAACAAAGGTGTTGTTCCATCTATTTATAAAGATCATCCCGCCCAGCCATACAGTTGTCATAAAGCTGAAAATAATCCTTCACGCATTACCTAAACACTGTGTGTAAATCGGCACATACTCAAACCTGAAGGAATAAGGTTATTACCCCCCCCCCCCCTCCACTCCCCCATCCCTTTCCTTCACCCCCCCCCCCCCCCCCCTCAATATCTCTATTAGAGGAGGCCCATGCCGAAAAAACTCAACAAGGGGTTTTCAGTAGAGTTTGGGAGTCCCTAGTTATATCTAAAGAGTATAGTAGCTAATGATGGGGACTCCCTCAATCAGTCATACCTTAAACCATTTAATTTTCTTTGTTCTCAATGACCGGTTACACAATCTCATGTTCAGCAGTTGAAGGGAATTGTCCCCCAATTGTTGTTAGAATCAGGCACTGTGAGAAGCTAGAAGTAGGTTACATAATCAATGCCTGAGCTAAACAGCCCCTACCCCTTCAAAAATAGCCCTTAGCCTTTTGAATTAGGACCACCACTGTCACCTGCAGGTGGGCAGTCCCAGGTGGGTGAGTGATAGGTCACTGAGTACTAGGTGCATGGCAGTGCATGCCCTTTCCTATACCCCCCCCCCCCTCCCCATTCATTCTCTGGGTACAAGTATGTTTCTTCCTTTTAGAATGTGGCAGCTTACCTGCAGAACCTGCTGCTCTGGATGATGGGTTCTCCAGCAGGCCTCAAACTAAACCGACAGCTATCTCAGCTACTTGGCAAATTCTTCACATATCATATCTATCTGTGGACAGGTAATAAGCCGCGGAGTCAACCGTCTTGCCCTATTCATAATCCATAAATAATGTCTCCGATATGAAACAGAAAAATGCAATCGGTTTCTGACAGATATTAATTTAAGAAGAGAAGTAATGTATGGTTACATGAGTTGATTGAGTGAATATCTTGAAGTGCATCGTGGTAACTTAACTTATTTGCCATAATTCCTAATTACGCTAAGCATTTTACTTAGTGACCTATAGTAAAATACAGCCAGTCTTTACTGAATAATCAGTATACAGGTGGGTTTAACTTAGTCACCTGATTAAATTTTATGTATTGATGTTATATGCTTCACTTATATGGAAGATCATCTTGGAAGAATGTGTTTAATAAATATAAAAAAAGGTAAGTGAAAGTGGTGATAACTGGTGAGTACAGTTTAGCGTACATATCTGGAATCCAGTAGGGGAAGAAGGCATAACACCGAACTGCATTTCTAGTAGATCTAAAAGTAAAATGTTTTGAGATCTCGTTCCGATGGGGCCACCTGACCTCGTAACTGTTTGAGAAACAACCAGCTGATCATTTGAATAAGATTATGTTTCATATCTACAACTAAAAGCGCATCATTCAAATTCACTTTCTCCTTAAGATTATGTTCAAATGTTTGATAGTTTTCTGATATTTTCCATAGAATTGAGTCATTGGGGTAGGTAATGTACTCCCGTGTCCTACAACGTCTCGCCCGTGTTTCAGGTTACCTGGGCGTGCTGCGGCCCGTACAGGTGGGCATCCTCCAGGGGATCGCCACCTCCGGGATGCTGGGACTCTCCGTCCAGCTCTCCCTCCTCCGCGACCTGGTCTCCATGATGACTCTACACATCTACTGCTTCTACGTCTACGCGGCCAGGTCAGGTTTACAGCTTTATTCACGTTACAACCAATACTTACACTGTTTGCTTGTATCACTGCTTGAACATATTTAGATCTATGTTTTCTTACTACTTGAACTTCGATCTTTTTGTTTCAAATACCAAATAGTGTTACGTCGCATATTATGTCATTTATTTTGTTCTTTGTTTAATTCACGTCTGTTTGGCGAATTGCTCGTGTAACCCACTCCATCCGTGGGGCACGTGTCGCGTTGGGTTCGCACCTCAACCCAGAACCTCTAATCGGGAACGACTCGTCAAGTTGCCACGTGAGGTTCGCACTCACGTCGGCGTTTATTTGTTTTAGAACATTTTCCAATACATTTACTAACCAGCATGTATTGTTTGTGTTTAGGTTGTATTGCCTACAGATGTACGCCCTGTCGTCCCTGTGGAGACTCTTCAGGGGGAAGAAGTGGAACGTGCTCCGTCAGCGGGTGGACTCGGCCTCCTTCGACATCGACCAGCTGTTCATCGGCACCCTCTTCTTCACCATCCTCCTCTTCCTGCTGCCCACCACCGCCCTTTACTACGTCGTCTTTACGGCGGTGAGAAGGAATTCAGATATTGTTAGATTAGATGATATTGAAATGTTTTTCGTGATATATTATTATAATGTATCCCCAATTACTATTTCCTATCAACTCAAATCATCAACGTTCGACCACTTGTTACACAAGTGGTCGAGCGTTGATGATTAGAGATGATAAAGTTTGTAATTTATTCCGCCTTTTTCATTAAAATTCCGTCATTATTATTTTGTATTTATCGACTTTAAGCAGGTTACATTTTGTGTTTTAACCACAAATATATTTAAACTACATGTATTTTCAGTTGCGACTCATAGTGTTGAGTATCCAAGGGGGTCTCTACAAAATTATCAGTTTGCTCAACGTCCTGCCAGTAGCCAGCCTTGCCGCACGGGTATTCTATCCTGGCACAGTATCAGGTAAAAATTACCTTATATGAAATTAGAGTTGACGAAAAATAGTTCACGGTCTACATGTACGATATGTATCTCATAACATTTTACGTCGTGTCGCGACTCGTAGATTAGTAGAACCAGCTGATGTTATTCTCCCCTCGTTATGTTATACAAGCAACGTGGTAAAACTAGTTCATAATTTGGCTGCATAATCTTAATTAATAAAGAGACATGCCTATTTACCCATGTGAAAGTATTTAATCACCGTGACATTTCTTTTATTTCAGATAGAGTAAAATTTACTCTTATTCCTAAACTCGCAGGAAGGCCTCTCTACCTAGCCATGGAGGTACGTCAAGTAATTTTATAGTAATCAATAAAACGAAAGCATTTCACCCCAAGTAGTTTATTTCCATTGTATTCGATTCTAGTCAGAATTGTCACGAGGATCAGTTATGTCATTCGGACTTACCGGTATTTCTAATCATATTAGTTTCGTGATATAAGATAAGATATATATATATATATAAGTCAACACAAGTATATCCAAACAACGTATGTTTCGATATACTAAAGTATACTTGACATTGTCTGTAGGGAAAATTGTATTTTCCTACCCAATATCAGTTGATGGAACTTTTTATATTATCTATATATTATTCATTTCTTTAGACGCAGCCGGCATCCCTTACAACAATTCTGACATCATTGAGTAGATATGACACCACCGGAACGAGCGAGAGTTGGGGGAGCTTCACGAAGAAACTGTTTCTTGGCGAACTTATATACCCATGGATAGAGCCTACCAAGGAAAAGTCTGAATAATGCCACTATAGTGCTCAACATGTTGTGATACGCTTATATATTCAATATCTATTTCAAATAAAACTATTTTTACATGGACTTATATGTTAATGTAATATTTATTTTTGCTATATCCGCGTCAAAGGTATTGGCATCCGTAATAAATCAAAGCTGTTATTGGATTTGTAGTTTGGTTTTATTTTTTAATTCTTATGTATTATCTTTTATCCTTAAACGATCCCGCTTCCAACGTCCAACGTCCAACTTCAGCCGTCTTTCCCCTTTCTCGGCTTGCAGATAGTTTGTAACTACCCCGAGCCACCAAGCATCCGTCGTCGTCACCCAACTCGCTAAATGTGCCCACCACCCACCCCACAATGTGCCCACCACCCACCCCACAGCCAGAGCGAATATTAGATATGAGCGTCTTTAAAAAGAAAAAAAAGAAAAGAAAAAAAAAAGGACATTGATAGAAACAAAAAAAATTACTCTTCAAAATGGCATAACATTTTGCCTATCGCAAAAGCTCAACTTATGAATGTTTAGTCTTAGGTTCCCGATAGCGTAATTAATAATAAAGAGATTTTATTTTTACTTTCTAATCCTTCGCTTTCTTCAGAGTATTGAAAGGATCATAGATTAAGAAGTACTGCATCATGTACTGAGGTCAACTGGTGTAAACATAAAGTGACCAATCGGTTTGTCATTTGAAAAGAAACGTCCGGATCGGAACTGTTCTGCGACAGGATGCCCCCTAGCTCGACCCTAGAGTGGATGGGATAAAGGGGATAGACACCGACATATAGTCGCAGGGCATGAACCGTATGAATGGATGAAAATATCGTTATATAGTAACACCTGGTCACGTGATCACTTTTTGGTGATCAACACGGGCTGATAATGACCACATGGCCATACAATTTAAAATTCTTAATGATGATGGGTGTTTATTATGAGTAAGGGAGTTTGATTAAGAGAAAATTGACAAATTTCTGTTTCAATTAGTCCAGAATTTGGAATAAAGTGATCACCAATATGGTTGCCTGCCCTTTTTCAGAGATGTGACGTCAACTGCATGACAAATAGATAAAAAAACAGACAATAGTTCTACAATACTAACTAGGGATCGTAAAGTAAGCAAAGATTGATTCAGTCGGGGTGTGCTGAGGCGCGCGCCCCTTTAATTTCTTTTTGCAAAATTTCGATTTCGTTATGTAAAAATGATAGCCCTCAAAGGCGGCACCTGACATTGGTACATACGGCCCCCCACCCTTTTCAAATCTCTGGATCCATCACTAGATAGGCACATGGCATCTGCATGGTTTAAAGGGGATATTATTCCGTAGGAATGCATTGGTGAACGCGAGTTGTTCGACGCATGAAAGTGGTGTGCGTGTTATGTATGACGTGAGGGGTATTAACCGTGAAACCAAGACCTCGACCGCACAGGCTTGGACTACGCGTTAGATCTACCAAGCGGCTACAGAATGTGTCGTCACCATAGTGGTCTATCAGCCTGGTCCCCGGGGCGGGCTTGTCTGCTATCTTGACTGTTGACGTATATGAATTAAAGGCTGCACCTAGGATACTATCATTATTAAAAATTCGCAAAAAAATTCTGAACTCAGCAATGCTCTTATCTCCGATCTATTATCACTTATTTGAAAGATATTTCATTTCTGATCTCAGCTATTATCACTTATTTGAAAGATATTTCATTTCCAGTTATTATATGATGTGTGGATATAATATTGTAAGGTAGTTATCCAAACTTACTTATAGTCCCACACAGAACTCGATGTATCGAGATGTGTTGGAGTTACTTTCCACAAGTATCAAAAAAGCCTAACATTAAAACTGCATTAGGTTTAGACCTATATGTAGATAATTCCGATGAAGGATGGAACTAACCGAGAAATGCCAATTTGCTAAATCATATTATCTCATAATAAATATAAAATCTACAAAGTCGTCTTGAGTTGGAATCCAACTCAAGACGACTTCAAATGTAGATTTGGATGTATTTCTTATTTTTAAATTGATATGACTTAAAATTTGATCTCAACTGGCCAACGCTTCTTTCCCTGAGATTCGGTAGCCTGGTAAATTTCGATGAAAAATATTTTACCCCATTTGTGGTCAATAACATACTATATACGTTGCACGAGTGTGTTTTTTTTATAGAACTATCCGAAGCTGAATGATGCGAACACTAGAAAATAATCTAATTATTCAAAAGTTCACCGCTGCTTTCTCGGGGGCTTTCTGAAGGTGCCCTATGCGCGCGGCCTGTAGGGCGCTGTCTGCGGTTCCCATTGCAGAACCAACAGTCCGGCGCGCGTCCACCGCGCCTTCTGAGGCCTTCAAAGGGCCTTCAGCATCTTCACCGCGATCTCACACATACAAAATAAACAAATCAAAAGAAGTTCCCGTCCGTGACTTTATTAGATTAAGATGCCGATAGCAAACGTGGAATACTCTCCCTTTGAGATCAGAGAATAAAACTTCAGGAAGTTTTCCAGAAGCATGTAGCCCTGCAGAGCATGGTATACCTCGATGTGTTCTCTACAATTAACGTTCTGGTATATCTAGAGGAGATCGCGCCAACATACAATCACTTTCGATGTGTCCTCAGAGTAGTGCGGTACGTTCAGATACACGCATACCATACTGAGGGACCCCACATTTCCCGTCTTTAGGTGTTTCTGGATATACCCACCTTCGTCATGATGCACTTGGTACCGGGAGTCCAGCCCAAGCCGTGCCTGTCGGTTCAGGACTATGAAGGACCTCCTCCAGGACCGTGGCTGACTTTACTAAATTCACCAGATAAGATTGCTTCATCAGGTAAATCCGACTTTTCTTTTTTGGGAACTACTTATTGATCCGTATTGCTGATTGTGTATACATCGACGCTTAGCACGGTTATACAATCAAGTAGTAGACAATAGGTGATAGTCAGATAGACAATTCCGATAGGCAGTTATTTTTTCTTTGTGTAGTTGCGTTTCTTTCAATGTTTTCATTGTTTGTACACTGAAAAAAGTACATGCTGATGTTGTATATTGTTGCCATCAAAAGTTGCTGTCAATTTACGGTTTATTGGCAGGTTGTAGATGCCTGATTGCTTTACGCATCACCTTCATCAACATGGAACCATTTGATTAAAGTAAACATACATATATATGTAAAACCTGTAAGGTCTACACGTTCAGGTTTAAAGAAGAACTTTTCTGTCCCAAATAGAATAACTACAAATTATAAGAAAAGTCCATTCTATATTGGAACACAGTTGTTGAATGGCCTTAATAGTGATCTACAGCACTGCAAGAGTAAGGAAGCATTTAGACTCCAAATTAGACATTGTTTCAAAAATTATGTGGATTTGCTATGTTAAGTTATGCCACTTAATAGTATGTGTCCAATTTTGTGCAATGCTCCACTGCCATTGAAATGCTATGTAAAACATTAAGTAACCCATACTTGTGTTGCAAATGGTTATTAGGTCACTATCACTATTATTTCCATTTTTGTTCTTTTGACTTATATCATAAATGTTCACACTTTGTAAGCCATGTGAAAACCAGGGGCAACCCTGATCATGATTACGTAATAAACACATATAGGGGGTAATTAGGGTATTTTCGCGCAGGTGTGTAATTTCACGCACCATATTTCTTTTTGGCCTAGAATTTCCACAACTGGTGAAAATTGAAATATTTCTTTTGTAAAATGTGCAACGTCATCTGAACTAAATACCTTATTGTTCTGATGTACATAGGATCAATAGATATTTTTTTTGGAATGAGCTGAAGATAATTGTCTATTTTTTCTGATTTATTGTAAAAATTAGTAAGGAGACAATATTTTCTCTTAAATTATATGAAATTTAGAATTGTAGTCAAAATATTCATAATGCACTTTGCATAAATGGAAAATGGGAATGGAATCAAGCCTAACATTTTACTGTCATACATGAATTTCTTGATTACACAAATAAGGGATAACCTTGGCAACTCATTAGGCTTAATTTCACGCACACCTAGCCTAATTTCGCGCATAAAAAGCCTATATATTTTAAGCAAATGCGCGAAATTAGACACTAGTAGGCCTAAACTAACATATTTCGATTATAACTTTAAATATCATTCATTTATTTTCATTTTGATGTAACATTACATGCCTACACCTAATGGTAAATGAACCTGTAGTACGACTTGTGAAATCAACATAGTTTATATTAGCTTATTCAAAGTCTTTGTAATTGATACTCCTTTCCATATATTCATATTAAATTCGATTTTGTCTGCCATTTTAAGATAAATTTTAATTATCTATTCAAAAATATGTGAAAGTTTAGATACAGGTGTGATGAATAGGCTTGAAAAATTGTTTAAAAATCGATGTAGTCACTAATTTATGGGGTCTTTTCTCATTTACACAAATTTTCCCATAGGCTATGTATGGTGCGCGAAATTGCAGTAGCTGCGTGAAATTAGACTAACAAGAGGTCCTAATTTCGCGCAGATGCATTTAAATGTCTGAATTTATTTGGCTTTGACATAGGGTGTGTCATTGTCAAGTAATACATGCAGTAATAAAATACTATATCTGTAATCTATAACATTTCGTCTTTTAATGAAGTATTCTGCCCATGAATACTTTTACTATACATTTTTACAATTTATCTTTGAAAAGGCATTCTCTTAGCTGATAGACAGTGTCCTCCAAGTCTAATTTCGCGCAATAGGTGCGCGAAAATACCCGAATTACCCCTATTAGGCCTACTCTCAGAAAAGAGATATGAATTAACCCTAATAATAGTAACTGCATGACCCCTTAATCAGAAGGGACTAGATATGATTTTAAAAGCATAATATAGGCAATGTTGTCCGTTACTCCTCATCTATCTAAAGGCATCTTCATGCTTTGTTGTTAATATGAACTTATTATCTCTGTGATGTGCAGTGACTCTCATTTTTGTAAATAGCTTTTTGAATGTAAAATTCGGCCAAAACGTTATTAAGAAAAGAACGTTTCGGCTTGTAAGGGGGTATGTTTAAAAAGATTGTGCATATACGGTACACAAATCATTGACATCTATACAACGTTTTTGCTCACTTTCACGAACACTATTGAAGGTGGAATCAAAATACATCCTAACAATTATGTCACTTTCTTACAAGAAACCGCGATGGTTTTGGGGAACCATGCTAAGAGAACTGTACATTTACATTGACCGGCACTTTGAAGAACCTAACATCGTATATTTCTACTTCTACCCTTCTAGAATCGACAGACAACGACTCCCCTCCCCAGTCACAAGCAGCTCGACCCGTCCACCAAGTCAGCAGGGCCGACTCCCCCACGGCCCCCCTCCCCACGCCGGACGGCCACCCGGAGACGTCGGCCACCAAGGCCTCCAGCACCGAGCGTCGCGGGGGGTCCTCCTCCACGGGGTCGTCGCGCCGCACCGTCTTCACCCGACACCAGATCAGCGAGCTGGAGGCGCGCTTCAGGGAGCAGACGTTCCTGAGTAAGGAGGAGAGGGCCCAGCTGGCCGAGGACCTGGGGTTGGCCGAGAGGCAGATCATGATCTGGTTTCAGAACAGGAGGTGAGTCCGCAGACAGCTTTCGGCCTAATACCCCAGCCTAATACCCCAGTGCAGATTAACTATAGATAACCCACATAATATATTACATTTTACATAAGCACGTCCCATTTT
This sequence comes from Lepidonotus clava, assembly GCA_936440205.1. Classification (NCBI taxonomy): domain Eukaryota; kingdom Metazoa; phylum Annelida; class Polychaeta; order Phyllodocida; family Polynoidae; genus Lepidonotus; species Lepidonotus clava. The sequence continues at coordinate 22,268,794 of OW387139.1, forward strand.
GGTTCTAGTGAATAATCCGTAGGGTATGCCCATTAAACTTGTATGGTTCTATCCTATTTTGTACAATATGTTTTGTCATATCCCGGGGGCACCGAATCTTCAAGGCATTCTTGCTATTCTTGATTGACCCCTGAATAATAGTTGACCATCCCATGTATCTGCGGACATACATCACAACATCCAAACAGCGCAGTGTTTCAATCCCCCCAAAATAGACAAAACCACAAAAAATTGTTGATAAAAACTTCGGAAGCTATAGACGTATTTGGTGAAATCAAGATAGAGCGAGGATAAGTTTTAACTTGCTGCCCCTAAAGGCCTATGTGCCTTCCCCCTACCAACACACTTGCTATAAGTTACACAAATCAATTATAAGAAAAATGGCAATATGAGGGACAAAAGAAGAAAAAAGAAATGGGGTTCTTGCATAAATCTATTTAACACAAAAATCATAATATATAATAGATAGACACTTCTGACTGTCATATAGGTGAAGTTCATATAGATTCTCAGGTATATTCGGATGTTTAGTGTTGACCTCATCATATCAGTAGGTCTCAATGACACCAATATAAATCAGTGCGTCATTGTGACATTACAGGTTTACTCATTTGAAGGGGTTCTCCTCTTTTGGTGATGTCTGAACAAGCACCAAGAAAGTAAATGATTATTAGAAGAGATACAGTCAGTTGTTTAGCTGGGTGCCCTTCAAGTTCAATGGGTCGTTTGGCAGGGGGTACCATACCAATACTCAAGTTTGTGTGATCGAAACGAATAAAATTTAATGTCACATCATGCCAATACCGTGACCGAGAAGAAACAACCTGTAGTTAATTTAACTTCTTACATCCAACACTGTCTGGAATCCCCATTCTGAATACCTTGAACATCTACAATCATGCCCTTATTTACCGATGTTTTCCCAGGGGACGTCTGAAGCGTCGCGGCCCGTCTGACACTGCATACACGGCAGACAAACTAAAGGAACTCAACACCCGCCGCCCCTACCCTTTCCTCTATGGTCTCCTCTCATCCATGCAATACAGGTAGGTGAAAGAACATCAAGTAATTTCTCATAGATGCTTCTAGTATACTCAAGTAATTTCTCATAGATGCTTCTAGTATACTATGTCTGTCATCATTTCACACGTGCAGGGTATGCAGATATCTTTAATAGGGGTAATAGCACTATACGTCTGGTTTCTTTGCTGCCAGTGCCATTAATTTTTTAATTCTCCAAGTGTGTGTTTGAAATTTAATGTACATCTTAGAGTTTTTAGAGTTGTTGATAACCGAAGAAAAAGTCAATTCAAAAAAGTGATAATTATCAACTGCATTACCTCCTATATCATAGGTATCCCGATACACACCACCACCCATACCAACACCTAGTGCCCGACAGGACGTCACCAAAGGACGACTCAGGGCCGTCTGACGTAGCCTCCCACCAGGGCCGTCCAGGTACCGGCCCCCCACAGTACCCTCACCCCGCCAGTGGCCAGGCCCCACACATGGTGCCTCGTGACGTCACGCCGACAAACGCGGCGTCTTCTGCTTTACCCCCGGGCGTGATGCCCCCTAACGTTAGCCTTACACCTGTCTCCAGCCAGGGGCCCATGCCACCCAACGTCACAGTTCACCAAATGGCATGGTCCCATCAAGGCAGCAGTGGGCCCACCTTCAGCGGAGACTACAACATCCGACCCATGTACCCCACGGGCCACCCGGGCTGGGAGAGGTCGCGGGCAGGGCCCATTCGGGCACAGACAAACCCGACCTATCAACAGAGGAACCAGATGCCCTCCGGCCACCCTTACTGCCCCACCAACTACTGGCCGGCCATGTCCCCGCCCCTCTCACAGTCCTACCTCTCCAGCAGTAACGGCAGGACCCCCGCGTTTCCCGCGCGCCAGCTACAAACCCCACTTTCCCAGACTACTACCGCCAATTCCACAACTACTCACGCCCCACAGCCGAGCCCGGGCGGCGGCGGGCGCGTGCCGGCGGCGACCACGCCCCCTGCCGTCAGTCACACGTCGCCCGTGTCGTCGGCCAGCTCCGGGTCGCCCGGCAGTGACCAGGTGGGCGGGCGGATCTCCATGCAGGCGTCCACCTGTCTGGGCCCGCACGGGACCGTCCTAGACGCCTTTTCTTCCCCGCTACTGGCCGCCGGGCCCAACTATGACTTTAACCCACAAATTGACTTCAATAATTATGTGCCCGACTTTCCCGATATCACCTCCACACTTTACCCCTACACACAACAGACTTGCTGATGTAAATAGAAGAGACAGTGGCCTTATGCCATATTAGCAATTTTACTTATTGAATTAGTTGGTCAATGCTCTAGACACTTATCAAAATGTCACTATCAAAATGGAACGTTGTTTCCAAGCTGATGCCCTCATTCATGCAGTAGGCTGGGTAATTGAACAGTTGAAATCACTCTGTACTGTATTGTGCGCGGTTCTATATTTGCTAGAACAAAATGAGTCAGACAAACGCGTGATATGCCTATTGCTGAAATTTATAGTTTGAAATAATTATGTTTAACTGTCTATGTGTTTTTGTAAATAATTGTGATACTATTGCATATCATCGGAGGGATATTATTCTTAAGTTTTAATCGCCTAATGGTACTGATCATAAAGAAATCATTGTATTGCAGAATTATTTTGCTGGTTGTTGCTGATTTTAGTTGCAGCAGTTTGAAATAAGATGAACATGTTTTGTAATATAATTTTCGAAAAGAGAGTTATGTTTGTGTTTTTTTTATCCAATTGATTATTCTGTTAAATAGACTTTCAAAGAATGCATTACATATAGTACAGTCTATTTTCAATAATTTTTATGTAGGATTTATATACGCTGCCAAGTGTTGATTAACTACATGTAATTTGAATAACTAATTAATGTTTTAAAAGCCTCCAATATGTATGCAATTAAAGTATTCATCGTTATTGAAACGCGTTATTCTCATACATCAGTCATTGATTATAGCGATACACGTCTTAAATATTTATAAAAAAAAATGCCCATACCAACCTAGGCCTATACAAGTCCTAAGTGGCCATTAAAATTTTGTCTAAGTAATGACCCCTAATGAGAATATTTTTAAAGGGAAAAGACATAAACCCTCTGTTTTAATTCTTTATATCAAACTTGTTTATAATATTCTAAATACTTTTTTTTCATTACCGTCCGGAAGATTACTTACTTATTATCTTAACATTAACTAACCTACCTCTATGCAACTAGGCCCTATTGCTTCTTTTTAATTACCTTCATGCAAAGAAAGTGCAACCGTGTGTATAGACACGGCAGGCATACTAATTGCCCTGCTCAATTTTAAACAAATTGCAGAAAAAACATTAAATAAAGTTTCTGAGTATCAATATCTAGAGCTACTTTTGCGTTTGTTTCAAAACGATGTGAGGGAGCTCAGACCACAGCAACGAGCACTCAGTGTGCGTTATGTTGCTTTTTGCACAATAGATTTGTATGAAAGTCATCGAAAAATAGCTCAAAACAGATAATTCGATACTACTTTAGTAAGGCAGTAACCATTAGTTTGTTAAATCGAAAATGTGGATTTCAGAAATAAGCAGTAAAAAACAGCCTGTGTTACTATGGTTGAAGGTTAGGCAACATGGCCGCCCGATCTAGCTCCAGACTGCATTCCCATTACAATGGGCTGGCACTTTTAAAGCTGAAATCATTTCAAACACATACCGACGTTTTTGGAAAACGATGAAAATGCATTCCACAAAAAAGGATAAACCATTTCCAATCGTTTATTGCAAATGAAACGGTTTCTAAACTAAAGTTATTCAGTATAATATTGGGCGCTCCTGAAGCCACTATTGGTCGCCATGTCTAAATCTCCCCTCCCCAATGTCGAGTAAGCTCTCAATGTTTACGTTTTTCCCTGACTGTTTACAGCCACTCCGCGACACGTTACACAGCATGCGATACATGAAAAGAACGCTCATGTCACACTGAATCTCGTATACGCTATATATAGTGTTAGTTTTCATTCTCCGCGCCACAATTTGGCGGGATCGTTCTTGGCCAGGGGAAGCATTGTGCTGACGAACACCACTCATCTTCCTCGACGAGACGAGTTGACCTATTTGTTTTGATCGCCAAATTTATTTCGAGATCGCATCATACAAATAATCTTATGAGAAACCAAGAATACCAGATGAAAGAGGAAGACATTCTGTGCTATTCCTGAAAATATAGGGTCTATTGCTTGACTTACTGCGATGTTTGACTTGAAAATTAGGTTCGCCTGTCTACAGGGCATTAGAGGGACTGGCAGGGAATATGGCGGACGTATGAATGTTGTGCTTCTTGGGTCTCAAATAAAGGCTACGGAAATCTTACCTTATAGCTTATTGTCGTGAACTGCATCACGAAGCGGCAGTAGAAAGATTAATCTGCCGTGTACTATGAGTAGATGTGAATGCGTCATTAGTTCTTTAAAGCTATTCAACGAAAAAGCTGGATTTTCCCCTAAGTTGATCTTTTGCACTTCGGTTTTTCAAGAAAAAGAATATTTGAAACTTGTTTCAAAATCTAAAAGGGGTATGCATCATGGAGTAAAATGTCTGCACTACGATTTACAACAAATCCTAAGAGGTTTCATCAATTTATGACTGAGATATCCTGACGTCTTTTCATGTCAACAAACACAGGAGTGGCGAGGCAGAGGGCCAAACTGACAGACGCCTGCTTGCTCGCTCACTGCTTCCGTCCAGGTCCGCGTGGGGGGTATAAAAGCCTGGAGTGGGCGCGCCGTGGCCTTAGTCTAAGTTCAAACGCTGTGGAGAGCAGTACGTGTGCATCGTTCTCGTCATAATTTGCACTCATCTTTAACATGGCCGACGATACAGCAGCAGCTACCCCGGCCGCCGAGCCAGCGGCAGCTCCGGCTAAAACTCCGAAGAAGAAGGCAGCCAAGGCCAAGTCCAAGGCTCCAGCGGCTCATCCCAAATATTCGGAGATGATCCGGGAAGCCCTGACGAGCCTGAAGGAGCGCGGCGGATCCTCGCGGCAGGCCATCCTGAAGTACATTATGAAAAACTTCAAGGTTGCCGATGAGAAGACGGTCAACCAGCACCTGAAGATGGCCCTGAGGGCGGGCGTGAAGAACAACACCCTGAAGCAGTCCAAGGGATCCGGGGCGTCCGGCAGCTTCCGACTGGGCGAGAAGAAACCAGAGAAGAAGGCAAAGAAACCCAAGAAGCCAAAGGCTTCTCCAAAGAAGCCCAAGAAGGTCAAGAAGACCAAGAAGGAAGGTGACAAGAAAAAGAAGGCCAAGAAGCCAAAGAAGGAGGCAGAAAAGAAAACTAAAAAAGCCAAGAGTCCCAAGAAGACGTCAACAAAAAGTCCAAAGAAGACAAAGGCAGCTAAACCCAAAAAGGCCAAGACTCCTAAAAAGAAGCCTGCTGCTGCTAAAGCCAAGAAAGGAAAGGCAGCAAAAAAGTGAATGGGTTCCATTGATGGAAAACTGTAAGTAGTATTTGTGTTGTGCTACTGCATACATATTTCATGACTGTACCATAATAGACTGAACTCGCTTTAAAAGTGAGTGAACCTCTTCTCGGCATTGACATTGCATCCAAGTTGTGTACCGTGTACATGGATCCCAGGCGTCGTCCACTGCTCGGACTCGACGCCTACTTAGATGTGAATTACACCTCATCGCTCATTGACATTCATGACCATTCATCGCTCGCGGCTGGAAACGCGTAAAAACTTCAAAAACTGTGGAAAACATCTCTATTTGTGACTTTAGTTTGCACACTTGCATCATGCAATTTGGACATGTGATTTGTAAGGACATAAATAAGGAAATACCCGATGGACTTGTGTTACCTTCTACATTTCATCATGGACAAATACAACTACAACAATTTATACTGATATACAAACATTTGCATTGTGTAACTACTCGTAACATTTTAACATGTTCCGAAGATGTGGAATGTAGTGCTGTTTTGTGACTCTTTGAATTCATTAAAAATGAAAGTAGTTTTATTTAAGATAACTAGTGTTTTATAAGTTATGTTAATATATTTTACCTATTGCTCTTTAACTGTTTAATACTTCATTAAGGAATTCTTAACTCTTTTACGCTGTACACATCAAATCTCATTAGGTCGAGTATAAGCTCCATGGAATCGTATAATTTCCTTTTCATATAAATGTCTTTTTATAAAATGTTTACAATCGATGCCAAATACTTTTTTCGAATTGCTTAGTTGGGTTTCAACTGTAAAGTCTGGTACTTAAAAACGAATACAACACGAAGAAATTTTCTTAGAATATCAACTATTATATCATATTATACTATTATATCATGCCTTATTAAATGGAGAAGAGGACCTTTGGCGATATGTCGGAAACCAGTGGCGACGCAACAGAAGGATGCCGGCTGCAAGAAGAGGGAAAATTATAGTCTAAGGCGTTTGGTAGTTAATATGAATTTGTGGTTCAACTTTGACTCTGAAACCGGAAGTAGGACTAGGCCTATCACTATAGGGAAACTACATGATTTCAAACCTACTGAAAAGTAACTAAATCACACGTTATTCTCTTAAACTCTAAGAAGCATAAGGAAAATAGGCCTATACCTGGCAATTTCATTTTCTATCAATCAGTCATATCAACCATTTAATCCAGGAACTATTTAATGTATACCACAAAGATATCCACATTATCGATAAAAGGAGGCACCTATACATAATCTATCAGCTATTGGCTACTGGTTGGCAAACCAAGAACCAGTGATAGGAAAGGCCCATCCCATGGGTTATCAAGTAACTCACTTTCGCTTGTTTAAAATGTCTTTAAAATCCAGTAGGATTATAAACCCTTGACAGAAATGAACAAATCAACATTTAATGGAGGAAGTCGAATTGTGAGCTCCATTTTTACTTGGTGTTGTTTGATATCAACAGCTGATCAAACATTTTCATTGGTTGTTTGTGTGGTGAGAACACTTGTAAATTTTATATTTAATGAAATATTGAATGCCAGCTCCAATTATAAGGGAAATACGATAAAATTACTCAAGTGAGTAGTTCTTGTAAAGTGATGATAAACATGATGCAACATTGCGAATGGAAAATGCATTGAGGCTTGTTTTGCAAAAGGGGAATGCGCCCTTCTGTGAATTGTCATCTCTAATGGGAATGGCATAAGTTTAGACATAGTTGGCGGGAACAAACAGAATGACCAGGCAACGTTTGTAACATGATCAGTTTTCTCATAATCCATGCAATTGCATTCGACATTTTCTCGTTTTGGGAAAAAGACACTACAACATTAGGGCCTATAGCCTTGAAAAATGTATACATTGGTCTGAATTACACTAGCTGAATTAGCTCTGTAATCATTATCCGGTTAGTTAGACCATGAAGAAAAAAATAATTTTACACCCCACGGCTGGATAACAATAGCTTCTACTGGGACCATGCAATAGGTGGCGGCAGACTTGCACAGTTCACTCATACAATGGCCGCCCCCCTGCGCCACTGACCGTCAGGCGCTCCGCGATGCTTCAACTATCTACAGATGGCGCCCTAGCATATGTTAACCAAAGGGGAAAACCTCTCAGCCCCCTTTGACTCACATCAAATTACCCATAGTACAGTCGATCGCATTCTGTCACTGCAAAACATACAGAAAAAATCTTTTTTATGTGAAATTCGACTCGGCTGGTGAGTTTTTCTCATGCGGTTACCCGACAATTACCCACATAACTGATTTAATAAGAATATTTACATCTTCCATTCCTCTTCATGAACTTAAACCTTGTTGCATGTGAAGTTGCGGTTAATAAAACAAGAAAATATATTTGTATAACTTGTAGAAGTAAATCTAGGTAGCAGTATTAGCAATATTCCAATTGATTCCCTGCTCGGATGACAATAATTTATTATGTTGAACAATTAGAGGTTCCCTACACATATCAAGTCAGAATTACAAACAGTGTTACAATCCAGAACCGTGAATTTTAACCAGGAATTTATTGCATCCTACCGTAACCCATTGAGTGGTTCACCACTTGCCGGATGATGCGGCTGGTACGGAGATTGCCTCAAACAGTTCTGCCAATATCCGTCCGGTGCCCGTGAGTATATAGGTTATGATCGGAAGCGGGCTTATTGTAACCTGAAGCAAATAAGAGACATCTCCCATGCAATATCTGCGGGATAACCTTTCAAAAAAAATGTCTTTTCGTGAAAACTTTTTTCGATTACATCAGTTTTTTTAATTGGAATTTAGGAACAATAGTATGAATGCACTTTTATTTTGGCTTTCCAAAATAATAGCTCCTGTCGATAGCCTAGGCATGTATAGTGAGCCCGTATTTGGATCAATTGAACTTCATACGCACAGCCACCAAGCGGTTGCTACACTGAGACAGAACTAGTCTGCCCGAATCTCGGAGACAAAGACTTCCGAGCGGAGGCGAAGGAGTATTGGGGGATGCTGAATTAAGAGATTACTACGAGGTGGCGTTATTGTAGTACAGCAGTCATCAATCCTACCCAAAGTAAGAATTGAGAGAAATGAATCACACTTATTGGTTCCAGAGTTTACATATGGTGCATCAAATTAAAACACTGCAGCAATTGAACAAGCCAACGCAGGTCACCCCCCCCCCCCCGAAATTACTTATGAGAATTGCAAATATATTTTGACCAATGTTCTTTAATCAGAATCAATCAAATAAAAATAAACAGCACCATATGGCTAATACAAATTCGTTTCTTTAACTGTTTAAATAATGCTATTCATAAACCAACATTTCAAGTGTATAGCCTATAGACCTAGCTGTATCTTATTAAAAGGCAATCATCTGATTTTTGGGCTTCACTACAAGTCTGTTAGTAATGACATCACACCTTCATCTGCTGGTTCCAAGTGTACTATTACATTCTTCACTGGGCCTATACTGTGGCCTGTTATTAGGCTGGAAAGCAGCCAAATTCCTGACATTTTCTTGAGTTTGTGGCAAGGCAAGAGTGTTGTTAACTATATTTTTGGCCAAAAAAGTTTCATAACTACCCCATACATGTTAAAGCCCCATACCCACTAGGCAACTTTAGCGGCAACGGGCGATGGGTGACTGGGAGAATCGGCTGATTCTCCCAGTGGCCTGTAAGTATAGTATATTGGAATGTGCATGTTTGATTTGAATTGATGCTACAGTCGGCCGATTCTAGAAGTATAATCGGCCGATCTTAGCATCATTAAGTCGGCCGACTTGGTCAAAATCGCCTAGTGGGTACATACTGACTAAAAAATTTAATTATTATATTGTGTTTAAATCAAAAGTATACTGGTCCATCCATTTTCTCTTTGTGTGTATGGACGGAGGTGCTTTTGTCCACTTCTATAACCTAAAGCCCCATACCCACCAGGCGACGCACCGATGCGCCGACGCCGACTCCCGTTGAGAGTCGGCGTCGGCGTCGGCGTCGGCCTAAAATTATTAAACACGTTTGATAAGGATCGGCGTCGGCGTCGGCGTACTCGTCGGCGCCGACGGCCGACGAGTACGCCGACGGGAGCGCCGATTGTGTGTGGGTATCCAAGTCGGCGTACTCATCGGCCGACGAGTACGCCGACGAGTACGCCGACGCCGACGCCGATTCAGCAAATGGTCGCCTAGTGGGTATGGCCCTTTATACTCACGACACCGGTCATCAGCTGAGAAGAGGCAGGCATGGGCGGATCCAGGGGGCACAGGGGCGTGCGCCCCTCCCATTTTTTCCGGAAAAATTCGACCAGTCAAACACCTCAGTCAAACGTGATATTTCAAAAAGGCTAAAAATTGACCAAATTTGCTGATTAATTTTGAGATAGGGCCTATATCTACTACATAGATATCATCTGATTAGGATTACTTTATTATATTATTTATCTTGTTTTTTTTAATTCATAATTTAGTTTGATGACCTTCAGAAACACACTGATCAATATGAGAAATATTGAGAGATTTCAATACTCCTTGTATCATCACGCCAAATTAAATCATTATCACCTGAGTTATGTTAAGCTAATTTGATGCATTTCTTGTTTTTCCAAAACAAACGTGCACGAGTATCACAACAAAGCACCTCTGCATGCTGGCCCTTATCAAGTTAGAATTTGCGCATGAGTATCCAGAAAGAGATGCTCTATCCAGCCCCTGTCTGGTTGCCTGTCTATCTTATATATCTCTTTTTTTCTGAACCAATCTTACAGTTATAAGTTCTTCCTTGGTTTCTAGTGATACATGTTAAGGTAATGAGATGAGCACATGTAATGAAGAATACATATATGGTAAACAGTGTTAATTATAGTATTTGACATCAGTCTAGACAAGTATATCAGCCCGATATTAATGGCCTGATTGCACTTTTGAAGGTCTATGGTGATATTAAGTATTTCTCGGTTTAACAAGCGACAGTCTAATCTACAACAATGCTCCCATAGTCAATGTCAATGGAATCATTCGTTTTCCTTGTATATTACTGCTCGTAGTTGAAATACCACACTACCATAAAACCTTTTATCAAATCACCATTTCAAGCTATGCCTGCATGACTAATTGCATAAGGGTATCTGTTCGTCTGAACCGCGGGTCTATGACTGAATGGTTATAACTATATTTTCAATCCAACCTACGACAGGTTTGTTGCGTTTTAAGATAAACCTTGTTGGCGCAACTGGCATATATATGCAAGTTCCTTTTCCTACAATTTAAAAGGATGAAAATTCGGGCCCAAATCGAAATAACTTACTTTTGTACAACATGAATTACAAGTACATCCGTTGGTGGTTTGGTACCTTCCCACCAACAGTTAATGTTATTTGTATGTTTGAAGGAAATCCTAATCCTAATCACAAAAGTACAGAAACCGCAATCTCTCCATGCATATGTTTCCATCATGTATAGTGATGGAGTTTACATTCATTCCAGACAGTTACTGAAGATTTACAGTATAACGTATGTCATTCGTGGTACTCCCCAATGGTTGTGCGGTGGACAGAAGCCTATTACACGTTGCCTTGTGAAGCCGGGTCTCCGCGTGGCGACTAAACGCCGGCGACTAGTTGTATGTGGTGGCCCAAAGTACCAATTATTTCCTCCTTGGTCGCCAGTGAAAGCTACTAATATGGACTAATGGCCATTTTTTTTCTTTTTTCTTTAAAGGTTTTCATTAGAAATAATCAGCAAGGTTTCCCTTAGTTTTCAGATTTATTACACTTACAGGTGTGAAAAATATAAACAGGATCACATTAAGTCATTACAATATGGGTCAGTTCACACAAATTTCAGTTAATGTTCAGTTTGTGACAATGACAATATCTAAAATAGATCATTGTCAAGCAACATCAAGTACATTGTACCCATCATCATTCAGGGTACATAAACATGAGGATGATACATAATTTTAAGGTAATTCAGGTTTATGTAACAGGCAATATCAATAACATTTTATATTTCCAATTGATTAGAAATAAACAGCAGATACAAGCAGGCTATCACTAGTAAACAGTAGATGCGAGATCGACACCATAATACATATAACAACAATGCCTTCCAATGGTTCCAGTACGTGATGGTACAATAAAGGACTGTTTAGTCACTATGTGGGGACCAGGCTATAGATTTGGCATGTTGGGCCACCATATACAACTATAGTCGCCGGGGTTTAGTCGCCACGTGGGGATGCGGCTTAAGGCTCCAGATTATACTGCGAATGCCTGAAGTTTACTTTGCAGAAGCCATCTGAAATTTACAGAGGTTTTGAGAGTCGCGTTCTAGAAATAGTTTAAAATGAAGTTTAAAAGCTGTTTTACCTTGCAGAGCATAAACTGTCCTACAAAATGTTAACAACAAAGGGAGATGTATCACCCGTACGATTCGGAATGAAAAAGACGACTTCCTATCGACAGGGGCATTTCCTGAGATTTTCAAAGGGTCGAGGTGGGGGGGGGGGGGGGGGAGAAGCCCAATTGTAGAATTTCTGCCAGACCATCCGGATGTGAGAATTTTATATAAAAGAAATTTAATATTTTGGACAAAAATATAGGGGGCGCGCGCCCTCTGCGTCCACCTCTAAATCCGCCACTGAATCAGTGATTTAGGGCTTACCAGAGAGAGTAAAGTTAAAACGCTTCAACTTTACTCTCTCTGGTCTTACTATCATAATAATTATTGATCTTCAGGGGTTGGGGGGGGGGGGCGGTACCCATTGAGCGATTCAACTGGCCGAATCTCATGCTGTCGTGTTGCTCAATAGACTCCTTTCCACAGTGCCGCCGCCATGCCGACACTCGGACAAACGTTACGACGTGGGTCCAGCGGTCCGTGACGAACTGCATGGGGGCCTTAAAACTACTTAGCAGGGATGCAGATAAACGGACTGTTATATATGTAACACTGGTAAGGACAGAAAGGCACGCCCTGATTGGGCAGAATTAGATCAGAATTTTATTTTTGAAAAGTAATCTTAAAATATATGCCATGCTTGCAGAAATATGATACATGCATCATGAAAAACACAAAGATTTTGCGCCAATTTGGCGCTATAACTTGTTTACTGTCTAGTTCATTGTAATGGTTCTTGCAATATTTGAGTCCAAAATAAAGATCCAAACAATTGCTACTTTAAAGCCCCATACCCATTAGGCGATTTTATCGGCATGTTCAGGTGTTCTGAATTGGTGACGATTTAACCAGTGATTCTGCTGTTGCCCTTCCCCCGTTGCCGGTAAAATCGCCTAGTGGGTATGGGGCTTAAGAATTAAGAGAAGTGACTTCACATTCTATTCAGACCATACTTATCAACTTGGTCCGCCCCTGGGAGGAGCTAGCTTCGGCTGGTTTACATTTTTTTAACGAGGAATGACTGTTGTCAGCGTCGGCATGTAGCTTTTATTAATAATGCCATTGGTGAATGGGAATACAAGGCATTTGCAGGTTGATTTCATGTTTTTCTTAGTTTTTCTAATTGGAAAGTCATCACTCAACTTTAATTTTATTCTTGATTCATCATTCTTTAACTGTAAAAAGATGAGATACATCTGCTAGAGTGGGAGCGATTGAACGATGCTGGCATTGAGGCCCCGGCATTGCATCAACCTCCGCAATATTACGACCATATAATTACAAGGACTAATTAATCCGCATTTAAAAAACGAACGGTTTGTACTTATTAACAAAAAAGGAGCGATTTTACATTAAAAAAATGTGAAATTTCCGGAAAAGGCAATCCCAACGATTGTTTTGCAGGCAGCTTCCAATTGACATAACAAGGATATTGTAGTCAAAGATAATCATTTCATCATGCATGCCTATATTAGTTAGTCTTTTTAACTATATCAGCCAGCACCTGCATTTTACCACGCGTGTTCTCCTGCCAACATTTAGTGTATCAATTTGGGCAGCTTGCCTTCAGTTTCGTGATTTCTTCCTATGTTATAGTTAACCAATAGAGTTTACTTCCTGTAATGATAACGAGATTGTTTTTTTGCAGAACGCGCGTAGGCCTATAATTATATCTGTGTTTAGCTCTGCTGGGGAACATAAGCAATCAAAATGTTTAATGAAAATCAAATTAAAGGCGAAAGGCACAGGTTACCGTTTTTGATAAAGAAAAAATGAATGGATCTTGAAAGAAGCAAAAAATGTTTTAAACATTTATATAACTCGCATTTCATATAGTATCAAATAGTAAAGCAATTTTACAGTGAAAGCTGAGAATGGTGACCTTTAGGAATTACCCCCATATGCACTCATGGAAAAAAAATCCAGCAATATCGCATTTATCCTATTTAGGCAGCTTGCGACCAAATGAGACCAGACCGAGGCTTAACCGGAAGTTGAATTCGTCGATGAGAGTGAAGCAGATAGAAAACTGCAACCTTCTGCGGCTAGCCAAGCCTCAACCCCCGCGACAACCCTGTGAGTATATTAATCTAATTTCGACTGATTTCACTCCAGCCATTTATGGGAAGTGTATACTTTGATTCGCTTCACATGCACAGATAGTATCTTACAAAGACCTTTCGACTCTAGCAGACGCTACTACTCTCTTGTTAAAGTGTGGAGAACCCTGCCCTGTGAGAGTGAGTTCTCGCCTGTGCGCTGTTGGACGTTGAGCTCCCACCTGCTGCCGTTACCAGCTCACACAACGCACCCATGAAGCCATGGCTCGGTCCCCAGTCCCATGCCTGGTAAACTGGGCACCACTCTCACTCAACACCCATCGTATTTTCTCCTTACCCCTTACCCTCTGTCGCTTTACAATTTCTAAATCTCTCTTTTTTCCCAATCCCTCATACTCTTAATTGCTTTCTACAATTAATGTTTTAAAAGGATAGAAAGTCTAAACGTTGTATAGGCCTATGGGTTATAATTATGTCTTTAAACTGTTCGAAATGTATAACCATATAACTAACGGATATGGTGATGGCAACTCTATACACTCGCCGTTTACTAGTTTTTACTATAGGAAATTTGCATTTCACGTTGTTCAGCAGTGCTATTGTAGACCAGTGCAATAGTGATTAGGCCTTCATCCTATTAAACTATTCACAAACATATTGATTCCTTGAACCATGATTATCCTGTAGGCTAGTGCTTGATATCCCATGCACTAACCATTCCTACTAGATCCATAACCTAGACAAAAATAGTTGATATGTATAGCTACAGTTGTTTTGCGTCCACGGAAAAATAGATGACAGGGGATGGTTTATTCAACTTTGTGCCAGGCCCGTCTGGCCAATGGCTTCAGAACGCCTGATGCGCCGCCCTTGCGACATGCAGTCTCCTGTATACTACTATGACACTGACAATCACATTTTAGTGGGTTGGGGGAGGCGCTTTGTTGTAACAATTACCTACCCCCTTCAGGGGACGCAGACTCCACATCACAAATCTTAGATTTGTTAATATAAAGGGGGACGGGGGCGCCTTTGAGACGGCACTCCTGAAATCCACCACTGGCTGCATGCATGCATATGTATGTTACTCCTTACACATGCACCTGGTTCATGCACCAAGCACCATAGAGGCTTGACTCTTCCGATTTAACTATTATCATTGGAGTATATGCATGCATTGGAATTAGGACCAGGGAAGTTCCCAAATTCTGACTGACATTAATATATGAACTCATATCTCCCCTCTAAAAAATGAAAAGCTGCATGCAGAGGAATAGATTAGTGGCAACAAAAAATCTCATATCTTACTCAAATGGCAGCATGCACACAATGTGTGCGATTAGTTGCCATTGGACCGGACAAACTTTATTTGGCATAGGCCTAGATCTATTCCTTGACTGTGATCCTCTAGTCAGTCTTGATGTGTATGAAGAGTGGAGGGGGGGGGGACGAAAACAAGATGGCTGCCTCAGATCACTCTGTGAACATGGCGCTATTGCATTTAGACACACATAATCGATGATTGTCATTGACTGTGTCTCGGCGTGTCTGGGTGGATAACTTCGACTAGAGAGGTCACAATCCTCATAACGATTTGTTTTAAGGATGTATAGTGATTTGAAAGCCACTGTGAAGAGAGGATCGGATCTGGTGCAAGGCATGCCGACGCTGTACTGTGGCCTACTATCCTTGACCTTGATGGGTGTTCAGAAAAGAGGACCAGTCCAAGAGAGAGGACGCTGTGGGGGAGTGGCAGTAGGCCTATATAGAAGCAATACGTGCATGGTAGCGCTGTGAACTGACCAAACGTTATCGCACATATTCTGATCTCATCTTATCTGCTGAATCGGTAAAATCATTAAATGTATTCCACAAATTGGTTTTACACGTGTTCCTATCTCTGTTTTACCACTGTCATTTAGAAAGCTTTATTTTGCTTTTCGAATAAGCTGCCATGATTTGGAAATAGAAAGGGGGAGATATTATAATCCTATAGTATACCACCAGAAAAAGGGATATGTAAAATTTGTAAGTTGCAGCCTGAAACGGAACAGCATTTTATACTCTTTTGCCCATTGTGTACTAAAGTAGCAAAGAAATGTTTGAAGCCATTAGTTCCAAAGAGCTAGATACATTGTTAATAGAAAGTGAAACTGTTTATATATTTGATGAGTAGTACAAATGCTAGTATTATAAAAGCAGTGATGACTTACTTGTACAAAGCAAATTCCTTGCATAAACTTGAAACTATAACAGGAACAGCAGACTATAATCTGATCTCTGTATGAACCTTTGTACTCAGGTGTATTATGTTTTGTATACACTTATACGTATTGCACTGTGACCATATCATGAAGTGGTATGTAGGGGCTGATGCTCATGTAGTACTTTTCATTTATTTTCATCTTGCCATGTATTGTCTCAGCAATATTGTGCTATAAAGGAATATATATATATATATATATATATATATACATAATATAGACCATGCATGAATCTCGATATTGTTTACCCATGCAACTCTACAATTTAAATAGGTAGAGGCGCATAAAGCTCGTTCCTCTGAACGACTAGACTGTGTAAGAGTATATATATGCGTTCCGATGTTCTTTGAACATCTGACATTGACGGCAGACTGCAATGCACCGGAGGCCTTGAGCGCGCTTCGGGTATCGGTAAAACGACCAACATGCGAAGCTAAAATTCGTTATTGTTAGACAAGGTGGTGTAACTGTTATTCTTAACGACATGGTCAGGTGTCCATGTAGTCATGCTCTCGAGTTACCTCGACATAACTGCACCATAATTATAAGGCTATAGTAAACTTGGTAGGTTAAAAACAACAAAGTGGCATATAGATATACTAAAGGGAAAGGCGTGCCGCCGGCCGATACTGCGCTGCTCTGCAATCCCTTATACTTGCCTATATACCCGGTATAGGCACCATCTTCTTATCCATGAATTTGATATTGTAATTTTTAGATTGTAAGTGGTCGGGAAGTTATCAAATAGCGTTTGCATGGAGGAAATTAACACCAAAAATGGGCCTAGTCAAATATCTGGCCAACATCAAATGTAGGGTGAAGCATAATGAGGAAAGGGAGGAGAACGTGATGGGGATGGGTGGTCCTTCAGCCGGTGACACGTCGATACAAATAACACAAGTCGATTGACATCCCCATGATGAGGGTATAGAGTGTCCACCCCTTTTTTGTATACATATTTTACCTTCTCCCTTTTCCCTTTTCCCTTTTTTCTTATTTTTTTTCTTACCTCCCTGTTCCTTATTACACTATTTCATCCTTACATGGTCATACCCTAAGCCGTTTTCCCTTATCATGTCATAGTCAAGTTGCCTAATCTACCACCCTATTCCTTTTTCGCTTTTTAAGTGTTATACCATTTGGTTCGTTTTCCCTTTTCCTTTTTTTGTATTTTTTCAAATTTTGACCTATTCCTTTTTTTCAATTTTCTCTTTTCACATGATTCCTCCCACCATTTAGTCACGCCCCCTAATTATCATAGGCCCGCCCCCTAATCACCTGGGTGCTTAATGAGTCAATTTATTTCAGCCAGTAGTCATACTAATGAGATAGGGGGCCTGATTTTGTGAGTAGGATAAGGAAAAGGGAAAATGGAGAAGGGAAGACGTAGGTAGCTTTGCATTTTGCAAACCGTTTTCCGTTTTCTCAATTTTGTAAAAAAAAAAAAAAAAATGTTATAACCAGGAATAGGCTAAAGGGGGGCAGAAAATGACCACATTCCTGTATTCTCATAAAAATACGAAATATATAATTTTGTAGAATGAGGAATTGCAAATGGGTGATAGTGGACCATTATTGGTTATTTGGAAAAAGAAACAGGTGAATTAAAGGGTTGGCCGGACCATACCCTGACCCCCCATGCAGTCTTTAACTGTTCGTTTGAACTTAATACATTCTAAAGGCCAACTAGTTTTCAGTAAACCCACAAAAATGTGAATCGTTGGGTACAAGGCCTCTACGGGAGAGCTCAGAGCGTAGGTTCGTGCAAAAAGGCGTATAGGCTATATACAACTGCTATGACCATTGCAGCCATGCATGCATGATCGTACAAAACATTTCACACTGAAATAAAAATAAAAGTAGTAAATGTACTAAAATGATTGTGTGTTCTCCGCAATATACATTAAAAAACGTATCAGAGCTTCAGACAAATGATTATAATGAGATCCATGTCATATAGGCCTATGCATGCATGCGAACGATGAAGTGATAAACTGGGCGTGCTTTTCATTTAAGACTCTATATACCGGTAGGCTACTTCACGAATAACCGAAAAATTGGCATGTATATGTATACAGCACTCGATCGTGGAGATTATCCTTTTATAAACCTTGATTATAAAGCATGAGTACAACTATAGGCCGCTTTTACAATGACACACACATAGTTTTATCATACATCCATGATGATGTTGACCTGGAAATCGTGTGGAAAAAGCACGAATTGTTATAGAAGTGTTGCGAGAGAAAATCTAATGTATTATGATTTCCCCTAATTCTTACATAGGATGGAAATGTTAAAGGGCATCGCGCCATTTTCCAGATACCTAAAAAATAAAGTTCCTCAAATTTCATTCCATTGTGTCTAAATTGTCGAAGAATGATTGGTCAATTCATAATAGAGATAATAAACCATGGTTCTCATTTAGTTTCAGAGGTGGAACAGTTCAAATAATTATGACCAATAGTTAACCTATTCTGCATGTGATTCATGCTACTGCTAAAAAAGGCTTAAATAATAAATTATGCGTTTTTGCTTGTAACCTCTTTAAAACATATCATAAGAAGATATTTTTAACATTTGCAATCTTGTAAGAGTCTCAAGCTTAGAATACCTTTAGAAAAAGTGTTTCATTACCTTCAAGAGATAAATACATAGGTACCCACGTTTGATTAGTTTTTCAAGCAATGACACATGTGGGGCTCCCTTGACCAAGTTCACCCGATGACCCCTATAGTTTTTTTGCTTAAAATTCTAACTTAGGCCTATAGTCTCATGGATGATATACTAATGTTAAAGGGAGCCAAAAGCAATGTTAGGTCAAAATTTTGCAATTCTATTAACTATCAAAATATATTCCTTTACGATAACCTAGGCCTATGGTAAAGTTTAGAGTGTCAATAAAGACTTAAACTACATCAAAATAGGGCCTACATTAAGCCCCTGGCCAATTTTGGTGACCCACCAAAATTGGTTTGTTTACAAACATTGCTGTCTTGAGGCATAAATGACATGTGTATTATGGAATTCACATAAAGTGATAGTTAGTTATCACAATTTTTACTGTACCAATTGCTAAAGTTAGACTCTAGGAATATATTTTCATAGGTATTTGAGTTTTCAAAATTTGGTCGTATTTTGACTCACCATTGCTTTTGGATCCCTTTAAGCAATTTTGAACAGTACAAATTGTTGTATGCATATTGTTTCCATGAAAATTTGAATTTCATAATGAAACTCTTTTGCATATTGTTATGCTACAAATGCACAAAACGCTTCCAAATTCTCTTAAATGCCATTTCCTTTAGTTACCCACGCATAAAGACTATTATTGATCACTTTAGAATGATTGTGATATTGTTATT
This sequence comes from Lepidonotus clava, assembly GCA_936440205.1. Classification (NCBI taxonomy): domain Eukaryota; kingdom Metazoa; phylum Annelida; class Polychaeta; order Phyllodocida; family Polynoidae; genus Lepidonotus; species Lepidonotus clava. The sequence continues at coordinate 22,288,382 of OW387139.1, forward strand.
TTCGAAAAAAAAAGAAGTAAATTCTCCAAAGCATTTTCATCAATAGTTTTTGAATATTCACCAAATAAGACTGTGTTAGCTGAGAGGTTTCCATGGTTTTCACGGTGACCATAACATTCATTTGCATTTTTGAGATTTAAGAATTTCAACTTTGATTAGGAAAGGTTAGAGACAAATTTGAACAATGGATCTTTAAGGGCGCGATTGTCTTTCCATGTTTGGTTGAGGTGACATGGAAAATCCATATGAATATCTAACAGTGTCTAAAACAAAACTACCGGTCTATAGCTGTATAGTCCCATTTAAAGCCGTATCCTTACATTTTTGAGTTATATCCCTGCTTCCATATTTACGACAGAACAAGAGGCAAAATATCTCCAAAGTTTCGTTCATGTATGAGCATGAGTGGTCATCACTCGATAAACTGAACTGCTGAAGGCCGTTCAACTATACCAGTAGGCTGTATCACTATGAGCTATACGAGTACTTTATTATTATTATTATTATTATTATTATTATTTCAAAACCACTTCTTAGAAGTAAGATCTTCCATCAGTATAAATTATTTATAAGATAAGTATGTTATAGTAATATAATACATCTCTAAAAAATTATCCTATACTCCATATAATCACCGAATTCAGATAGGCATCTTTACAGATCAATTTTCACTATTTCCCGTTTGAACATACTCAACGATACAGACTGTTGTACTTTTCACCACTGACCACCACCACACATGCAGCTAAAGATAGCTAAGACAGAGGTTTAGGAAAGGGTACTCCGAGCAGGAGCGGATCCAGGAATTTGAAAAAGAGGGGGCGAGGTATAGGTATTGCAATTTTTTTGCATCGCGCCTGCCGAGGTCAATGCATGCACTGCCATGTACCTTCAGTCCTGATCACTGACCTATCACTGACTGCCCATCTGAGGGAGTGAGGGCTATTTGGCTCAGGTATAGGTTATGTAACATACTTAAGTGTGCAGCCTTATACGTTTTTGCCGCGCGCGGTAAATATACGTAGCTATGCCAAATTGAACACGAGTTTTGAAATAAATTAATGCGGACGCACCTATTGAAAATCAATAATATGCAAAACTTTTATTCAAATAATGTTAACTGTGTCAAGCCGGGGTGTCAAGCTAAATTGACCTCGGCATAGCCTCATAGCCTAGGCCTATACTGAATTACTTTAATTTTTGTACGGAGCCCTATACTTTTTATTTTTTTAAGCCCGTTTGCCTTCATTCTGTCCGAAATATTCTATCAAATGTTAATGTTTATGGAAAATGACATCACGGGCATACATAATTAGTCAGATATTCTGGTCGGAACTCTTCAGCAGTTCATGTCCCACGAGATTGGCCGCCATTTTATATTTCAGCACTGTGCTGCAGTTGGGAATAGGTCACAGACGCAAAACTACGGCAGTCTGGTGGACGAGTCCATTGTAAAGGGGTGGTCGGTTCTTGTAATATTCATCATTCAAAAAAAGTGTGCCACCAAGCACAAGGGGGGCAAAACAACGCCGGTTTTACCATTCCCTTGGGTTTTATGCTGGTTTACATATTTTAAGGGGGAAAATGCATTTTTTTTAAAGAAAAAAATGCCCCAAATGCCGTCAATCTTAGTTTGAGATGGTGTTGAACATAAATCCATCTCTTTAGTTTGTACTGGTAGAGCTATTTTCCATTTGAAAGCAGGATCTACACAAGTTAAACCACTCTTCACCTTATCCTTTTACTGGTAAAAAGGTATGTACCATTATAGGCCCTATACAGCCATAAACTTCTACCAATTAATGTACAACTTGATGTTAAAGTTTAGAAAATCTCTTGTGGATATTGGTTTCCCATAAGAAGTACGATCACTAAAAGTGTTTGAGGCAAGTGAAACGGTATCATTTTGCTGCCCTGTTCGTTGATATCGTCTACTTTTACTCTATGGGAATGTCTTTGTTGCCATGTAAAAAGATTCTATAGGCCTAATTTCCTTTAGGAATACGGGTGACCTAGTTAATGGTTTGTGGCCTTCAGAGATGGGACTTTGCTATCACTCTCTGTGGTTCTTTGTGGAAAATTGTTGCCTTTAAGAGTCAATGTCTTGAAATTGTTCCCTTGCATTGATTGTCGGCCCCAAGCTATGATGATAGGACCCAAGCATAAGCCTCACTATTCACAGGATATAGTTCGTTACGGGCAGGGCCTATACCTTTCACTTGGGGAATGCCCTGCACTGTTATAAGGAGGACTCGGTATAAATATAAGGCCTGGTGGAACCGGATGTAGTTTGTTCCGAATTATTGAAAGTAACGAATTCCCGGTATAATATATTTACCAGATTATTAAGTGTTTTATGAATACTCTGAAGATGTAGAAGCCAACCGACATAAAGTTAAAAAAATAATGGTGACATGGCGATGTCCGGCACCGGATTTCTTGAAACCTGGCACGCTTCCGAAAAGAGTGTTAACATTTGACCATCTTTGATGTCGGAGAGGCTTTATTGGACACGAATTCATTTATGGGCGTTGTCATAATATGGAAAATAGGACTGTAAGTGTTCCGGCATGGACAACGTGAAAGTGAGAGGGGGTAGTCAGTTTCACAGCGGTGCCAGATGGGAATTTCGTTATTGTGCTCAAATTAAAAACTTACATTTGATTTCCATACTTTGATGCATAGTTATCTTTAAAGTAAGCATGACCGATTGCCTCGGAATCCACTGAGTGGCAGTCCCATGTACCATACATATAATTGTAAGATTACATTCGCAGGTCACATTGTATACTCAATTTCTGCAAATCGATTTCATGGGGTAATCTAATTCAAACTAAGCCTTTTCATTTTCAAGCTATAGGTGAGGGTTTGGAGAAAAGGCACTGAGTAATAACTCCTCAGTTCAATTTGCAAGTGAATAGATCAGAACAAAAACGCTAAAGTGGCTATAATCGATGTCGTGATGTGATAAGGAAAGATTCTTACACATCCTAAGGAAAAAACGGAGAACTGGCTTATCTGACCTAAACATTGAATTTTACCTTCAAAATATAAAAAGAACAAGGACAAAAGTTTATTGAAAATTAGGCACTCCGGGATTCTTATCTTGTAGGGTAACTTGGATTTCCAGTGATTGAGATAAACCCTCTTCCAATGTGGTAAGTGATACTGATAGTGAAGCGTATCTAAAGACGTCCAGTATTTGCAGACTTCTGAAAAGGAACAAAAACAGAAAGTTTGCAGACTTCCGAAAAAGAACAAATATAGAAAGTTTGCAGACTTCTGAAAAGGAACAAAAACAGACGCAAAAATTATCTACAAGTAGGCAGTTGAGTGGCCTCTCGCGGGCGGACCAAAACTGTCGAAATCGATAAGATTTCCAGAATTGGGTGTACGCTCTTGGTAGCTACATCAATGAAAGGGTTCTTAGCAGGATCCCCATGACCAGGGAGCAGTGGCGGCAGTACCTGGGCGGGCGCTGGGGGTGGGGGGTGGGGGTCCCTTTTGAGAAACGTTACGATTTTAAATGTAAGTTTGGCCAAAAGCAGAGTTGGGAATGTAGGAGCCGCTTTTCCTACTCTTTTTTTTCCAGAAGTAAATAAGAGCAACTATTAACTTCAGGAATAGATTCCTGACATAGAATTTGTATTTGAATAGCTTGAAACTTCCACAATAATCTTCTTGAACAGATATTAAAGCACTGTGAGTGTAGGAAAATTGGTCGTGTAAGCCAAAATCACCAAGAAATCCTACAAAAGTAGGAAAAATGGCATCTCTGCAAAAGTAACTGAAGAGCATTCTTTTCAATTACCTTCTTACCCAAAACTGGTCAAGCTTCTTTTTAAACATATATCCGCCACAGCTTCCCTTCAATGTTTCCAGATAAATGCATGCATGCATATGCCAGTCTAAATTTAGGACCAAAAAAAAATCTACATTTAGGCCTATTTCAAATATGCACAAAGGGCCAATTCAGTGAATTGGACAGGGAAGCCACTAAGGTAATTGCCAAAGCCCTGAGTGACCATGGGTAAACCGGTACCAGGGCCGGGCACCAAGGCGGTCGGTTCCCTGTCGCCGCACGCATTGTATGGGGGAGATCAGCGTCCTCGGCGACTGGGCGTCGCCTCGCCCGGGTATTGACGCGGGCACTGCCGCCTGCGGATACTGCCGCCTAGACGGCAGACTTGGAATTACTTTGGATCTTAATAAATAAGCGACATGATCTCTACAAGTGGGCCTGTAGGCCTTCTGCACAGAATGTATAACTATTCTTTTCGAAGTCAGGAAACCCAGGACATAGGTGGGCCTCCATGCATTCCCTTAATTGGATAGTCTATGCCCCTGTGACTGGTGTGGGGGTCAGAGATAGCCTATAGATAGGTAATACTACACACGGTTAAGAATTGCAACAAATTACAAATCAAGAAATTAAAAAGTTCTTATGGTGGTCAATTCTACCCGCATCTATGGCGACATTGACACGGTTTAGGCATAGGCCTATAGGGCCTATAGGCCTTGAGATTTCAGACTACATGCAGGCCGGTCAGGATTTGGAGAGGGGAAGGGATGGGGGTGGGTACCGTTGAGATGCTGGGGGCATAGGAGATAAAAACTGTGCGCATGAAGGCAAATGCACGACTTTCAGGGGGTTCTCGCCCCACCTTTTGGTGGACCCCTAAACTACAATCAGAAGGGAAAATTCTGCACACCGTTTAGTATTTACTCCCCCCCCCCCCCATTCTGATTCTGAAATCCTGTATCCGCCCCTGCTATGGCGAGGCAATTACGCCCAGTACGGTAGCTGGGTAGGCTGCATCAATGCATGTGTGAAGTCAAGTGGGTTGGTGGCCTGGGTGATGGTCAGCGCTCGGGTCAATTGAAAAATCCTAAACAAAATAAAAAAAGTTTTTCTAATTTTTTTTGCTGGTAGGCGCAAGACCAAGTACCAACAATGATTGGCCCTAAACCTAACATGAGCCCTGTATTCCTTTTAAGTTTAAGACTATCGTAGATTAAGCTTGGTAGACATTATGCAACCCTCTATTAGGCTCTAATTAGGCCTAGCAGGTGCGCGTGGACCACATTTGAGTAATTGTAATTATATATTTTGTATGGCAAAATATCACTGTCGGGCAGAAAAATCCTAAATTATACAGATTTGGGTATTAAAAAAAAAAGAGAATACGAAAAAGTTTTTTTCCCCATCAGTTTGTTGCTTATGATCAATTAAGCGCCCCCAAAGTTACTTGGAAGAACTTCCTGTCTCTGTCATGCGCTCAAAACGAGGCTCGGTGAGCGTCTAAACTCATTTGCATAGTACGTCGTCGCGCATGCTCAGTGAATAAAAGTGTGTGAACGGCCATTTTGGGCAATCGACGAAGTCCAAGATATCGGCAACGTGCATGTCAGTGTGATCGAATGACCGTAGTAAGTACATCAAATTTGTAGCATTATATTTATCTCCTGGTCCAGGTCTCCGCGTCTACAACTTCACGTGGCTGTCGGCGAGACACTTCCTCTAAACCCAGAGGGTAAACAAAAGGTCGAGTCCAGTGCTGACGCGATCGGGTCCTTCGCGACGTCGCGGACATGCCTTGTTGACGTTACTAGATTTCAGTAATTTCCACTTGTGTCATATCTTCGAGATCCTTGCTAGTAGTAGACCTTACCTGCCTGAGTCCATACAGCCAGAAATCCCAGACATTTTAGTGAAATTTACGAGCGGAGTGTCCGCACGATGTTTGGACCAGCGCTCTGTGTACCCTGAGACGGCCCCTGCTCGCGGGTCACGTGATATGCAAATTTGAGGCGCTGATGGGATTTTGGCTACCTGAGTGTATGCTCGTAAGTGGGAGTGGGCAACGTCAACGATCCGTCATAGTGAAAAGGTGAACAAACAATTGTCGTTAGAGTTATAGGATATCGTTTATTTAAAGAAAAAAAAATTATGAATGTTAATGGCAATATCTGAGCATGTTATCCATTAAAATAAAATTTAAAAAATCAATCATCCACTATTCAGATTATCATCAACACTCAACAGTAGAACTTCTTGAATAATTTTCACGATAAGTTAGTAATGAGAAAAGTAATCCGTCTTCCAACGTGTTTTCCGGATCAAGAATTTTGGAACTAGAAGTGACAGAAGTTCGAACAAGTACTTCTATAATAGTTACACATCGTCATTTTCAAAACTACGGGTTCAAGGGGGAGGAGGGATTTGGGTACTTTTCCTGTCAAGAATTCTCTATTCAAAATGGAAAAAGAATGTTATAATCTAAATCAAGCCGGCCCCCCCTCCCGTCCGACCCTATTTGGTTTTGATTGGTTTTTACCAAATCCGTACCCCATTTCCTTGAATGGCTTATAATCCACCTCCAGGGGCGGATCCAGGAATTCTAGAAAGGTTGGGTCCAATGACCATATTAGAAAAAGACAAGAGGCTTCGCCTCTAAGTTTACAGGGACAATTACTGAATTAGCTCTGTGGATCCTTCTCTCACAGCAAGCTGTGTACGACGTGGGGTGTAGAGTTGATCATTTGGCTAAGGGACAATATGAGCAAATGAATTATATCTGTTGAATCCAATAATTATTTGAGTTATTTTCGCGCCACTCATCTGCACTCTCCAAGCAGACCAGGGTTTAAACTTTCCAATCGCAGTTCTCTGCTGTGAGAGTGACGATGCAGGCATTGATTACGGGGCCCGGCTGTCATGGCGCATCTATGAACTAGGCATATGATATATTTCAAGTTGTCTGAGATGCGCAGATAGCTTAGGCCATGACCATGTCAATAGAAAAATTGCGACCTAACATCTTGGAACACCCGACCTCAACCCCATGCAGACACGTTACGTTGCTGCGGTGACGACCCGGTTGCTGTGACAACACTTCTCAGCATGACAACACTAGTCACAAAACGTCATAAAATCTATGTTAAGTACCCGGCGATCTTTTTAAATATAGATATTATAACTGCATTTGTATTGAATGTGAAAAACGAAATCACATCAAGTTAGAGAAAAAGTTTGGATTTAAATATTAGCAATCTCTTTTTGCCGTGATTTCCTTCCGCTGGATGCATAGCGGCAGGTGGCTTAGTCTAAGCCCTAAGGTATTGTGATAGGCTGAAACCAGCAAAAAAACATGGCGGCGCATGGAGCAAATCTCGTTTCCACAGCGTTTTCAAGAAGGGGAACCAGCGCCCAACCCAGGGGTGCCATTTTTACATTACACCCCCCCCCCCCCCCCCCCCCGAAAAAAAAAAAAAAAGGGGGGGGGGGGGGGCGAACGCCCCATGTGCCCCCTCTAAATCTGTCCCTGACCTTTGTAGATCACCATGAAAGGTTTCCCATAAAATTGGTTGAAATAACATTTTCCCCTCCTCTCTCCCCATAATGTAACCCATAGTCCCAAGCTGCCATTCTAAAAATGTCTAGTATATAGTTGGGGAGCCTCTTAGATTCAAATTGTTTTATCTTAACTACCGGTAGGGGGATTGTGGGGGGGGGGGGGGGGGGCAATCAATTTTTTGGCCAAAATTTAGATTTTTTAAATGTAGAATTCTGAGAAAAAGGGGCGCCCCCTCCCTTTGTAATAGCGCACCTCCACCTTTTTGAAAACTCTTTAATATAGGATTATACGTAGTGCCTTTGCAAGCCTGCGCATCCACTACATCCAAGCCCAGCTAGGGCCCAAGAGTAAACCGCGCTGCTTGACATAAAAGATAATCTGTTGCATGTTAATGATAACTTAGATTATTGGAGGGAACCAATTTGTAGGAGACGTTTATGGTTGAAACTCGCCCCACGGCAAGGTGTTTGGGGGGGGGGGGGGGGGGGGGGAGTCTGTGAGCCTCTGTGGCGTGGGTGGGGTGGCGGGACTCGGGGCGCGCCCTTCATCGGTTCATCTCATCTGGTACCGCACTACAGTACGTACGAGTGTCAGTCGGATTCTAATCCTATGATTAGAAAACTTTGAACATGTGGAGTTACAAGTGAAGAGCTGTTTGTTTCGGTAGTGATAAATTATTAACAGTAATATGAATGGGTAGATAGTCGACAAACATTTTTTTAAAGTTTGGCCACTGGCAGATCCGGCATTGGAAAGGGGGGGGGGGGGGCGCTTTTGAAAACACTTTCCTTGATGGATTTTGGGTCGAATTTTACATGATAAAATGCAAATTTTCCGGAAAAGGGAGGGGCGCTCTCCTCCGCGCCTCCCCCCCCCCCCCCCCCGATCAGCTCATGTTGACCAGGGGCATGTGTGGACCCAGAAAACGAGGCGGAGAAGAAACTGTGCGACACGGTTTTTATGTGAGTTCTCAGATTTTTTGGTCTGATTTAAATTATACCACATCGCCTTAAATAATGATTTTCAAAATTAATTTGTTACATCACGTTTAATAGCATTTTAAGATAATTTCTGAGTTTCTTTCTGGGATTTCAAAATTTTCATTAGCCCTGACGTACATCCCTGTTTTATATAAGCTGTTGTTACTAACTGTCAGTCTGTCCCAGTGGGTTATTTTGGGGCAAACGGACCGTCCCGAACCAACGGCCCATGGGTCAGAATGTAGGTTTGCGAACCTGGGAGATTGACACCATCAGGCCACCTGCCCAACAGACCCTATAGGGTCCATGTACCGGCGGACTAGGGACTTTTTATTGGACGGCATATAGTATACTTTTGCCGAGGTTAGTGTCTTCAGAGTTCCCCCCATTGGACTCTATCAGAGTCTAGGAGTCAACATGTAACATGTATAAGAGCAAGGAAAGAAAGGTTTCCACCTTGGTGGCAAGCCACTAGGAAAGCTGGCCTGTCACATAAATTATGTTGATGAGCCACTGCTGAAGGCCCAGTCGATCCGGCGCTGCCCGAGTTCCTAGAGTCCCTCCTGGGTTGTGTGGTTGGCAAGGTCAATCCCAAACTCATGAGTTAGTCAAATAGATGGGATCGTTATGGTAGAAACTAGTATAAGACGTATTAAAGGCTCAGGACTGGGTAACGGTCAGTTTGAGTGTGCGGAAAGCTGGCATTTCTGCTTCAGTACAAAAATAAGGCAGGGCGCCAGCGGAACCAACAGAACCGCTGCAGGGGAGGTGGAGGTGTTTAGGACTGTCAGGTTTCTGTCATAGCCATGTTGTAATGTTGGTAGATGTAAAGTCCCTTCAGGTGTTTCCCAGTGATCAGATATGTACTACCCTTCTAATTTACTTGTTGCACACCATGTAACTTTGAGCGTGAGACTAGGTAATGAAAATCTCTCCCACAGACCCACAAGACAAAGACATTTATCCACGTTTGAGCCGTGTTCATACGTGCCTTAACACGTCAGCCTGTTTACTTGGCCTGTCAGGGCTCGGCCAGGTGTACCGTATGGGGAGAAATGACAGGTAAATAGCGTCGGGCGCAAGAGGAAATGGCGATTGGTTTCTAAAAATAGATGATTGCAACGTCAGGACGCTCTTCTAATATGGCGGACGTTGATATCAGAGTCCTGATTATTCCCTTTCCTTTAACGAATGTGATGACCTTTATCGTCATCCCCAACCAGATTAATTAGGATATCTAACAATGTCGACGAGCCGTCGGTTGCAGCAGTCGTGGGCACGGCAGACTGTAGACTGAAGTGAAGCGCCATTGGGCAGTTCTTGAACCTTTCACGTGCTCTGTGTTATGTAGTTGGCGAAATGGGGTTGTGGTTACGAGTGAGTAGACCATCTCATCGACACAATCCTTTTTATAGCAGTCAGGAGACAGCAGTCCCACCCTCTGTGTACAGCCTGAGACACTGCATACTATGATACAGAGGGAGTCCAGACGCCACAGCTCGCCCACGCCTCACCCTGCACAGTCTTTAAGCCGGGTCCGCCGACGCTGCCTACCATTTCACCCAGGGCCCGCACCGCTCAGTAAAAGGATGCGGCATTGCCCACTCTACTCCCAATCCCGTAGCCTAGATCGCCCCAATGTGCCATGTACGGCTCCTGATGATAATAGCAGGATGGGTTGACAAGGGGGGGACCAAGAACAGAGAAGTCGGACTGGTAACGCTGCACTGCAGAGCGGAACCGTACCATCAAATAGGGGCTGGGTAAAGGGGGGGGGGGGGGGGAGGGGGGGGGGGGTGCACCTACTGACGGCTATGCCGTCGACGTTGAATTTCAGTTCAGGGGTTTTAAACGTTACATACCATGGTCAACTATGATAGGATTTGCAAAAGGATCATCTCCCACCCAGAACTTTCAACACATAATCATAATTTGACGTATCAGTTTCTCATCAAAGTACATTTCACATATTTAATCCAGCAAGGTTGAAAGTATGCTGTGCATTATATATAAAACTGTGGACTGTGCACATATAGTTTATATATGTTTGGGAGTAAAAATCAAATACATGCTGATATGACGCAGAAACGGACTGAAAAGAGTTGCATGATTTAGCGGCAGCCATATTGGAACCCGAGGACCTGCCAACGCAAAAGTAGGTCAGGTAGTTTATCGAGTTTTGAGACCGTCCCCAGCGCTGACGTAGCTCATTATGCGCGAACAAATGCGCTTCCGGTTGAGTTTTAAGCCAAATGCATCATGGGATTTAAAAAAAAAAAAGTGCCTTTAAAAAAATGGAAAATGTTATTTTAATGTCTTAACTATTATTTAGATTAAAAGAAAAATGTGAACGGAGCTTATTTTATCGATTTCTTTAGGAAGAAAAAATACCATTGGATGTGCCTGTACAGTTAAAATATGTACTCCAACCAACAATGTACATTTTCCAGCTAACAGAAATGTGTTTGACTGTTTCAAATTCAAGAATGAGAATGATTTTGTAAAAGTTCAGTATGATCGAGCCTTTTTCAAAGGCTTACACGACAGTCACCAAGTTGGCTTTATAGAGACCTGTAGATGGGTTGAAACTGGTGTTTACCTTCAAGGAGGTGGACATCCCACCTATCTCCTGCAGAAAAGGACCACTGAAACTACCTTAACTTGCAGAGCCGTGTGCTTGGTCGGCGATACCATTGATACCGGATGTTTCTTGATCTGGTAAAGCAAAAATGAAAACTCTCCTATTTATTTCATTATCAACAGAATTTGCTACACCTTGGTGAAAAATCTTGTATTTACAAGGTCGGCCTGGCCCCTAAATCATTTTAGTTCAACATGGAGGTACTTGATCTACCACATCAATGCCCCCAAAAGTACAAACTTGGCAGCATGCCAGAATATACAGTAGACCAACTTGTCACATTTGTGAAAACGCCTAGCTGAATTCAGCATAAAAATGCTGATCCAGTATCATGTATACGTATATTATGATGGTAATTACAGTAAAGGACAATTATGATCACACTAAATAACTTGTAGGCCAAGGTGAAGAAACAGCTTGGCGCGCACCCTCTCCGCGGCACTCATGAGTAGTTCCATTCCTGCCGAGGGTGGCGCTGGTGCATGTGCGAGAAGAGGCCCTGATGGGGTGGCTCCGTGGCACTGGCACTGGAAAAGACCTTTTGGTTGAGAAAAAGGTCATTACACTAATCAAAATTTTAAGAAAACATAGTTTGTCAGATTAACTACCATTGCGGCCAAAGTTACTGATTACTTTACCTAGATTTGCAACGACATTGGCCTACATCACATGCATAAATGTTTGGAGTTGGTAGTGTTCTCCTCTTCGTTGGTTGTCGGGATTTGCCGCCTTCAAATGGAAACAACTATGGCACCAATATAAGTTATCTGTTGATGAAGTTCTTTCTTTCTGCCCCGCCCCTCAAGTTATGTAATTCCTATATTGGTACTCCTAGTTGGTGCAATATATATTCAGAGTTTCTTCGTACATTTACTTCTTTAGTAATACATACAAGTGTAAATGCTAAGATTAGAACCATTCATGTAATATTTACATCCAAGACATATATGAGAGGAGGGAAAAGTTTTTATCCATGATAACCAAGAAAACCTTATGAATCATTGATCCGAAGGCCTATCGACGTGTCTCGAGATACGCACGCGAACGTTGCCCATTCGAATCCTATACATAACAGTTAACACGGAAGTAGGCCCACACGTCCAGTACCGGACTTAGGAATTACGGCGAGTGGATGTGCAGAGGCTGAAACGGGGGGTGGAGTGGCGGGTCGCCCCCCCCCCCCCCCCCCCCCCCACCTCCTTGTATCCTGGAAATTTGCATCTTTTTAATGTAAAATTCTTGGCCCCGGAGGGTCCTGGGGAAAGTTTTGTAATAGGGCGCCCTCCCCCCTCCCTCTTTTTTTAAAAAAAATCCCTGGATCCGCCCCTGTTATCAATAGTCAGATCTAGTATCTCGTTTTCATCTTGTGTTTTACTTTTATTTGGTTGTCGGGATTACTTCTATAGTAAACCGACCAATTTTGACATTGCGGTAGTATTTAGCAGAGAGAACTGGCCACATATTGATAAGTTTATCTTGTGTTTTAGCATGAGTACCATTAAGTTAAATTGGTCGAGGATCATAGGGACATAAGAGGCAGGGGGCATTCCTTATAAACGGGCATTATGGGCCCTCCTTATTTGATGGTGTAGTTGTCTGTTGTCGAGTCCATCTTTCATGAATCTAGGAATGGGTAATTGGACCACGCTATCGCACACACAGAGAGGGGCGGAGTCTGAAACGTTTGATATGTTCACTTTAATCGGATACGTTTCCTGTTGTCCAGGAGCGCGTCAATGATCTTAAGAGGAATGGGAGTGGGAAGGGGGGGGGGAGGTTGATGGAGGGGGTTGATCGCTAAGAACCTAAATCTAGTAATCTGTATTTGGCGTTTTCTGCTCTTTGTGTAGTTTGTGAATTGAGCAAACGTAGGACTGGGAGACGCTTCTGGTGTAATACAATCAATGCATTAATGCAACTACATGTTTATCGCATCTCCATGATCTGCAAATATATTTTGGGTTGATAATACTTACTAAAATGGATAAATATATTATCGCATTCACTATAGTAGATTGGCATGAAACACTAACACCAATGATAACGCCAAAAATGTTTGGTTACTTTAACAATAATTTGGACAAAAGAATGATTGGCTTTGAGCTAAAAAAATCAACTGATTATAGCTATTGGGAAACCTAAAATATCCACATGTAAAAAATTGTACTAATAGGTTATATAAAACAATGGAAAAGGAATTGGAAGTCCGTGGGAACACTCTAAAAGGATAACCAGGGGGGGAGCCAGTTTGGGAGTCGGGTGGGGGGGGGGGGGGGGGGGTCCCTCATCCTTAGCTTTTTATGAATGGGAAGTGGGGAAACTCAAAAACGCCACTTATTGTTACATACTGCATAGCAAACCCTTTCCCCAACCAGAGAATTTCGGAATCCAAGTAATAACTCTCTATCACGAATGATGGGTCAGGGAAGATGATCTGGTGGGTAGTGGTCTGTACAGTTTGTTATGAAAGGGAAACAGTGTTTCCATACAATTGTCTATGCAGGGTTTGACCTTAACGTACAGTTACTAGTACCAGGTACTAGTAAAAATCTGGCTGGGCTAGTGAAATTTGTGAGCAACTAGCCCGATGGGCCAGTGAAAACCATTGAAATTACATACATAACCTAGTATATGGCCCAGTGGAAAGCTGATCCGGGCTAGTACAAGGACAGGTCCACTAGCCCGGTGGACTAGTGGACAAAATAGTTAAGGAAAACCCCTGCTATGGGATTTATGTTTCATATGCTTCACCTTGAACTGGCGAATCCAGTACTTAGGTCAAGGCAAATTAATGCTGTGCGTCTTTAACGCGACCTACCTTAGTTTAGCCTCAACCCTACCTTTTTCCAAGACTGTTTGTTTGTGTAAAAGATTGGCCACGTAAGAGTCGTGGCCAATCTTTTACACAAAGTTACCTTTGTCATAATACGTCTGTTATAGGTATTTTAAAAGAAATCCAAAGTGAAAAAATAAACAAAAAACAACATACACCTACCCATTTTCTTAACTGATTTAACCTGAATGCACTATATTTTCCCCTTGGCCTGATGCTGACAATTTGACGTCGCATGTGGAACCCTGTCAGAGCACGGTTATGCCTTGTGATATTATATTCTCCCGACTTACACTGCCTGCTTCAATCCCTCTGTCATTGAAGTCCAGATAACCTAAGAACTTCGGTAATGTACCATCAAATGACATTACGTCGTTCTGTTGATTCACTGGTAGTTGCCGATGCAGTTTCCCAGCTTGTAGTTTAGGCCTAAAATAAAAAATTGTTGTGTTCAGGTAACCCGACCTACCCTAAATTTTTGGCCCTACCCTAGCATTTTTTCAGGAGTTTTTTAACATTTGTTTTTAAATAATCCAATAGAATTGATCAAAAGGACTTAGAACAGGTTAAAGATGGCCAGGATATGTATTTCAGATGTTAGAAATTATGTTAGAAAATGTTTAGACTAATATTACTATTCTCAAGACTGCCTGGGTCCATGTTTGTAAGTAAAAAAAAGGCAAAAAAAAATAATTTGTTGGCCTTATCACAATCAAAGAAACCATTAATGGATGTCTAGTAGCTAGGATTGAACAGCTGTGACTCAACTTTACAGAGACGTATTCGTCAGCGATGGCGCCCACATATTCAAATGAATCATTAGTGCTGATAACTGGGGCCCTCGAAACCTGATGTCGCATGTCAAACTTAAGAAATGGCAATGTCACCCTGTCGAATTTAGAAAAGGTCATGTCGCCCTGTCGAATTTAAGAAATTGCAATGTCCCCTGTCATTATCTCATTAAAATTGCATGTTGCATGTCATTACGCCCCAAAAGGGCCCATGTCGCGCTAACGAATTTAGGGGTCTAGGGTCATATAACTGTTAGTAGTACCGTAGTAGAAAACAGTATACCTTGATGTTTCTGATTTTGTTGTATACATGTATATACATTTCCATTATCATACAAGACTTCCCATTGCAGTGATCAGAGATGCCACTTTTCCTTCTTTATAGAGTTCTGTATTTCTTGCTTTAATAAGAGTTCCTAGTTTTAAGTATGTAGTTATTATTGTATTTGACTTCCAGTAAAAGGAAGGATCAATGTAAATATACATACATTTCCGGTATGTTTTATTTACTATCAGAACTTTAAAACTAATAATCGAATACCATAGGTATTTTCTTCCTAAAATACAAAATTGGAGTTTCACAGGTTTCTGTATTTTTACTGTTCGAAGAGAAATAGCCCAAAATGTCATTTTAATGTTTCGGTAAGAATCACAAAGAAGCACATTCGGCATACTGCTCCCGCGAAATGAAACATTGCAAGTAAATACAATCAAAATTACAGATTCATTATTATGTTCATCAAACTCCTTGGTCAGAACCCGAAGTATACATTTAAAAAGTACGTTTATGCTGGAGTACGTTAGCCCAATATGTGTATTCTTCATTGCAACACTCTCGTCAGTTCATACCTCCCTCCAACTTCCCTTTCAGAGCGGAATAAGCAAACATTATGAACCATGTCAAGTTTGTAAATATTGTGTCATGTATATATGTCACAGAACATGAGACGAGAATGTTGCACTAGTCTCCCCGTTCACACACCACTAACACTCCTCACTAACCCGGGGTTATTGGACAGTGCTGACCTCTCTGTTTTAGGGTCATGGCAGCAGTCGAGGACCCTGCTGGTCTAACCAGCATCGAGTCTGCAACTGGTCTAGCCTGCATAGACAGTAAGTAGCCTGCCTACCTCTTGCCATTTGCATGCCTTGGGGTACGCTACACACAAACGGATGGAGGTTTTCTAGACACATTTGCCCTTTGTTTATTTAAGAGCACACCTTAAGGCACGTCAAAACGCTTCATTTTTTCTTAATTCTAAGGGACGGTTACGGTTTCCTTTACAGGATTATTAGTTAATGCTGGTGCTGTGTAATGCTATGCAGCTCACGGAAATGGGTGTCATTTTGGAAACTGACTTTTTAAAAGATCATCCATGTTGTATTATCATTTTATAAACCTGCACAGGCCCATTGGTGACCAGTTGTTTCGGATAAGTTCAGGGCTCAGACAGTGGGCATGTGAAGGGGCCGAGAAGACAATGATCTTTGTGCAGCCCTAGATGTAATGGTCTCAAAATTAACATCCAAATCTGCATGACATGCACTTCATAAAGTCAGCATTTGACAATAGAATGCTCAAAATCTGTTGATGACTATTACGTTTTGGCGTTGACCTCTTATCATATTGTTGAAAATTGCAGCAGACCCATGCAACGACATGAAGAACACGGCGCGAAAGTCGACGTGCAAGGCGGCGCAGCGTGCCACCCCGCCGCCCGTCGTCAACGGCAACGCCGAGACCAACAACGGTAACCACGTGGTGGCCAACGGCGACGGGCCCCACAAACGGCCCCTGGAGGAGGAGGACCCCAGCAACGCCGCCAAGTCGGCCCGTCTCCAGATAGAGGAGATGGAGAAGGCCCAGGAGGAAATGACCAAGAAGGTCTCCAGGGAGGAGGACATGGTCACCCAGAACGGGGAGACGGAGGTCAGTAACGGAAGCCACGTCGAGGACAACTCTAAGGACTCTAAACCCAGCTCGCCGAGTCCAAACAATACGAACTCATTGGCCCTGACGGCTGACGTTAGAGACACATTCAAAGGAATTTTAGACGTGGCCATGGCCAAAGTGGGTTCCAGGCGAAGTTCAGCCAATGACTCGGAAACATTGCTCAGTCCCGATAGTCCTAGTCAAGGTGGAAAGGAGGATGGTACGTTAAAACTAACAGGCGAGGAGGAGGATACGGCAAAACAAGAAAATGGTGAGTCCTTGTTTCACCCACATTTTCACGCTATGTGCAAAACCTCTTGAGTTTAATTACGTTAATATAGTACCGTAATTATTACTGATAGAGGTTGTATGGTGGACATCATGTATGACTGGCCCCCGGAATGGCCCACTGTTGAGGCATTTTGTGATTTTAGGTGTACAATCATAATACTAGTGTCGCCACTTGTGAATATTCTGTGATCTATGCTTATAGGGAACATGATAACCTGACATGTGATTAAGATCCGAACAGACCGGCAGAGGCGTTGTAAGTGGCGGGAGTATGAGTATTCACACTCTTCATGTGAACTGCGGGAGGAAGGGTAGGGGGGTGGGGGTGACAAACAACCGCCATTTTAGTCACGCCATGGTCGCCACCGCCAGGCCATCTGGTGGATAAAACGTTAACTATTATTGGGATGCCCGTTCTCACTCTTGCTTGGTCCATAGAATTAGGAATGGCTGTCATCTAAAATCTAAAAGATCATTTATACCTTTTTTAAAAAAAAGTCGTTTATGGCCAGAGTACAAAACTGTTTTAGGGTAAGTAATGGCTTAGGGCAGGCGTTTGGTGCGTTTTTCAGGGTTGCCACTGGTCAGGGAAAAGTCAAGGAAAAGTTTTTTTTCCAAGGTCAGGGAAAAGTCAGGGAATTTTGGAATTGGTCAGGGAAAAATGGCATTTTGAAAAAGGTCAGGGAAAACTGACCTGGTCAGGGAAAAATGGAATTTTCAAACATGTCATAGCCCCAAATTTAGAATTTGTGCATCAGGTCACAAGAATCTGGTTTGGCAAACATTATTTTGGAAATTGTGGCCCCTTGAAAAGCATGTTGTGATTTTAAGGTGTGTTGCTGTGATCCAGCAATATTGCCTTGGCTCCAGGTGTTGCCAAGGAAAAATTAGGATACTGTGTTTCGAAAGTTTGGGCTTAAATGGAAGGACAAGACTGTCCTAGGGATTGTTCAAGGCTGTTTGCTGAAAGGATTTTCTTATCTAATTAGTCAGGGAAAAATGGAATTTGTCAGGGAAAAGTCAGGGAAATGTCAGGGAATTTTGACGTCTCTGGTCAGTGGCAACCCTGGTTTTTGATTTACCACAAGGGCCCATCTCCGAGGAATAAAACCTTTCTTTGATTATTTTATTTTATACAAGATTATGAAGTGATGTAAGAATTCTTACTGTCTGACCAGCACAGACTTCAGTATTGATGATCATTATTCATCCTTTTGGTCTAATTTGAGCCACCACAGAAATCAGACCAACAGGCCAGGTCTGACAATCAGATATTCTTGTGTTCGTGAACTAGGGTCCATGTGTGGCGAAATCTTTTTAAATTCCAAGATATGGCCTTCCATGGTCTTTTTGATAATTCACTGTTTTATAGAAGATATGATAGCAGTGTGTGGATATATCAGTAATTAAGAGGCGATCATCTGTGCGCCTCTTTTCAGGCATTACCAAAAGCATTTGGACTGATGTATCATATAATTCAACTAGTCCCCAGCTAGTCAGTAAAGGCTACCGGTAGTTATTTCCCATTGTATTAAGGCTGAAAGTACGTACCAGAAAACCATGATTTTGCGCAAGTTGGTGGATGTTTTTACTTTCGACTTACAGCATTAGAATTATTACCTGCCTGTTGGACTAGCAAGCATCCAGAGACTGACATGTTATCCTTAAATCTATACTAGTTTTCATTTTACTGGCTTGGGGTAGTTGGCCTGTGGCCCTCTCAACATTTCTGATGGCATTTTAATGTCAATTTCATCTACCTTTAACAACCCTTCAAACACTTTGTTGATTGGTATTTGGAATTTCTAAATTATCAATTATCTACCATTTATTACCCACCCGTCTATTCTGATAATTTGCATTTCAATCCGCCAGGCAGTTGCTTTCAATCGTTCCTGGGCTAACACACCGTTATGCTCTGAAGCATTCCTCCTTTGAGCCTAACCAAAAGTACTTTCAGTATTATAATCATTATTGGATCATTAATGATGTACGGTTAATGACTCTTATTGCATAATGTATCTCAAGTCTTGTCATATTGTAGAAAATCAAATAGGCATAATTTTTAAACACGCTCTGGTGCAGTGGTGAAAGGGTCAAGAGTGTAAACTATTTATGTCATCATTCAAAATTATCTCACATATGTACAAGTAAGGAGCCCAACAGTAGTTAAACTGTTCTAAAAGAGTCGCTTTCTGTTTGTGTCTTCTCCCATGAAAAATTGGGCACAATTAGATGGTGCGGGGATTGTAAACAGTTTGATTCTGCCGAAAGCGTGCCCTTGACGCATGAATTATAATGTACAAGACACCAGAATGCTACTAACTTACATTTCAAATATGAACACTTGAAGTATCTTTCTCAAATAGGATTAATTCAATTATCTACTTAAGCACTGAAGAAGAATGGGTTGAGGCAAGACGTTCTGGAGAATATGCAGGCATGACCGAAGGACAGCCCTGAACCCATTATCTGTCACATGTCGCATAACAACAACATTAAAGAACCATGTAAAGAACACTGCGAAGCTGTAGCATTGATACTAATGATAGTCATGTGGATAACATCTGGATAACCCAGCAGTTAAAAGTAGATTGTACAAGGGGGGAGGGGGAGGGGGGCGGGCTGTGCGACAAGATGCTACTCTACCGATCTTATCAGACTTTGCACTCTATGGTATACATGGTAAGTTATGAATGAAAAGTCCACATGGAATGCAACCACATTAAAATGGATGAAAAAGGTGTTGTTTTCAAACCGCAATGGTGAATCCATCGGAGATTTGATAGTCAACGAGAGAATACTTCAAATTCTAAAGGGATAATGTGCTGTTCACACTGGTGCCCCCTTGTGGGAACATTTTGAAACCATCAAATTTTGAAATTTCTTAACAGAAAATGATAACAGCTTGATTGTAGCACGTGGCGAAGTGTATTCTTGTACAGCAACCGTAAAAGAGCATATGAACATATAATTTATAAACATACAAACAAATAAATATATATTATATATATTTATATATAAACATATATATTTATTCATATCAAAATATATTTAATGGAATATTTATTTTTTTCAATTAATTATATATAATTCATTTAGTTGTTTGAATATTTTATTGAATATTTTATTGAATATTTAAATATATTTAATATAATCATATGATATATAAACATGAAAAAAAAAAAAAATTATGATAGCTGACTTAGAATGAAAATTTGAGGAAAAAATGGATAGAATTTAAAGAGAAATTAAAGTTTATTACTTTAGTCACACATGTACCCTCTCATGTCTAAAATTAAATATCTCAAAATTCAGAAATCTCTCATTGGATATGATTTGGGTAAGAATTTGCACTAAAATTAATAAAATAAAGTAGTTCAAATGAAAAATTTAAGCTAAGAGTAACAAAAGTTGTATTTAGGATTATACAAAAATAATCACCTGTTTTGGATTCATCAATCTCCAGCATTTTAATATCATCAGTGACCCCTGGCTTTTTTGTCTTTTAAATAATTCTACAGACCTAAGGTACAAATTCCTGAGGTTTGGTGGAGCTGTAATAGTTTTTGAACGTTTAAGGATCATTTGGTCTATTTTCCCCATAGATTTCTATGGTTAGGAACATTATCTTTCTCAATCTGTCACTCTGATATAAGCATGGTGACATATAATAGTTTTTGTTTTAATGTGATCATTTTGGGTAGGTCTAATATAAATTGCTGGTTTTGGGACCTTGTAGTGGATTTAGAATTTTTGTTTAACAGTCCTTTCGTTATCCCTTTAACAGCCATAGGCTTTTTTCCATTAATAGTAAATTCAGGCCAGAATTATAATTTACTCTAAAGAAAAGAGATAGGAATGGATATCACACTAAAATGTGAACTTCAAAGCTAATTTCAAGGTCATAAAGGTTAAATATATTTAGTTTATACTTTAGATCTAATATTGAATATATTTCAGATTTTCAAGAAAGACAAACTATTAACTGCAATAGACCATTTGCTTTCTAGAGGCACCAAGTTTCAATTTAAAAAAGACGAGTGCACAAATCTAGATTGTAATTGCTGTTTTCTCAGCACACTCAAATACAAAGCAAATTCAGAATGACAGAGCAGTGATTTGAGGAGGCAGAAGGTATCAATGGATACAGACCAAGATGTGACCATGGAGGTCACTTTCAATGTCACAAAGGTCATCTTTATTTAGTTTTAGGTTTAAAATTATTCAGTAGATGTCAGAAACATCGTTGTTTAACCTGTTTGGTCTCTAGAGGTGAATTGTGATGGAAACTCATAGTAAAAGCATAGTTCCATTTTTCTCAGAGTACCTTTGTGCAACTTGTGTATGGGATGCAGAGCAGTAAATTTATAAAATAGTACAGTTAGTCGCCACTCAATCACATGAAGTGACGATAAGCCCGAATCCTTTCACAGTTAAAAATATGAAATGTCAATGTTTTATGGCTTTGATGGTTGGTTATTGTTTGCTTTGTGCCCTAATTAACTGCCAGGGTCATATCAAGGGTTGTGCCCATTTGCAGCAGTGGGACCCAGTGCCGTCTTTATAGTGCTGCCTCACTATTTGCTCTTTTTTTGTTTTTAACTTATGATACCTTAACACAACCAACATATATTTCTTAGGGCCTAAAGGGCCATACCCACTAGGAGATTTTGACCAACTCGGCTGACTGATTTGTGCTAAAATCGGCCGATTATACCCGAATAATCTGCCGATTGCCAGTCGCCGGTAAAGTCGCCTAGTGGGTATGGGGCTTAAAGGAAAGCGATCGGAAACGTCTAATCTCGATGATGTAATATCATGAAGAGTGGCACAGCCTTAATTTGCTTTACACGATTAAATTGGGTATCTTATGATTTTTTAAGTATAGCTTGTACATCACAGACCATAGCTTTTGTATCTAGTTAAAGAGCAGCTAATTCGGAATTTTGTGACATTGAAGGTTAAATGCCAAAGAAACTGATACTTAAATTACCCATACCAACACTTTGAAATATAGAACTGGTATACAAAGGGTGAATACATGTATATTGTGTTTGATAATGCCAAACACATTCGGTTTTCAGGAAATAAAACGAGTGGTATGATTTCCTGGAAACCGAAATTCCCAAATCACAGATTGGTTAGAGCCAGGAGTCTTCTCTGTAGACTCCTGGTTAAAGGGAGGCCCGAGGATTAGTTATGATAGGCTCAATGAGTAAATGTACAATTTTCAGAAATATTTTGAGGCTTTCATAAAATACAGACGCATCAAGGGAAACCTCAGGTCATTGTTAACAATATGATTTCATTCCTGAAATAAGAAAATCTGAGAAAATGAAGACAGATCCTTCATTTTTTTCATACACATAATTATGCCTCTTCAAAATCCCTTGACATTCCACCCTGTTAAACTACAATGTTAAAGTATTAAATGCTGCAACAAGAGAATGGAATCGTACCAGGTGGCGTTGCGATGGCGACCCGGGGATGGCTAGCCATTTTTACTTTCACTTTAATCAAAACCCAACTACAAATCAAAACCATTGTCATAGATGGCCGTCGATTTTCACTCTAACAATCCCTCTCCGTAGGTAAAGAAGATGATGAGAGTAAAAGTGAAGAGGTTGAAGAGCCGACCGAGTCCAACGGTGAGGCGGTGTGCCCGGAGGCCGAGCTGCTGGACGGGGAGACCGGGGAGGCGGACCAATCCGGGGAGGTGGACGAGGCCATCCTCCTGTCGGACGACGACGGTGACGGCAGCAAAGAGGACCCGGCCAAACCAGAGTCAAAGACGTCACAGCCGTCCACGGAGGTGTCCGACGAGTCATCTGAGAGAAAAGAGAAAGACTCACTTACAGAAAAGGACAATGAAAAGGAAGAAGAAATGGAGAGTGAAAATGCAATACAAAGTAGTGAAACAAATGAGAAAGAGAGTGAAGAGAATGAGGAGACTGTTACGCCAACGACGGCAGTGGAAGAAAAGGAAGAGGAAAAGAATGAAGAAGAGGTGGACAAAGTAAGTGAGGCGGGTAAGTCTGAGAAAGAGGTCAAAGACAGTGCGTCCGAGGAAATGGCCGAGGAGGACAAGAAGGACTCAGAAGATGAGAGTGAGGGTAAGGCCCGGTCTAAGGCCGACATCCCGGCCGACAAGGTCATTAACCTGGACGACGATGACGACAACGACGCCGGAGACGACGACAAGGGCGACGACGACAACGACGACACCAAAGTCGTTGGTGAATCCAAATTAGAAAGTGACATCAACCATCCCATAGAGATCGAGGATGATGAAGATAATACTGACCTCAAGTCAGAAGCGTCAGACACGTCGTCGACACGTAAACGTGGCGCGCCGTCGCCCGCGCCCTCAGACACGAGTTCGACGACGAAAAAATCGCGATTGGACAAAGTCATTGGGCGACTGGGGTCTGCCGTCGGTATCAACTCGTCCGACTCGCCGACCCCCGCCGCCACGCCGGCCGCCGAGTCCAACGACGACGAGAAACCGCCCTTGGGAGACGCTGAAGTGAAAAATGACGTAGAAATGACCGATGACGTTAGTACAGACGTCAAGCCCGACACTACGAATGACGTCAAGCCTGACGTGACGTCAACAGAGACCCCTGCTATCAAGTCGAGGCGTAAGAGTAGTCAGGAGGTCCGGGAGGACGTTAAGCCCGAGATCAAGAGAGACCCGAAAGCCGAGAAGAAACTCATCACCTTGTCGGTGGAGGTAAGTTAGGGCTGGTTATCGTCTATATAGTCTGTACCCCCGGGACGCCCTTTGTCGTAACTTTAAGTGACAGCCATCGCATTCTAGTTAGTTTGTTTATTGGGTTAGTTTAACGTCCGGCCAACCCTTCAGGGTTCTTATACCAGACTGCACAAGGTAAAGCTTTGCAGCTAGTTTTACGCCACATGGGCAGTGACTGAGTCTATGAGATGAGGTGCCTATTTGTAGCAGTTGGACCCAATGCCCTCTTTATAGTGCTTCCACACTGAAATATTCGCTAATTACGCTATTTCATATATTAAGAAGGGCAAAGGCGGCATGTATTATAATCGATGACCTATGAAATGTACTATGAGCGATTTGACACCGATTATCGTGCCATTGGCCTGTCTCTGGGGATCACTCAGTTAGTTAGACCAGTGCTAAAGGACCATCATCTCAAACGTCCCCTTTCCTTCCCCTCCCCCGCCGGCCGGTCAGGAGCTGAACGAGCTGCTCGTCAAACGGATGAACGCCTTCCTGGAGCGGTCGCGCGGCTCGCTCATCGTCCAGCTGCAGACGCGTATCGGCGAGCTGCAGACGGCCGTCGAGTCGTGGCGGGCGCAGGCCAAGCGGCTCGCCAAGCAGCTCGACGAGGAGGTGGCGCGCAGCTCCCAGCGGCGGCACGGCGGCAAGATGGCGCGACGTCGGACCAACTCGGACGACGTGCGCATGGCCCAGGTGAGTCCACCTTCTGGTTCACTTCTAATGTTCGGTTGCTTTTTTTCGGACGTTCATGGGAAATGCAATAAATGTTATCATCTCCATGAAAATTGCCTAGTTTGAGACCTAGGTTAATATTGCCATGTTAGGTTTGATCACTTTTTGCCGACAAAAAAGAATAATGACAGAAAACATGATGCAACAAGGGAATTTCATCTCAGGCTTTAAAATATAAAAAGGAGTGACGAGTAACTTTATGAAAAATGATCTGAAAATAGTCTTCTTCTAATATCTTCCATTTATTTAGGATGTGAATGTAGAGTTTTCTATACACAATTGGCAATATATTAAGATTTTGTTCGTTCATTACAAATTGCGACAAATCCATATAGGACCGATGACTTGAGGGTATGTTCATAACCGTTTGTAAGATGTGTACTATCAAGGATGTTAATAATTAAGCCCTGGCTCCACTACCCGACGATCATGTTCAATTGAGTTGAGTTGAGTTGGTTTCAGTCCTATAGTGGAGCCAGGGCAGTCGTAGCTGCACCTATGACGGGATCATCGGGTCTCACATGTTGAGCTGTTGAAGATTTACCACTGGACCGTTGGGTCTTAGGGGTGTGTGCAGTAGTATAGCCATGCATATAAATTGATATGGACTACAATGTTGAGCTGGAACCCATCATCAGGCTGGGAATATGAGCTACGACCAGACAGTCGTGGGTCTGGCACCCCCAGCATCTACGACCGACGAGTAGAGGTCAGTTGGGCAGTGGAGCCGGGGCTTTAGTGGAAGTATGTAGAAAGTTAGAATATGGTGATTTTTAATTCAGCAGATAGTTAATACCCAAAACCTGGATAGTGATTATCCATGGCATAGATACACAATATAGGTGGCAGATACTACTTCATAGGTAATTGCTTTCCCGCGTCAGCGAAAATATCAGATGGATGCCCTATGTTGGTGCTGATCTAAATGTGTACTCGGTGGGATACCGTTTTCATGAAGGGGAGGGTAAAAGGGTGAGATCGAGAAGATATTACTTTTCTATGAAATAGGCGAGTCTCACATCATAGGCCAACTCCCAACTCGATACAGGTAAAAGAATATTCTAACATTAACGTCAAAACTCTTTCAGGGATTGATGAATTTGTAAGAGAACATTGTCGGTTTATGCTCTACCTACCTAAAATACATATATTGAATTTGAAGCCAGTGTGTAAAATAAATGTATTGAATTTGAGCCAGTCTGATGCACAGCTTCACACTGGCTTCAACACATGTATTCACCATTCCTCGGAAAAGATGATAGCAAGCTAGTTCCTGCAAATTAGGACAGCGCCAGTAATCGGATCGTCGGATTGTATAGGATTAGATGGCTGTCGCTGACCTGATTGGTATACTTTAACAAATCTCCGACACCATTTTGAACCAACCACGGATAAAGAGAACTCTTGACCTTTCCTAAATGGCAAAGTATGCAAAACAGGTCTATACTTGGGGCGGGGGGAGCATATAGCCCATGTCACCGGTGTCACCAACACATACTTTCTGAATAGGAATTCTGAAATAAATCTAAATCTGAAAATCGGGAAATATCCTTGGAAGTCTTCAATGCAGAAATCACTACACATGAAAATGATAAGGTTTTATGGAAGGCAATAGACCGGTTTTTGCCAATTTTGTTGATAATTTAAGACACAATGCACTTGTTTGACGAGTGCCTGACGTCTCGTGAACTTCGTGTTGAGCATGACGTCACAGACCCTTCTGCTGGTTCCCCTGAACCTTGACCTAATGGACTACCAGGATTCCTTCAGATTGGGTGCTTGTAATCAGACTCTGAGCACTGATAGAAGTTCATGTTTGTAAAGTGCCGACCTCCAGGATGCACTTTGTAGGTATTAACACTCTTAGGGGATGATGTACCCACTGTAACCAGCTGGCAACCTGTACCCCTGTGTGGCTGAATGCTAATTATACCATGTGATGAATAGTATAGGAGAAAGCAAGAAACTGAAAATTGCATAATTTGCGGAAGCTATAGTGTGCAGAATGTGAACTTGGGATACTGTGATAATGGGATGTAAGTTTTTACCTATATGTCAACTACCAGAGTATATCGTACAGAATTAGCATTATGTGTATTTACCTGGAAATTCAAGGAAATATGCTTTTGCAAATACATGTACTTTCTGCCTTGTTGTTAAGACCTGGTCATGGTGCTGTGTCGAATGTAGGGATTTAGACCCCTCATAAGAGAGAAAAGACATGCATTTGCTGATGAAACACGGTGGGGCCTGTATTTTATAAAATGACAAATACATTTCTACAAAATTATATTGCTACCAATCAAATAAGATCAAATAAGTCCATTTTGAGTTTGGTGTCATTATTTCAACTGAAAAGAAAAGAATAAGACTGATGTTTCCCACTGACAATAGAGAGGATTTACCATTTGTGAAATACAGCACCCAACGAAGATATAAATGTTCAAAGGTAATGATACATTATCACATAACCATATTGTGGCAGCATCTAAAGTGGCAGGTAGGTGGAAAAATTGTGACAACTCATCATTCAGTGAGAGGCTAGGCTAAAAAGTTTTTCAGTAGGAGTAGGCGATACACTTTGATATAAGAGAGCTCAATGGTGGTAAAATGACCCCCACCTGTAGGCTGTACATGTTGACTGGGGCCGGTGTGTCAGGAGTACCAACAGCTCCAGTAGGCCGTGATCAGATGGTGTGTAAGCTGCACATGTTGACTGGGGCTGGTGTGTTGGGAGTATTGACACCTCCAGTAGGCCGTGATCAGACTGTGTAAGCTGCACAAGTTGACCAGGGCCAGTGTATCAGAGGTATTGACACCTCCAGTAGGCCGTGATCAGACTGTGTAAGCTGCACAAGTTGACCAGGGCCAGTGTATCAGAGGTATTGACACCTCCAGTAGGCCGTGATCAGACTGTGTAAACTGCACAAGTTGACCAGGGCCAGTGTATCAGAGGTATTGACACCTCCAGTAGGCCATGATCAGACTGTGTAAGCTGCACAAGTTGACCAGGACCAGTGTATCAGAGGTATATTGACACCTCCAGTAGGCCATGATCAGACAGTGTCAACTAACCCCCGTCATTAGCGCCTGGCGTGTGGGTGGGAGGAAGGAAGGAAAGGGGAAGGTGGGTTACTCCTATCCCCAACCTCTTACCTTCCGACGTAGGGCTAACGAGATACACAGGGGTCTAAATAATGTACATGAATTAAGGAGCCAATCAGGCCCCTGGCCTATTAGGTTTAGGGGCCTAAATCAAGTTTTTAAGGGTCCTTCCCATTATCCCAAGTACCGGTAGAAATTTCATATTTCTTCGGGACCACTCAGGCCCCTTGGATCCATACACCATGAAAGGTGACTTTTTCATCCTTTTACAGCCATTTAGGAAGCATGACTGTGAAAAACATCATAGGAACTCTAAATTCATTCATTGGATGACTTAGGATCTAGAAGACATCATAGAGTTTAAGTGGTTATAGAACATGTATAATTTTTAGGCCAGTTTTTCATGATTTGATGCTCAAAGACCTTTCAAAACATGAATTAGCACATCTAACAACCAAATCCTATAGTAAATCCCATAGGGAATCTCTGAAAATCATCAATTTTAGCACTTTTTGACCATTTTGAATTTTTATGGATTTAGCTGTAAAATTATAAAAATACATAACAGCCACTAAACTTATAATATACCATTGTAATCAGAACATAATGACAGATGTGCTAAATGTATTGATTTTTGACATAGCACAAATATTCCATTCATTCTATAGAGCGTCAAATCAGATTGTACCACTTTATTGTAAAAGTTTTTTCAGAAGTTCTAAGTAGAATGTTTTGGTTCTGTGATATGTTTTGCAAAACCAGTCCAGATGGATTGTTTGATTCATTCTTAATCTTATGATCATATATTAAATAGAACTGTATCTCAATTACCTACACAGTTATGGTTGCTTGAAAAAAAAAAATTCCCCCATAACTTTTAAAGTCACCCTTTCTTGGTGCATAGGCCTCAGGCCCCCGGGCCCCTGCTATTTCAGCCCCTGGATACATGCATTAAAATGCAAACGTTTATTGTATGCGCTCAGGCCAATATTCACATGTATAGATTAGTGGGTCCTATTAACAATGGCCTATGTCACAACTTACGATGATCATTTCATGACGATTGAGGCAGATATTGAAGGGTCTTTTGGTAGGATTGGCGCGTGGGTGGCAGGTGTACATGCGTATAGTATTGATGCAGAACGGCCAGGGAACTTTTATCTGAGTGACTACAACAAGGCTATACGGGCATGGCTTCTTCTATTGAATCATTTCTATTGAACAGAAATGTCCGGTCGTTCCCCAAGTTACTACCGTGCAGAACGAGGTGCTCGGTGGTGAACACTAAAGCCTTCCAAGAATCCAATGGCACAGCTGACTTTCAGGAATTCGAATGAGAAGGAACGTGTGTTGTCGTCATTCCTTGATATTTGTAAAGCTACGCATTATTGACTTGTTCAGGCGTCTCTTATTGGCAGAATTCTGCACAAGCCTTTGTAAGTTAGGTATTTGAAAAGTTTAGTTGAACCGATTGACCATCTCATTAAACCTGGTCATGAGAAATGTTTTATCAATATTTATTGGTTTGATATTTGGGCGGGGAAAGTGCAGCACCAAGCGAGTGCAACAGTATGTATCACGCCCGCATTTTATCGGTTACCTCGAAATAACCTTGGTATTAAACAACAGAGTGGTATACCATGATCAGGCCACATCTAACTAGGTCTACACGCCACTCTACGTGGATAGAAATGTGGGGGCGGAGCAGACGGCCCATGAGTGGGCGGAGTTCTGTGCGTGGGCGGGGCCTCAATGAGTGGGCGTGGACAGGAGGGGACCGGGTGGGTGGGAGGGGACCCGGGGGGTCGGGGCAGACAGCGAGCGGGCGTTGACACCTTTCGAAGCTTAGACCTGGAATGATAACTGGTTTATGATTAAGCCTATAGACGCGATTTAAAGTCCGAACGTAGCCTATACCTCGTTAACCAAGTTTATCACTCTAGAAAACTAAGACTGTGAGGGAACAAACTTATTCTAAACTATAAAATTACATAACGACAATAATAGATGAAAGCATGATATGAAAGCAGCTTATTCTGGGTGATGCATGTTGAAACCGGTAAGACTGTGACAAGTCTAGTAGAGGAGACATACTGAGTGTGATAGTATGAATGACGGATTCACACCTGTCAGTGGGCCGGGCTGAGGTCTCCCGCAGACCCCGGCCGAAGGGAACATCACCACCGACCCAATCCTGAAGCTCATCAACCAGAGCCACTCTCTCAGCATTACCCGACAATTAGGCCTCAGATTGGAACCGGAGCATGACATCACGGGAACTTCCGACAGGAGATCTGCCATCCTGAAGCATAGAAACGAATATTAAATGCGGCTCGAAATGGGGAGGTGGTAATTAATGAAATGTGGCCGTATTTGATATTGGACCGGAAATAAGTTGGTTTTCATAACAGAAATGATTGACTTCCATCTGTTGCATTTTAAATGGAACATGGACTAAACCTGTTTAATACAATGAGTGGCAACTTCCTGTCATTAGTGAATGGAGAGGACGATGAACTGTGAAATACTATAACACAACTAATTTGTTCTGGATACACATGTAAGGGCGTAATAAATGTAGACTTATAAAGAATAATCTAGATGTTTGCCATTGTGACTAGTATTTCAAATTGTATTTTTATTTTCAAGTATATACTACATGAATACAATGGACCTCATAACTGGGTGAAAGGACGTGTACACACTTTACAGTGATAACAAAGCTATAATGAGAAGCGTGGGTGGTTTTATTATGGCACTGTTCTCGTGGACTATGCCTCCCAGTATCGCTGCTCTGTTGCCCGTCCCGATATATACGGCCAAAGATTCAACAACAGCATTTTATAAGCTCTCCACCAATATGTCCTTTTAAATCATGCATCGCAGGATGAAATGAGAGCATCGATGTAAAAATGGAAGGATCAAATGTATACTTATCACTTCAAAATTAATGCCCTTCGCTGTAGAGGTTTTATTATGCACCATCCACATCATACAGTCCATATCGCCGGGATTTGACATTCACAGATGATTTCCATTCGGTTAGATTAGATTTACCAAGACAGTTTATATTAATTTTAGATAAAAGTCCGAACACACTATGAAATTAACTGTTTCATTGTAACTATTGCAACACATAGTCTCAATAATATTAGTTTTAAAGCTGGAGATGAAGCTCTTACACAGGAAATTGGCTTACATTCGAAGAAGAATTGGCCATAGTGTATTGGATAAGGAGGTTTGGTATCTGGTTGCATAGACTCGGGCGGTAGAGTGGTTGCGAAGAGATGTGGCGCGGGCCGATCTTTGTCTCCTTCCCCGAACCACTAAATACATGTCAGCCGACCTTGCGTGGGCAGGTAGGGTGTTCATAAAAAGCACTTTAGCACATACTTGAGGTCGTAAAAAATATATACAAATACAATAAACAGATGTGGTGTCACCAACTGAATGAATACATAGTCCTTCAAAAAAAGTTGATTTTTATACCAGAGGTGTATGGATTTATCAAAAGAAAAAAACCACCATGATAGCAGGGAAATACTTCCAAGAAAGAATAATTAATTATAAAGAGTAATTTCATTAAAAGACATTGAAAATGAATATACGAATACATATGCATTAAACGTTTAGATCTCGAACTTAATGAGATTTATAACTACTCATTGGACAAGACGAATAAGATAGCATACCACTAATATAGATACTACTTATATGGAAACCAACGCCGTTAACAAAAGCGAACACAAGTAAGCCTTAGACTCCTGTCACCAGAAGACTGTGTGGGCTCAATGCATAGTGTTTCGCACCTCTCAGTCTTGGTGCAAGCAGTCTCAACAACTTACATTGTTATAATGGTCCATGCTAGCTCATGTGGAATTTATAATAAGAAATATTATACAAGAAATGATAACTGATGGATGTCAGTCGGGATATTGTACAAGTACATGTATCATTATACATAACCAGAGTGATGACCACACCAATATTTCCACCCAATAAAAAGTACGAAACTTGATGTAGAATTCCTGGTTACATGTAAATGGTTTCCCCAAACTATTACTTTTGAAGATATCTTTAGTGGGGTTTCTACTATCTTTCTGCTTCCAACATGCATCTTTAGGTTCAGGGGTGAGAAAATTAGTTTTATCTTACGGATGGCCAAGGTGCCACATAACCATCTGAAACACCATGGTCCTAAATCTGAGTCTGATAAATTTTGCAATGAATTGATTCTCCTGTTGGTGATGTATACATTAAGGTTGTAGTGGGTGTAAGACAACAGAGAGTCGTGTTACAGCCACTTCAGCCTCTGTCGATGTCTGAAGCGTCTCCGACATAAATAGGCCCACCAGGTGACGGCCAGATGAAACGGTGAAGCATTCTGCCTGCAGGGGGATAAAAAACCGACGTGACAAAGGGATTCTGATTACCGCGAGTAGTCTGAGAGTTTTTGTTGAAGATCAGCAATACTTCATACAGCCAGGTAAACTGATCTCTAAAACCCAGGCTGGTGCGTTTTTGGAGAATTGTAAATGTACTAAATACTCCAATTGAGTCCTAATATGGGGTTAAGCACAATGAATTGATAGATCGTTGCCAGTCGTTCAAGTCGCCTCCAGACTCCCAGTACATACTTCCCACTCGGAGACCCCCCCCCCCCCCCCCCCTTTCTGTGTCTCCCCATCCTCCCACCCTAAGAGGTGCACCTGAGTCGGATACAAACAGGTCTGGGAGACGGGGCGGGGCCCACCCCAACCCTGGGATCTAGGCCGGGGAGGACGGGCGTGGTCGCTCCCTTCCATCCTCTCTGTAGCTCCAGGGTGCTGTTATCCTCCTCCAGGCCGGTCATTGTTATGGTAACCAACCACCGCCAACTCCTGGAAAGACGTGTGGGCAGGTAGTGGGAGGTGGTGGTGGCGGTGGTGGTGGCGGTGGTGGCGGTGGTGACTACGTCATTCCTACCAAGCATGGCCTTTGTACAGGAGGCGGGCGGGGAGGGAGGGGAGGGGGCGGCGAGTGGCGGATGTGTGGGCGGCCTGCAGCGGCGCGCCCGCCTCCCCACGGCCCGCCCGGCCCGAGGTAGTCGTCGCCTTCTGTCGGCACGGAGCACAGGCAGAGAAAGTGAGCGGAGAGACGCACACCCATCGAAAGTGTGCGTTTCTGTTAGTTCGGAGGGGTTTGTATATACTACTTAGAGAAGGGGCACTATACCACTGGCCCCCGCCCACCTGGACCCGCCAAGTAAAGCTGACGGGCAGCTGAGACATGAAGAGAAGGTCCTGCTCGCCCCAACTACTCCATGGCGCCGACCCCATCGACGACGAGTTGCGGCGTCGCCGACGCCGCGCTCCCGATGACGACGACGTCGACTTCCCTGGGCCACCCATCAAACGGCGCGCACTTAGCCGGTATCTGGCCGAGGACCAAGACCGTCACATAGGGCTGTCTGAAAAGACCGCCCCAGAACGGGATCAAACGAGGGATACTGAGGGAGACAAGACTCTGGGCGGTAAAAACCAGCCAGGTAAGACTAAGCAAGGCAAAAATAAGCCAGGCAAGATTCAGTTGGCCAAGACTTTGCCATGCAATACTGAAACAGACAAAGCGCAGCCGTGCAAGACAGAGCTTGATGTCACCTCCAAGCCCGAGTCTGGTGAGGCTGAGCCCTGTAAGACCGAGCCCCAGACCCCAGGTACGGACAAACCAGCCAGGTCATGTCACGACACGCCCCCACACAAGTCATCTCCACATCCAACATGTCAACGTCCACCCCAGCCAGCCAAGCCTGAGGACGTAAAGCCGGCTCCCCGACCTGCAGCCCCGACGTGTCCGTCCACCCCTCGTACCCCGACCACCTCGGCCCCTGGCGCCGTGCGGACCACCACCTCCAGGGTGGTCTTCTCCGGCACCGTCGTCTCGGCCCCCGCCCGCTCGGCCACCCTGCTCGACCTGCTGACCCGCGCGGCGGCCGTAGCGGCGGCGGCCAACAAGCGGAAACAGGCGACGCCGGCTACTGGAGGAGGCCATGGAGCCCGGTCAGGGCCGGCAGCGGACAGCACGAGGCACGCGGCCCCCTGTACGTCCTCCTGTCCGGGCACCTCGACCTCACCCCCTCCTCACCTGACCATCACCAACCCCAGGTCACTGTCCGCTACAGAGGACCCTCGCCCCGGGGAGACGGACCCACGCCCAGGTCACCCCCCAGCTCCACAGTCACCGTCCACTCGACACGTAACGACCATCTCCACTTCCACACCACCGGCTCCTTCCACATCACAATCACCGATAGCCTCCACTTCTCAATCACGGATACCTACCACTTCACAAGCATCATTTCCCTTTATTTCACACTCATCGAAGTCCTCCACTGGACACCCGTCCACCCCTTCCACTTCACAATCACAGATCCCCTCCACGTCACAATCACATATACCCTCCACGTCACAATTACATATCCCCTCCACTTCACAATCACCAGTGCCAAAGAATAAACTACAAACTTATACACAGGATGGGAGACCAAAACGATGTGAAAAGCAGCAGCAAAACAGTGCCAGTGCTCAGCTGCACCCTATGCACAGAAGGTACTCTCCCATACAGCATTCTGAGCGGCAGGGAAGGTTGTCAACTCAACAAAGGGAGTTGTCAACTCAACAGGGGAAGTTGTCTTCTCAGCAGGGGAAAACATCGACGCAGCAAGGGAATGTATCCACCCAGCAGGGGAATATGTCTCCCAAACAGCGAAATATATCCACCCAACAGGGGAATATGTCGACCCTACAAGGGAATACGTCGACCCAACAAGGGAATATACCGACCCAACAAGGGAATACATCCACCCAACAGAGAAATTCATCAACCCAACAAGGGAATATATTCACTCATCAGAAGAATATGTCGGCCCAACAGGGAAAGTTGTCAACCCAACAGGGGTCAAGTGAATCTAGTCATCCTGGGCCACAAAGGGCTACCCCTGGTGGGAGTAGTACCAATAGGCCAAATGACGGGCCCCAGGGCCAGGGAGTACCAAATCGGCAGGGACCAGCTCCCAAGGAGTCGGCCCCTTCCGACAAAGGAGACGCCCGTAAGGCTGATATCAAGGGACCCATCCAGGTCCAAAACCCGGTCTGCTTTAACAGCTGGTTCCAGAATCTACAACGATTTGTGGTAAATAGGAGTAATTGTTTCACCCTTCCCCTTCTTCTTGATACATGTATTTAGTAGATGTTTTTCTCCTTATTCAAAGACACCGTGCAAAAATATCATACTTATTCACAGTGGCATTTAGAATTCACAATTTTGATATGTGGATATGGCGACTGCTTGATTGATATATCTTGGCGATTATTTCCTGCGAACTTTGTTATGTCATTTGGAAAAAAATGTTGTACAGTGTCATTGCCATTCGGTAGCAAATGAACATTGTGATTACGTTAATATAGTATTTACCATGGAGAGTAAAATTATTTTACTCTCCATGTATTTACGTAACATTGTTAAATTCAAAACCTGCTGACTCCAGAACTCCTTATGACCAAGAGGTCTTTAGCTCAGACCAGTTTGCATATCGTTTGTTTAAAAATTCTTGTCATCTTAACCAATATTAAGGTCCCAGATTAAAGATGGAAGCTATAAACTTCAATATAAGCTAACAGGACACCCTCCTACTTCAACTAAAACTAACCATGTTCTTGACCGGGAATCAGTATTTCCTTTTGTCATCATACATGATTTTGGTATGTATTCTGTCACATGCGCTGACCACAGCCCACCGTTATGTGCTAACCTTGTTAATGACCTCTTTATTCCGAGTAGAGGTTCCTGTAGATACAGGATACCGCAGAAGCGCTTGGCAGTTTTTTCGGTTGGTCGGCGTGGGCGGTGGAGTGGTGGGCGATCAGGGGTAAGGCGGTGCGTTCTAAGGCCAGCTTGGCCCTTCTCTAAACTGAGCCATTGCCGATATTTACTTCTGATGGTAACATGGGACTCGGCCTAGCACTGATCTACGCATTGTTAATGATTACCACGAGCACATTTAAACTTTTAATCTGAGCAGAGTCCAGTTGAGCGCTGTGGATACTGTCCGCGGATGTGAATAATAATGAGGAATGTGAGCCATGCCAGCGACGTAAGCGGCGAGCATGTAGAGGGGTGGGAGGGGCAGCTTTTTGTGGCGGGCGGACGACTGGCGGGCCGTGCCCCCTCCCCCCCGCCGCCGGGCGCCGTGCGGGGGCGGCCGGCGTGGGAGGCGACGACCAGGGCCATCGGTAAATAACGCGTCCGCCGCACGTGTCAACACACACCGACGCCCCCTCGCCCTCCTCCTTGGCCCACTAGTACCACCACCAGTGTGGTGCACTTGATCCTCGTTAAGTTCTTCCCATCTGATCATAATGACGCTGCGACAAGAAGCGGTCTCTTTAAGCCATCACTTGTATGAGTGAGGTATCATGGAGATAAACTGCGCTAGTTCCTCTTTATATTGATCAAGCTTCATGGTGTGTCAAACCTACGCAGTTTACTCTCCACCCACTTTGTCGGGAAAATGTCGGTGAATCTATTTATACCCATGCGAATATATGAACATGTACACTCGTCAAATTAATTTATCAGTTGATTTTGACAACGATGACCTATAAGGAAGGAAACGATAGGGAAATGGCACATTATAACTAGTAGGACACGATCAGTATTTAGAAAAAAATCACAATAGAAACAGGATCAGTCCAAAATCGCCTCTTTGAAGACCGTCTACAAAAGGGAAGGTTCTGAGCGGTTGACATTTGTCTCTCATACTGGATTCCTATTAGTTTTAAAATACTTTTGAATAAGTAAAATGGTATCCTCTTCAGTCTTTAATAGTCTTAGTCTTAGGAGTTACCTGGACAATGATGGACCTATCTGGCTTAACCGATGAACTCGTGATGGTAAACGTGGTGCTGGCGTCAGGTGGGGAGGGAGGGTCGTGTACGTGGGCGGCTACCCACGTACACGAGCAACTCTCCGATAAACCCAGCAGGTTACCCATAAGACGATCACTGGAATAGTATCACCAACTCTTTTTGACCGGGAATTGAGGAGAGACATATTTACTGAGGAGAGAAACGGTTTACCCCCACCCCAGCTCCTCCTGCCACCTGGTCACCCAGCACTGCCGGGGTCTAGGCCCGAGTTGTGAATGATTTCATGGCCAGCCATACATTATCCATGTGCTGCCCTTTTAACAGCAGCTCTCGGTCAGTTTTCCACACATCGTTTTTTTTATAGCCTCTTTTTCCCCAAAGTTTGTTGAAACAAAAAAACGTGTTTTTGATAATTGAATAATGTTCTCTGATCACGTCCAGACTGACCGACAGCTATTTTTTCTTCGTTTACTCCATGGGAAGTTGTCTGGCCGCCCAAACTTACCACTCCACCTAAGGGGTTAATGATGTCTGTTTATTTGATACATGCACCGTCTTTTCCGACGAGGCTTATAAGGGAGATCAAATTGACAACACAAGTAGGCTTACGCCCACAGAAAGCACCACCTCCCTGTAGACTGGCCTGCTGCCTACCTGCAGAGGCAGGGGCGGCCGTGGTGATCCTGGCGCGCCCATTAAATGTCTGCTCGTTAGAGACTTAAACGTCGGTGCCTGATGAGCAGCTCGTCGTCGGCGGCCGGCGGTGGGCGCTGGAGGCGGTGGGCGCGGCCCCCGTCGGCAGGCCGTTCTGTGTGGGCGGAATGAGGTGATTAGCTCACCTGGTGGCTCGAGTCGGTGCGAGCAGCTCGCTCCGGACACTGAGGTATTGTATAAGACCGGAGAGTCTTAAGAACCATTAGCAATAAAGCGTACATAAAAGGCACTGCTACCGATTGGTGGTGGTTTGGTTGACCAGTTTTGCTTCTGTCTGTTTAGCCTTTACAATGTGACGACATGACGGCGCAACCTAACGCCTGGGTAATCACCGCCTGGCCCAGAATTACCATCTCTTGATAATAAATAACATGGGCTGCACGGGAGTAATAAGCTGGGTGCACTGTGACATCTAGACTATTGTGACAAACCAGAGATTGGGTAGACGAACCTATTAGTAACAGGGCCAGTGGTGAAGCCACATCGTAGCCGGCGGCAGGCCCCACTGTAATGAACGAGGTCTGCTTCCCGTGTCTACCTCGTATCGACCCTGACACACACACACGTCCCGACACTGCCCCTCCTCCAGGGTGGCCGGACGTAATAGCCGGATCCCGGGCACGCCCCACGGCCCCCTCCAGGTGGGGGACACCTTAGTGAGTTACCTTCCGTCAGGGATAGGATTATCCCTACACTTCTTGCTGGTCTATTAGATTATAGCGCGCCTCCCCCGCCCCTCAGGCCGTAGGAGTTAATCTCATTGGGTTACGACCTGACCAGGCGGGATGCGCATATATACGTGTATGTATGTGGGCGAATTGATGTTTTCGGACATGTGTTACAGGCCACGCCTCAGATTAATGTCCACAGGGTCAGTGGCGGCTATACTGGAATACCTCCCCTGTCAGCAGGGTCACCCCATTTTAGGTCGCATCTCGACATTCTATAGTTGACTGACAAAGACAACTCATCTGGTATTATCAACTTTCAACACCATCCCCTACCATTTTGCCTGTGCCTGAGGATGTTGGTGAATAGAATTGGCTGTAGCAACGCTTGATTGTAAACGTTAGTTCTAGGAAAGATATAACATAAAACATAGAAGCTATTCATGTGGATTTTCATAGTTTGGACTTGCTATGGAAAGTTACCATGTTTTAGAGGGTGTAGGAGAACTAGGGTAACGAAAGCTAACAAATATAATTAAAGGAATGGAAAAAGCGCTTTAAGGGAGCAGTTATTTCAGGCTTCAGAAACATGATAATCATAATGTGAAATTCAAAACGCGGAGGGATCTGGCGCACATCTCCGTAGGCGGGGTCTCGTTTTCAGAAGCACTGGTATGCGAGTAGTGGGTGTGATAGCGGACCGTAAATCGGCCGTTATCTGTTATCGGCGTATTTATAAGTAGAGCAGAGACATCATGCACTTTGTTCATGGCCTCATAAAGAAATATAAAAAGAAAACGTATCTGAACTTTTGTTAATCACCATTCCGGTATCAGTACAGTAGTTACCACAAGGCAGGGTTTTGGTGGACTATTAAAATGTTGTAGAATTTGTTAAGTCATGACCAGCTGAAGTGAGCAATTAAGTAAATTCTGTGGCTGAAATATGGTGCTATTACTGTTGGGAGTAACACGCGCGAGTGATTTAAAACATGATATTCATAGGGTTGTAGACAACGGATAAAACAGATTCATATTGGTACCAGTAGAACAGATGTCAGGGGAGGATCCAGAAATTTTGGAGAAAAAAAAAGGGGGGGGGGGGGCTGCCCATATTAAAAAGGGTCCAGGCGCCCCCTCCAGAGGCACCAGTTTTACATTAAAAAAACTATTTTGGGCCAAAAATAAGGGGGTCGGGGGCTGCCTGCTGTCCCCCCCCCCCCGGATCCGCCACTGGATGTAAATCTTTCTCTTTCTTGGAATATTTAACAGAATTGATCGCTAGGTTTCACTTCTCGGGTTGTTCAACATTATGTTGGGCGTGGGTGGCAAATGTTTAAACGTATCAGAGCCCTGACGGCATAGTTAGATGGGGCTGCGTGGGCGTCGAGACTACTCCTTGGTGCATCAGGGTGAGGACATGAAGCCTCATCTGTAACACGGGCGGTTATTAACTCTTGTTGATTTGACAACGTAGATACACGAAATGACAAGTGAGTTGTACGTAGTAGTATAGGCCTATTGTGGATAGTGGCTACCGTAATAAAGAGTACTCTTGGCGCCAAGGGTAGCACAGCATTGTGTAAGGTTCAGTGGCGAGCCACACTGGGACTAGTGTAGATAATGAGAAGTGGCATGTGAGATTAGAAGTGACATACTTGTAATTTAAGCAGCGTTAGGCCTATACCGTATAAGATTAACTTGTTTTACCAATAAAAATAAAAGGAAACAACAGATGAAGAGTGGTCCTTGGTTCATGGTGACGAGAATGTAGGTTTATAGCGGTGATGGACGTCAGTAATGATGTTGTCTGTTTGTATCAGTTACAGGCGGCCAGTCTCCAGCAGCAGGGAGGTGGGGGTGGGAAGGTGACGGTACGGACCCCGCCCCGCCCCGCCGGGCCCTCTCCTCAGGGACTCGTCAACAACGCCAACGGCCCCAACGCCATGCCCGTAAGTAGTCGCCTTACCACCCTATACAGTACTTCGGCATATGCCTAATCCCTTGAATTCATGTGGGAAGTCATGGTGACTGACATGCGTTTTGGTTTCTTGCACACTGAATACACAAGTAAAACTAAAAGTTTTCATTTAAGGGCATATAAAGAGCTCGTCATTTAAGTGCATCTAACCGGAGAACATATCTTTATTCTCCTTAAACTCTTGTCGTTCACACTGTGCTGAGATTGACACCAAGTCCCCCTTCCTTCCAGGTGCGCATGGCGGGCACGACGGTGCGCGACCTGCTCGACAAACAGCGCGGCAGCGAGCCGGGCCCCAAAGGTCAGCCGGTGCAGATCCAGGGTAACCGCATCTTGGTGCCGGGCAGTAAGCTCGTCAGCCGGAACTCAGTGGTCCCCGGCGTGCGTCCCGGGGCCGCTGTGGTGCGTACCGTCACCAGCCAGCCCGGGACCCCGTCCAAGAGCGTCATCGACCTGACGGACGACGACGACCGTAAGGGGGCCGAGGGCAAGGTGGTGCGGGCCGGGGGCGGCCAGGTGGCGGTGAGGGCGCCCGGGGCCGGCTCCCAGGGCAGCGGGCCGGGCCGGCCGGGCACCGTGCTCGTCCAACAGATGCCCACCAGCGGACCCGTCATTGTCCAGCAGGTAAGGAACACGTCTGTTTTATTAGGAGACAAAGAAAAACACATTCTGGTTATTGACGAGAGAAACAAACAGGACATTGAAGCTGAAATACTATTTTTTACCATATTGTTTATTAGGCGGGAAAGCCGGTGGTTACCAAGTCGGGCCGTGTTCATAAAAACAGTTCTGTGAGTTATGAACTTTGTGTCAACTTTGTTTAATTAGTTACATAAGTTTTTACGTTTTGTTAAATGTTCAGGTTTTACATTTTTATTTTATTCAAGGTAAGAAGTTTTTATAGTAAGATGGAAAAAATATTTCTTTAAATTAAATTCAGAAATATTTTCCAACCAACTTATTTAATTAACTGATCATTTATCAGACTCATTACAGTGTAAGTATTTGGAATGTTCACCGGCTCGTAACTTAATCGTTAGGAACATCTCAGACTTTAGTAGATAAGCAGTAGTGCTGACTCTGTTTCTCGGTGCCCACAGGTGGTGTCCCAACCGGTGCGCACGGCCCAGGGTACGACCTACGTGTACACGTCTACCCGGCCGGGGTCCCTGGCCATCCAGACGGCCCCTGGGACGAGCCTGGTACGGCCCGCCCTGGTGACGGCCACAGCGCCGCCCGCCCTACGGCCGGCCAACCAGGTTGTCACCCTGACGAGGGGCCCGGCCAACGCCGCCGTCCGACCCCCACCCCCGCTACGCAGCGCCCCCGGCACTCTGCTCACCGCCGTCGTCCAAGCTCAGGTAAGGCCTCTTCTAACCGCTGGTGATAATTCAAATATTTTTGGTGTTTTTGCAATTTTCAAAGATTTAGGTGAGGATGTTGGTGTATTTGTTGTCCTAAACTTGCATATATCGGTGTGCATTGTTTACTTTCACAAGTGTGTACCCCCATCAAGTCTTAGAAAAGTTACGTCACTTCGATAACAAAACTAAGTTGATTCGATATAAAATACAATGAACGCGTAATATGATGGCGCCACCTAGTAATATATGAGTAAACTAAAATCTAGTACGCTCCCGCAGTGTTGCTAGTTGCCTCCCAGTGTCAGTTTGTATTCTTTGCCTAGCCTCGTATAGCCAGTGCGATGAAGAATGCCATCCTTATTCTCAAGTCACACGTCAAAATACACGTGGTTTAAGATTTATTTGGAAGCACGAAGATTGATTATAAATAATTGTAGTAAATTATAAGTTAAAACGGATGAATAAAAAACAAAGATGTCCCTGAGAGAAGACATGAAATATGCTCATGTGTGAAACGTCATTAGATACTATTGTGTGTGTGTCATGAATGCAGCTGTCCAAACATCCAGTGCTAAGTGAGCTCTCTTTGATCACAGGTTAAACACCCAGCCCCACTGCCTCCCCAGCCGGACCCCCAACCCGTGATCGGCGCCAACCCCAAACAGCCACCCCCCAAACCGGGCCTCAAGATCTCGCGGGTACAGTCGGGCATCGTGCTGTCCTGGAACATGACGGTCTCCGACGCCATAGCTCACATCAGTAGTTACCAGCTGTTCGCCTACCAGGAGACGTCCGTCCCGCCGTCCACCGCCCTCTGGAAGAAGGTAGGTCTACTCTATACTCTGAGAGGGGAGGGGTCGTATTCGGAGGGCTGACTGCCCATTCACATTCCAGAGTAACACGTTTTGATCACGTTTATTTGTAATTTATCCGCATAAGTAAACTAGCAAAAGTTTTTATTCTCCTAATATATCGGGAACATCTGTTAAGCTGCATTTTAATTGAAAAGAGTAGATAAGAGTGTCTGTAGCTGATAAATGGTGCCGACGTCCTAGTAACCCCAGCCCCTTAACCTATGTGATTGCAGGTCGGCGACGTGAAGGCCCTCCCACTGCCCATGGCCTGCACGCTCACCCAATTCCAAGAAGGCAACAAGTACCACTTCGCGGTGCGGGCCGTGGATGTACACAATCGAGTTGGACCTTTCTCGGACCCCAGTAGTATAGCCTTGACAGTCATCAACGTGTCCTAGCCAAGTCGGGGCCTAACAGTTTCCATAGCAAACCCATAGGAACACCATGATACCATGAATAGAGGGGTTATACTCTAAGCAAACCTGACTGTCTGATCACATGAGGTCACTCCAGGAGGCACCTCACCACAAACTACAAGGCCACTGGAACCCTGATGGCCAAGGACCCAGGGTGCACCTCACAGCAACAGATACAAAGAGGGGCAACTTGCAGCGACAGACACAGGAACCCTGAGGTGCACCTCAAAGCAACTGAAGAGCACCTCACAGCAACAGCAACAAGGACTCTAAGCCTAAGGGACCTCCCACAGTGACAGTCACAGCTTGCGGCTCTTAGAGCTCTCTTCACAGCATCAGCCGTTTGGGTCATCTCACAGAGACCACATAAAGAGACCCTTAAGGACATTTCACAGGGACTTAATGCATTTGGGGTGACAGGGACCCTGCCCGGGTAGCCTACTGTCATGGCAACCCGGCCCACTCAGCTGCTCACCCAGGAGGCCAGTACCCGCCCTGTACCGCCGGCAGGGCAGCCATCACTCATGATCATCTCTCATGCACAGATCGCACACAGTGAGGTCTGCACACGGATCGCTCAGCCAACCTCACACTGTTTAGTAATGTTATTGTTATTAGCGTGACTTTAAGAAATGACTATTTAAAATTGTGAAAAGAAACACTTGTTGAATCGGAACAATATGTATATAGGGAAACAATATCAACTGTGTACAGATATTTGCATTCAACGCACGTAGCTGAACTCATGTTGCTTGGAATTGTATGATTGACTTGCGTTGATTTGAGTATGTAAAATTCTTTTTTGAGAAGCACATTTAATGTGAAATACTCTGTGACACAGCAAAGAAAAGATGTAAGTAGTATATATAAGCCATCATAATATGTTGGTTAACAGTATAAAATAGACATAGACAGGGTACAATTCTCCGACTTGTTTGGTAATTTTCAGATATCAACATACATGTACATGTTTTATAAATTCCACATTTTTTAAATTGTATACTTCAGAGATAAGAGTTATGGGACTGTGATTCTACTTGTTACATGAGGTTACCTTCCAGGGTCCTCCGAAACCTACAATCAACTAAGGTGGGAGAACTTCGGTTACCTACTGCCGTAGTCCATGTTTTTCTCTTTATTTCTTAACACAAACCCCAAAGGCTCTATTGGCTATAGACGAATGTGTTTTGGCATTCTATCTGAGTCTACTTTTGTCACCAGTTATCATGATCATCAAAGGCATTTTACATCGATGTGTTACGTAATTATACAAGTCGCCGGTCGTCGCCGTTGAGCGCAATCAGTGGGTCAGTTCAAGTGAAGTTGGGTATAACGTCTGGCGGAAAGGAAAAGTCATCGACAGAATGGTGTTGTTTTCACCTTAATTACATGATTCTTGTCTAGAGGAATCATGACACAGTTGCGCCAGGGAATAAATGTTTGAAAAGGGCGAATGTTTGGGTTTTTAAAAATGTTTTTTTAAATGTATGTTCTAGAAACTGAAAGGTAGCCTGAGACAAGGAGTATGTGAATCTTCGAGTCTTAATTAAGGCTCCGTTGTACATGTGTTGTAGAATAAACTATGAATAAAATCTATATTCTGAATACGATCAAATATTTTTTCCTGTTCTTTCAACATTTCTATTGCACATTTCTGTGGGGAAATTGATATTTTAGATTGAATCGGTACAAGGGATAAGGTCATGACCAAAATCGTAGCCTTCACGCCCAGGAAGTAATGCCTCCTCTCCGTAAATAGCTTTAAATCGACATTAAGTGCAAATTTTATTTAGGCCAGCACACGTCTGTGCTGGAGATATCTGACCAATAAAGTTCCGGTCACACACACAATAGACTAAACTTAAAGGGAGGCTAAAGCAATGTTGTGTCTAAATTCAGCAAAATGTAATAACTTACATCACATTCTATGACCAAAACTGAGACCCATGATGAAATATAGGCAGTGAAAACAGGCTTTACCCTCATCCACCACGGTGGACGGGGAGAACATTAGATCTAGGCCGTGATTAAAACGCGTAATTCACCAATGGAGTGGAACGCCTTCTCATAATCTCACGGCACAGAAGGACACTGACCAACGCATAGTCCAGGGACAGCAGAGTCATTGGGTTACCGATTCGCATTGTAATAAACCATTATCAATATTTTTTATACTTTGCAAATTTTAGTGAACATTAAGTATACAACTTGACAACAGATGAAAGACATAGAACTATTATTCCAGGAGATATGTACACTTATATGTATGAACGTAAAGGTTTTTAACAGTGGATCCTATGGAAAGGATCAACTTATATTTTTTCATGAAAGGGCT
This sequence comes from Lepidonotus clava, assembly GCA_936440205.1. Taxonomy (NCBI): domain Eukaryota; kingdom Metazoa; phylum Annelida; class Polychaeta; order Phyllodocida; family Polynoidae; genus Lepidonotus; species Lepidonotus clava. The sequence goes on from OW387139.1 coordinate 22,333,046, forward strand.
CCACACGGTTCCTAGCAACATTTTACTTGCATATTCTTTGGTATTCAATGAATATTAAAAAAGTTATGAGCAAAAACTTACAGAACTGTAGATTTACCAAGTAGGCAGGGCCCGTGGTTTACGTGGACTATCTAACAAAAACCACGGGATTTCTTTGGAATTTTAGCTCATAACTTTTTTAGTATTCATTCAGGGATATAAGTTTTCTAATTTTTGTCTGATTTCAGATTTTTTCACATCATTACCTCAAATTATAAATTTAAAGATTAATTTCTTAATTAATTCATTTTAAGATAATTTCCATCTAGTGTTTCAGATTTTTTTCATTAACCATGACTTACATCCTTGTTCATTGAATCACCCAACAGTACGCAAATAAAATGTAGCTAAGAACCATGTTAAGTTAATCATGTATTACATATTTGATTTCTACAGGTTCTTAGATTTTTTTGTTTTAATAAACAAGAACGAAATTGGTGTACTATTATAGTACAGGTGCTGTTGGGGAGGAAAAACGCCAAATTATAGATTGACAAATCCCCTTCAACCCCCCTTTCCACCCCTCACCACTCCCACTAATAGCCTGGTTTCACAGTGCCAGCCCGTATAATTATGTCCATAATTCAGGGTCACCCTGGGTCAGCAGCAGAGGCGACCAATGGAAAAAGTGGGTTCTCAGATAGCCAGCACAAGCTTCCACATTCCAAAAAGGTCCCATCCATTTAAATACATAACAAGAGGCAATTAATTTTGTCAGGGAAACTGCCTTACTGTTCCAGCGATCTTGACCCCCAACAAATGGCCTACAGAGTGTTACCATATTTACCACATAAAAGATGAACACCCACGTGGCTTGAGAAGAATAGGATTGGAGGGAAAACGTTTTTTTAAACGGTCTTCAGTTTTCAGAACGATTTTCCTCCAAAAATAAATGTAAATTTTTTTTGCTGCCCTGTATGGTCCAAAGGTATACTTGTCATACCATCAACTCTTTTTTTTTTCATTTTCGCTAAATAGTTTTGTAATATTCATTGAATCGTCAAACAGAACGCGAGTAAAATGTAGTTCAGAACCTTGTTCGAGTTGATTCATGTGCAAAATATAAGTAGGATTCCATTTAAAAAGCCGTGGCATTATACAGAGGCGTTCTGCTCCATTGGCAGATTACGCGCTATAACCACAGCCTAGTTCTGAATCTATTGTTCTCCCCGTTCACCTTGGTTTATCTACCACGTAATCCCTCCCAATGAGCCCCAAGACACTGCCCAGAGGCCTCTCGGCAGGCTGGAGGCCTACTGAGGCGTACAGGTGGCGACCATGGCCTTCAGCAATCGTATGTAGCGAGATTCATTGGAACAAAAGAAATGCGACCAATTAACGTTTTCACAACTACTATATGGACTTCTGCTACATTGCAAAAAAAGAACACAAGTAATCTCAGATTGTCTAGACCCCCTCCTTGGGTCTGGAGCAGGCGGTAATCGATGAAATGACCACAACAGATAGGGGTAGGGTAAGTGCTTGTAAATTTGAGCACATGCCCCCTCCCCACAGGCAGACTAAGTTATAGGGACCACAAGTAAACATGTAGGGGTAGACAGTCCCTGCAAACAGGTCCTGGTTCTACTGACCACTACTGGTAGACGGCAGGTAACTAGTTTTCTGGTAGTAACTGTAATTGACAGATGTAAAGACCCCAAGCCCAACATGAGATATTTGTCACTAATTAGATCTCGCCAATTTTATGCCTCTGATTTTATACAATGCAAAACATTGGCAAGGAAAGCTTCGGTGGTCCTGCTCTTACACTAGAATTGGCCAACACTGCAAAAAAGGGAAAATTGACCATATCACAATAATAATAAATGTCTATGCTTATCAGCAAAGTTCACAAAACTAGCTGATTCTAAAGCATTTATTCAATAAGAAAAAGCAAGGCAGTTGAAAGGTCTACAATTCATCACTTAAGATTACAACGACAAGACCAATAAAACACATTTTTCAAATTTTTCTCTTTATTAGATCTTTATTCTGATGATCACAACTGAAAAAACATTCCGGCTTATTTCCTGATAAGGTTGCGTTACCTTACTACTAAGGCACGTTTAAAAGGAATATCTCTTTCAAATGAATAGGCCGCTCAGACAAAGTCTAATACTGCAGCAGTTCTCACTATTACGAATCTCGGTTTAGTGATCTCAGATAGCAATAGTTGACATCATAAATGCATGAAAGTAAGCAAAGCGCAATGCGAAAAGCAAAGAGCAATATCAAGTAATTTTATTTGTATCTTAGTACGTGTGGTAATAAGGGTTTTTGAATTAATCATTGCTTCACAAGATTCATCATTTTCCTATCCAAAAAGATTTCAAACAAAGCAGTGATTCAAGGAAGCTTAAGGGTATACGACTCTTTCTTCAATTAAGTAGGAAATAAAACGCTTCCTACAAAAACAGGTATAGAAATGAACAAAATCAAATGTTTGTCTTGTTTGTCCTGTGTATTTCCATAAGACACTTTAGTTCTCTTCTTAAGACAAAGAAATAATACTCTTTGGATTTCGTCGGCAAAAGCTACCAGCGAATCACAGATGATATTATCTCACACACGATTACGTCCATATTAACATATGGGAACTGACTCAGAATATGGTAATAAAATTATATACTCCTTTAATCACATTTAATTTAGACTCTTCGTAATCTCATATATGAATGGGGATCACAGCTGTCGGATGTTGACCATTTCCTGTGACACTTTGCTCGTTAAGTACAAACAACCTTATTCCGTAGCACCAACTTCTTTTCACATTCTCTGCAAATGACTCTGGTTGAATATCACTTACAGTCACGAGACGTAATCACCATGTACTTTTATGATAATAAGATTGGTCACAATATATACTTTGGGGTTCTTAACTTCGAAAAGGCAGTGTGCTTCTGAATTTGGGAGATTTCAACATTTCATCCTTTCGTTTTCATTCCATCAGCGCATGAATTCATTAGCATCGACAACCTTCTGGTTGCGCTCGTAATGGACCAGCAGTTTCTTCCACATGGGGTCGACCTTCAGCAAATGTTTGTTACCTACAAAGATACGAACATTCACAATGATATCAACCAACCCGCATTTGACCTACATGTATTAACAAACATTATATACCCTTGGACGTCTTGTTTTGTTTAAGGTATCATAATACACGATAACATTCAATGTCAAAAGCTATATTTCCAATTAAAGAAGGTCTTGCTAGTAGTTATAAGCATGGTTTCCAAGGGGGAAATTTGCTGTTTAAAGCATGTGAACAAAATCTGCGGGTGTTTGGTTGTATGCATAGCAGGGGAATTCAGACAAGCATATCTCAGTTCCTATTATTAGGAATATTTTAAAATGGTTAGCATCATTCAAAAGGGAGGACTGTGAATCCAAACAGAAACGTGTCCCCTGACGTCACCATATCCTACATGAAAGGGAACATAATAAGGAAGGCTCTGCTTAAGCGTAAGTGGAATCGATGAGACGTTTTCGTACCTATAATTATCAATCCTTTTCTAGCTCGGGTAAGGGCCACGTTGATCTGATTCTGATCGGTAATAAAGCCCAAGTTCCGCAGGATCCAGCCGCGGGTTGGGTTCTTCTCTATACACGCCTTCGGCATGGAGCGCACAGTCGACACGATCACGTAGTCCCACTCGCTGCCTATTGGCGAAAAAGACAAAGCATAACGGAATTATTTACTTATTTTCAGATGCCTACCAGAAGATGATTGGTAATTCCCCAACTTTCTTTAAGAAAGTGACATTAACATGCATCAGTAACAATGGCAAGAATACAATTATCAGCTAATCTGGGTTGAAACAATTCTAAATTGTCCCTTTAAATCATTAGAAACGTGACAATATAAATATATTATATATACGGAGCTTTATGTACTATTGCAGCTGAAACCTCCCGAGTAGTCCCCCCACGACCCCATCCGGGTTCGAGGCATAACCTGTACCTTAGTACCCGGCAGTAAAGCCTTGTCACTAGATGGTTACCTTGGCTGGCGATGACGGTGGAGACGTCCGTCTCGTCCTGTCCCTTCAGGTGCAGCTGTTTAGATATTTCCGCGCACTGCGCGCGGTACTGAGACAAAATCACTATGTCACGGGCCTTCACGTGGAAGCGACGGTTAAGCATCGTCGCCGTTTTTACCTGTAGGGAGAGAGTAGGTGGATTACTGCCCGCAGAGGACTGGATAAGTACAACGTTTTCAATGATGTTAGAACATTAACTTTTCCTTTAAATATTATCTTGATGAACATTACCAACCAGCTTTATTGTTTTTTTTAAAAATGATCATAGGGCTTTTCGATATCAGGTGCTTTATTGTGTGCATTCGTTAGACAAATACAATATACTGAATGGTCGAAATAACAATAAATCGAAGACTAAAGCATTCGAATAATCCAATACAAGAAGTTTGAAAGACTTACGGCCTGGGCTACTTCTAATGAATTACTCTTGGACTGTTCACTGCCCTCGGACGTGGACACGGCCAGACTCTCCTCCCGCCCGACCACGTGCACGAAGGTGATGGGCTTAACGCGGCTGCCTGGCCAGAACTTGAGGACAGAGGCCTTTTTCTGCTCCTCGCGACCACACTCTAGGCGGCTGTGATAAAACTGACTGGAGGGGAAGTCTGCAATGGACTCGTGCTGAAATCAGAAAAACACAATGGTTTCATTAACGTATCTTCCCCCACGGTAGGTTAACCCGTAGATTTTTGACTTCTTGGTGACCCTGTCAAGATTTTCGATTTTGGAAAGAATTATCTTCAAACACATTTTGGACAATCCATAGAGAAAGGGCTAAAAATCCACCATCTTTTACAAAAGTCAATGACATTTTGGCAATTTTTTTCATATTCCACTACCAATGACACCTCTATTTTCTAGGTTTTTCAGTCAACGACCCTTAAATTGATAACATAAACACCTACCATTCGGTATTGGGTAGTGAGCATCTGGGCTTTATCAGAGTAGCGCTCAAAGAGGGAGCGCTCGAGCCCAACGTTGCGGGCCGAGGCGTGTGTGACGATAGGTCGGAGTTGTTTGTGGTCCCCGATGAGCACCACCTGCTGGGGGCGGAGTGCTACCACCGGCACGAGCGACTCGGGCTCCGTGCACATACCGCACTCGTCTATGATCAGCTGTACGGTCAATGAAAAAGACAGTTTAATTTTTCATATTGATATGGAATTTCTACGAGGAAGAACTTTAGTGCAGAAAAGGAGACTTTTGAAACTCACAAAGCATATAGTTAGTAACCCTTTTATGGCATACACTGTATATCACAAATTTCAGATTCTATAACCCTTCTTTGTTTGCGTACACAGTAGAATTATACAGGGATGTAGGCCTTCAGTATTCGCCACCCAGCCCGACTGACCTGTCTTATATTGGTGCCGAGCAGCAGTTTGGGCGAGGAGCTGGCCGTACAGGTACACAGGATGACGTCGGCCGCCTTGAGGGCCTCGATCTGCGCGCCGGCCACCAGGTTCTGGTACTCCTGCACCTCGGCCAGACCCACCTCCTCCGCCTGCTCCTTGAAGTAGGTGTCCCAGCGCCGCAGCTGGCCGGCGTGGGCGCGGTCCTCGTGGCGGATGACGTGGTGCAGGGCGATGTCGCGCAGCTCCTGCTCCATGAGGGACGGCCCGTCGGCGGCCCCCCGCCGGGCGCGGGGCGGTACCGGGTTGTGGGGTAGGGGGTAGTCTCGCTGCTCTATCCGCTCACTGTAAACCCGCAGTAGGCGGGGGCACGACGGGCCCAGCTTCTTCAGATACGCTGGGGGAAGAGGGGAGGAGAGTGGCATCATTGGATACAGCCAGCTCCGACGTTGTTCACAGATATTGATTTATAGAAATGAAATCAATCTCGATTGTTTCCCACGTTAGAACAAGGTCACAGGTGGAATTATGGAAGAAAAGAATCGGTTAGAAAACCGAAAAACTCCGGCTTATTCGTCTTTTTTTTCTATATATGAAAGGAATGCTTGAATGATGAGATATGGTGATATTAATGCGAATTATCGAGCGAATTATCGATTGATTTTAAACAAGAAGATGCACATGCCAGCGCGAGTGGAGTGAAGCCGCCCGCCATTGTCCTCTATTATCGTTCACCTGCACGCGGAAAACACTAACCTTTTCTTCGATGCCGATCGTAAATATCGACCTAATTCTTCACGATATATCGACCCAGACCAGCTCCTGATATTAGTAATCCATAGTGAATAGTCCATTTTGCTGGACGATGCCGATTTAAGGCGTAAAAGGCGGTCAATCGCAGAGAACAGCTACACGTGTCCTCACCGGGTCGCGCCATTTTGGCCTATGCCTGAGCACCGGCTGACAGGGTCAATGCGCGCGATGCGCTTCGTCCCGGAAGAGGATACGCATGAAACATAGGTCGCCAAGAAATGCGATTTTCTGGGTTTATATCGATATCTAGCTTCCCAACACATCGGCATCATCAATAAAAGATCGACATGAACCTCTATAGCGACTTGAGTCGACCGAAACGCGCGGGAAATAGGCGAAATAGGCGAGCAAGCCCGACCCATTTTCCGATCAGAGACCGGGGTCCTCCTTGCTCGGCGTCATCACCCTCATTAACATAATGACACTACACGGCATACCCAAACGCTATAGGCCTTCGAATGCTGAGGCGTCGATGTCATTCAGTTTGACCGCTGTCAATCTCCATCCCGAGGGGGGCTAATGCTTTTTCAATGGTCAATTTCTGGTATAGACTTTACATAGGAATAGCATTGGGACCGGAAGCAGGTCAAAATTTGCGATCTTGTTTCCGCTGGTTGAACTATCGTTCAATGGCGTTTCCCGCCTAAATGACCAAGACAACACTCCGGGCGTGACCGGAGACGACGGCACCGACAGCGATGCCGGAGAATTACACCACCCCCCACTCATAAACAAATACTGCGATACAAATTACTTCCTTATTAGCTTTTATCCAGTCAGTTTTAAAATAGCCTAGCAAAAACGCATTATATTTCGATCATCCGCAGCCCTATACACTCTTAAGGCAATGCTTCACTGTCTCAAGAGTATACCTTCTTTGTGAGCGGTAAATCATACATAACAAAACCAACAACTTACTAGCAACGACGTCCACGGACTTATTGGAGGGCCCACAGTAGAGGACCTGGGCCTTAGCGCCGTTCTTACTGCGCGGCCCGGGCAGACGGCGGTTGATCTCGGCGAAGAGGTAGGCCAGGCGCACACCTGTCACCGTCTTACCGGTGCCGGGCGGGCCCTGGATGAGGGAGAAGGGGTGGGTGAGGGCGTAGCGGATGGCCTGCTCCTGGCCGATGTTGGGAGGGGCCAGCTTAGGTACCTGGGCGCTGGTCAGCTCACTCAGCTGGGTTATTAGGCCAGAGTCTGGTGAAAGAGGAGTTTAATTTGTTTAAAACCTATACATATTTTAGAGATAGGAACGCCATCAATTTGTGAGGGCGTGAATCTGAATACCTACCATTGAGAAAGGCAAAGAAGATGATTTTTGAACAAATGCAATAGTCTTATTCCTTTTCATTTGGCCACGAAGACAAGCTTTTGAAATTCAATGGATTATTTTATGTTTCATATATGTGGACTAGTTTATCTGGTAGGCCTACTGAAACAAACTGTCACACAACACTGTTGCCAGGAAAGTAGGTTTATATGTGCTCATCATTAGCAATTACATTGAATCCTGGATTAGGTTTACGTTTCATTTTCTAAGAATCCTGCACCTACCCAGATCAGCAGGATTACGACCGAGGGCGATGTCCCGGGCAAGGTCTGAGGTTCTTGAAAGTGGCAGGTCACAGAGAGCTTTCTCCATTCGTCTACAGGAAACAAGTAAATGGGATGATTGTTATATCTACATGTAGCGTGTTGGTTGGTTGGTTATTGGTTGCTTTACGCCCTAATCAACTGCCAGGGTCATATCAAGGGCGGTGATGTTGATCGAATCTATGAGAAGGTAGAGACCATACCCCTACACATTTACCGAAGTAGGTGTTCTTTAATGTGCCTGGTCCCATAGACAGGGTCAGACACACAACAGCCGGTGGCACAAGGCCTTTGATATCCCAGTTGTTGTCACTGGGAGAAACACAGAGGGGTGTAGCAGCCCTGCCTGGCCCAGCCGAGAATCGAACCCGGCTCTCCCGCATGCCAAGCGAATGCTCTAACCACTTCACCACCCCGTGCCCCTAGCCTGTAGCGTGTTCTTTAGTCAATTCAACCATCGGTTTAACCAGAACATATGCATTTCCTAAGGTGCTTTCAGTTTTAAATTCCTGCTATAGTCTATATATTCCTGTTATATATGTTTTTATAGTCCACATAAACATCTTCCTATGTACAAACGAACATGAATAATTAGAATATATATCGTATTTTATCTTATCTAAAATAACTGCATCTTGATTAAGCCTGTTACCGTCACAAGTTGTATAAAATAACACTACCAAAGCCGTGACCACCCACCTGTCCGGCAGAGTCTTGGCGATCCACTCCACGGTGGCCCTCCTGGGGCTGTTGGCCGGCTGGTGGAGCAGTTGGTCCGGGAGGCTGACGGCACTCTGGTGCAGGTCCATGGTGACCAGCAGGCGGTCGGTCTTGGTGTCGCGCGTCACCATGGTGACCAGACAGTGGCCCACCCACGTCACCTGCTCCTGGTTGAGCAGCTCGTCGTCCAGGATGTTGTTGGTCACGTCGGGCGGCGAGTCGACGGTCACGCCGGCGTACCGAACACACACGTAGTCGTAGTACCTAACCGCGACAAGGGATAAATAGTATTATGTCACACAGGAAAGTATTTTATACGTTTGTTTTCTGAGTATTTTACAATTAGCTTGCTTTTAGTACTTCATCTTTAAGTTTCTCAAACACGCCATCGATACTAGATGTTATACCTTTTATTTTGAAATAATGTTCATTGAATTTGATGGCTAAATTCAGAAATAACTAATATGTGTAACGACTGTACAAGTGTATTGATTTTCAAAGGATAACTATCACAAAAGATGGCACATTTTCATAAGGGATATGATAGTTAAATTAATGCAATGCAAATAGAAGTATTGATTGGAAGAGTGGATAGCGAATTAAAAGTATTCAATGTGGTTCTTGAAAATTCTATGGAAAAAGTCAAATATGAAAAGGAATGTAATTTGAATAAAAAGGACGGCAGTAAATACAACACGTCAACTGTGCAAACATTCAGTGAAGATCTTGAACATGTGAAATCATTGTTATAACTAAATAACTTTTCTAAAGTGACATACTTGTGAAATATGCTTAGCAAACAAAAGATGAAGAATCATCTTAAAAAAATATTATTGAGAACCGAGTGAAAGGACAACACACTGAGCAAAAGTACAAGTGCACATTTATTAAATTTTAACTCAAGAGACTGCTGGATTTAATGCTTGCACCTGTGATTTATGTCATCAAGACTATTGTGAAAACAAGGCACTAGACACGGACAGAAATTAGCCACGTGTAAACTGTAAAGAAGCGATGTCATTACATAAATGAATTGAAAGAAAAGTGTGATATCATGAAGTATTTTCAAATACCTAGAAGTGCTAAAAAGTCATGATTAAAATAAAGCATTCTACATGTTCCATGGGACAAGCTAACTTCAGCAGCCTGCAAACATGCACCAATTCTTAATTAATTGAACCAAGAAAGAACACAATTCTATAGGCAACCGTGAACAGTGAACCAATCAAAGTGTAACGTTTGGAGTTACCTTGCATCGTAGGCCAATTCAGACTGTATTGTCTTAACTAGTTCTTTGTACGAGTCAGGCCTAGAGTAAACAGACGAACTGTTATTAATACAACTGGCCGGCTATCATCACCAAGAAATCGACGAGCAAAGTTTGTTTTACTTCCCACAAAGGCAGGCGGATCTCACGACCATTTAACACGATATTACATATCTACACGACCAAGAGACCATCCCCATGACCTATTAAACGGTCTTAACAGTGAACCTTCAACGAGCCTACCTTTCAAAGGGTTTGCTGGTGTTGTCACCGTCGTCGGTCTCGGCGTCCGGCTCTACGTTGGTGCAGAGTTTGATCTGGCGCTCGGTGCAGAAGGAGAGGGGCAGGCTGAGCAGGGCGTAGGGCGTACCGTTGCCCTTCTGTTTCCAGACGACGGGCGCGTTGTGCACCACGGCCGACTCGTCGCTGCTGAGGGCCTTCACCGCCGCCTCCATGCGCAGCGCCGACAGCCAGCTGTCCCGGTAGGCCTCCGCACTGCCGTAGTTCTGTTTGGCCGCCTACAGGTAAAGGGGGGTCAACAATTTACTTCATTATAGAAGGTGTCTGTTATCACTGGTGATCAAAATTCAGGAAGACATTGGTCACTGAACATATACGTTCCAAAACAGGGACACAAGTGCTTTAAATGTTATGAATAAATAACTCTTAATTCAAATAAAAAAAAAAATCTCCTATAAAAACAACCGGTATATACATGTATAATTTTCAAGAGTGCCTTTGTTAACGACCTTGTTTTTTTTTCGGGTAAAATGTTTCACGACTGAATAAGTCACCTTAATAATATTTCGCTATCTCTGACTTCAAAAGGTGGTCACCTTGCTTCAAGGTTTATGCTTGTATATACCTTACCTATATCAGACATAATCAGTTTTGACACAAGGCTTTAACTAATAACATTTAGTTGTATTCACCTGTACAGTTGATACTTCAGCGAACGTGCGAATGGGGTCTGAGCGGTGCTCGAGGCAGATGTCGATGGTAGGGGTGAGACTGAGAAGTTGGATCTTGGGAGAGACGAGGCCACGCAGACAGCCCGAGGCCATCTGTACCCGCAGTACAGAGCAGGCCCCGACTGCCGCCTCAAAGTTCACGAAGTGGTCTTGGAACTCCCCCTGCCCCACCTCAGAGGACAGGTCGCTAATGCATCTAACAACGGAAAAGAAACGTGAAATTAGTCTCACCCTTTCTTAAAGAATGGTACCGTGAGGAAAATGTCTAGCAGAATTCTGAATGTGTAACTTTCTAGTTTCATAGCGTCTGTGTACAGATTTATTAGTACAGTTCCGCTAGTTTTTCCCTTTGTCAAGCCCTCACCTTGGGTCGGCGGGCAGGCGGTCCACGGCCTGCACCGCGTCGTCATAGATGTCAAGCAGGCGGTCCTGGTCCTCCTGCAGGATGGCCGTGATCAGCTGGTGCCACAGGTGGGCCGGCACACGCACGATGAACCTACACGTCAAAGAGGGGGTACTTTAGACTGTGTCTAGGGTAACGGTCAGAGTCATTACCAAAGTGGATATAATTTTCTTAGTATATAAGACTACTTCAGATTCTTCTATTGGTATAATATTCTCGTTATTATATATAAATCTTGTTTGAAACTGGAACTCTCAAATCCCTATAATCAACTGCAACAGTTTCATATTTGTGATTATTATCAAGGGGAGTACAGGTCTTACCTATTACTGTCTAACATGGGTTTCTGCACCCTACTCTTCGGGTTGAGGTGCTGTTTCTTCAGGTCGTAGATACGCTGCTGCCATGACAGCACCACCTGTCCGTCGTCCTGCTGGGCTCGCGGGGCGGCCGACAAGTTGAGTTTACTGAGGCTGACGCTGCCCTGGGCCGGTGTGATGTGGCGCATGGTGGGGAAGTTGAGCTTGATGCTGTCCTGTTCAACCGCCTCTACGACTGGGTACAACACTAAGGGTTTGTTTTTCATCACCACGTTCACCTGCAGGGCGTGGGTGGCGCGTTCGTAGCGCTTGGCCTTGACGGTGACGTCGGTGCAGTGGGCCATCAGGTCCTTGAGGTCGTGCTGGGTGTACGGGGCTGGCTGACTGTCAATGTAGGCTGTGACCAGCCGGTGCACCATCAGATCGACAAACCGCCGGATGGGCGAGGTAAAGTGGGTGTAGACCGGTAGGTTGAGGGAGTAGTGCCAGCGGTCGTCAGGGGAGACATCCCCAGAACACACGTAGACGCCCCGCTCCTGAAGACGCTGCAGCTGGAGGGTGGCCATGGCCAGCTGGGGGTGGAGCTGCGGGTTGACCACCAGGTTCTGCACCAGGTCCAGGTCACCTTCCTCCACCGCCTCCTTGATCCGCTCCCACACGGCCGTGGAGACGTGCACGAAGTCCTTACCGGGCTCAAAGACCACGGGCTCCACACACTGACACTCGTCGTCACAGTTACACACCTGGCCCTTGGGCAGGAAGCCCCTGGTGAGGGACACGGACTGCAGGGCCTGCTTTTGGTGCAGGGACCTCCACAGGGCCAGCTCCAACTCGTTGGGCTGCAGCTGTTGGCGGAGGGGGGTGGCCGTGGGGAAGGTGTCCATCAGTAGGGAGGCTATCTGATGGTTGGCCATCACCATCAGCTCCTCCACCAACATGTGGGCGTTGGGGTTCTGCGCGTCCTCCAGCTCCAGCTGCTGGTACAGGGCGCTGTTCCCCAGCCGCTTACGGCGCCAGATCTGACTGATGCGTTGTAACATCATCAGGGACTCCTGGAGGTCCTCGCCGTACTCCTCATTACCCTCGGTCAGCACACTCTCCACTTCTCCATAGGTGAGTCGGTGCTTGGACCTGATGACTGCCCGTCTGGGCACAGCCTTCAGGACCTCACCCTCGTGGTTAACGGTGAGAAACAGCGACAGCGTGAGGCGGTCCTTGTCGGGCAGCAGGCTGCACAGGTCGGTACTCAGCTGGTTGGGGATCATGGGGATGGGGTCCCGCCCCACCGGGTAGTAGGTCACCCCGCGGGCGTGGGCCTCGTTGTCTATGTACGACCCGGCCTTGATGAAGTAGGACACGTCCGAGATGTGCACCCCGACGTTGTAGCAGTCTGCAGGCAGGGGCTCGATACTGAGGGCGTCGTCCAAGTCCTGCGACTCGGGCGGGTCTATGGTGAAGGTGAGCTTGTTGCGCAGGTCGAGACGGTTGTGCAGGGCTTGTGTTGGGATCTGGTAGTGGGGATGGTAGATGCGTTCACACTCACTGATGGTGTCATCTTTGAACTGTTTGGGGATGTAATGCTCCAGGTTCAGGATGTTAATGCCGTCCTCCACGGTAGTGCCTGCGGGAAGTACTCCGACGACAATGCCCAGGGGGGAGTAGAACTGGGCGTCCCACTTGAGGTAGCGCACTATGAAGAGCTTGGCTCCCGGTTCGGACTGGTCCACGGGCTCCCAGTGGTGGAAGGTGATCTCCTTGTTCTTGGAGAAGGTGTAGACGCAGACATGGCCCTTCTTGGCCTTGTTGTGGCAGTGGGGCGTCTCGAGGTTGAAGAGTTTGGGAATCCCTCTGTTGAGGGGCACCATGAGGCCCGTGTTGCCCTCCTCTACTGTACAGACAAACATGCGGTACTTGGGGTTGATGGCCCGGCTCAGGATGCCCACCACCCGGCCGTGCACCTCCAGTTGATCTGTCTCCGCCTGAGCTCTCAGGTCATCGTCCTCTGCTTGCAGCACCTCCACCACCACCTCATCGTGGTCAAAGCCCCGCCCGCAGCGCAGACGGCTGCTGATCCGCAGCCTCTTACGCTGAGAGCAGGGGTCTTGGTCCAGGGCGTACATGTTCATGGAGGACTCCACCCTCAAGATGCACTTTTTGTATTTGTCGGGCTCAGCCTGTAAGAAACTCTTAAGCTGCTGCTGGGTGTAGTCAGGGTACACAGTGCGGTCACCGCCTGTCTCCACCTCTTCGGTGTCTGAGAAGTCGCTGTCTGAGTTAAACTGTCGCTCGTAGTCGTTGGCTGAGAGCAGCTTCCTCTGCCGGGCCTCCTGCTCCCAGTTGGGTTTGTAGTGGACAACGGCGTGGCCCTCTTGTCGTTTCACCTGGATGTCTTCTATCTTTAGAGGTGTGCTCAGGTCGATCGGAGACTGCGGTGCTTGTCCCGTCTGCTGCTGGGGAGGGCTGGCCCAGGCACTTTTCTGGTTTGGGGTCATGGACTCCTTGGCCAACTGTTTGAGGATTTCATCTGGTTCAATCCGGTACTCCATGCTCCAGTCCTCAAAGAAACCCACATGTGAACCGACATCAAATGGATTCTCCTTGTCGTTGGTGTCCTCGCTTGGCCCTGAATTACTCACGGCCTGTCCCACCCATGCACTGTCGGGTTTTCTCACAGGGACATTATTTGTCACTGCTGTTGGTGCTGCAGTGGTCACTGGTGGGGCCGCCCCTTGGTTTGTGCTGTTGGCAGCAGCTCTCTGTGGCGCCGGTTTCCCCTTGTACTCCTGCTTACTCAGGTCGGCCATCTTCTGGAGGTTGGCCCCCAGGTGGGAGTTCATCAGACTGCGCACCTGGGACTGCACCGTCTCCAGGGTGATGCTGGTCGGGTAGATGGTCTTCATCTTCTGACAGTGCTTCAGGAAGGTTCTCCAGATGCTCATCGACTTGCCGATGACACAGAGGGCCACGGGGTCGCCCACCACGGCCACCATCGACTTGGCGCGGGTCATGGCCGTGTTGAGCAGCTTCTCGTCCGACAGGAAGCCCAGGTCGCCGATCTCGCCGTCACACTCGCCGCCGACGGCCGTGAACTTGGGCGGGTTCTCCAGCAGGTGGCGGGTCCGCACCGTGCTGATGAACAGCGCCCGGAACTCCTTGCCTGTCAAGGTAAACATGACATGGAATGAGGGTTGTCATTCGTTACATTGACTTCAGAAGTTATTTCTTAACAAATCAATGTGAAGAATGTTCACAGCATTAGTAACACTAGAGAATTTTTTTCTATTTGATGCCATGTTGATGAAAGGACATCTAGGTGTTATGCAAAGAAATTAGTGAAACAATTATGTGACTGTTGCTCTAGATGCTTCGGGTCTTAAGTTCTTTGCACTTTCCGGTGGTTTATTTTATACTTTTCCTACTGAACTTATAAAAGTTTACAAATAGAGGGACATATCAGGAACATAGCAATAATACTACAGTCGGAGTATTGTAAAATATACAAGCACCATATTCAATAGTGTTCAAGATTATATTCATTAAAACTAACCTTGGACGTTCATGACTCGGTCAACATTCACTTCTCGTAGTTCGTGTCTCTTTCTACGCAGACTCGCCCTCAATCGTTGTACCTGAGTATAAGTAATTCAAATTCTAAAACTCATTTTCCGCACCATATCTTACACCTGGTGCATCAAACGATAATATATCCATTATAAAATGATAGAACGACAGTACATTTTCTAACAGATATTTCAATATCGGTTTATAATGCTAGTGATTTGTGGAAAGAAATAATGTTTAGTAAGTTCTATGAGGTGCTGTGTACCTGATAAAAATTAAGATTTGTCTACAAATTTGATTAACATGTTAAAGATGCTCACATGATCAAAGTAGGGGGTGACCACGCCTATGGAGCTGGCGTCAGGACGCCCGTCCACCCTCTCCCACTCGGCAGGCCAGTTGTTGTAGAGGTCGTTGATGCGGTCCACCGTCTCCTCGATCTCGGCCATGTTGTAGTAGGACGTGCTGTCCGATTCCTGCACCTCACAGCCGTGGGCGGCGTAGAAGCGCAGGGCCGGCACCTTGGTCTCCGACTGGTTACTCTTACACTCCAGCCTGTCGGGCCCGCCGTAGAAGGTGGCCGAGATGAAGCGCAGGATCTCCATGCGCGTGCGGTAGTTCTTCCTGAGCAGCACGTTGAAGGAGGGCAGGCCGCACTGGAAGTGCTTGGTGTAGTGTCTGAAGAGGCGCTCGAGCAGCGACTGGTGCAGCTTCTGTTGGCGGGCGCCGGCGCTGTACACCTTGGGGTTCATCTGCATGTGGTCGCCGGCCATGACCACGCACGTCGTCTCGGTGGCCAGCGACAGCGGCATGATGGCCTGGCACTCCAGGGCCTGCGCCGCCTCGTCGATGAAGATGTGCTGGAAGTGGCCGGTGAGCTGGCCGCTGGCCGCCAGGTACAGTGACATGCTGAGGGTGGTGATCACCACGTGGTGGTTACGGATGTCTCGGGCTGTGGGCAGCACGAACTGCGACCTGGGGAAGGCAACATACACATTCTAGTATTACAACTTTTTATTTTCATAGTTATATTATATAAGATTTTTCTACAGGAAATGACGCTTAGTGACAGTATAAATGTGGTTTTTTTGGTCATACATAGTGAGAATGTTGGGTTCCGAAAGCTTACATGTCGTTGGAGATAAGGCAGTACTTCTTGATGACGGGGGGAACCGTGTTCAGTCGTCGCCTTTCCTGGTATATCCGAAGCATCTTTAGGTCGGGGTTACTAGCGGCAAATGCGTCCAGGTGTTTGATGATATACAGATCAGCAGCACTGAAGACAAAGTATGGTGTAAATTGTTTGTTATAAGACAGTTAAAAGGAATAAGACATTTAATTTGTTCGTATCATTTGATTTACTTCAACCTGACAGCACAATAAGTTAAATTACAATAGAAAATTCTTTAGAACTTTAGAGCAAGTTTCGATCAAGATGGGAAAACGTTGAAAACTTCTACTATCTCCCGATCTCAAAATTCATTTTGCTTTCAATGCATATTCATGTGTCTCAGTGTAAATGAAATCCACCGACCATACTTCCCTAGAATATTCATTATTGGGTGGACTAACCTGTTGGAATGTGTACACACCAGAATCCTGGCGTTCGGCCGTTGTTTTAACAGCAGCATTGTAGCCTGGGCCAGTGTTTCCGACTTGCCTGTGCCGAAGGACCCGTAGATGATGAGAGGCGGTGTGTAACCGTCCGACTCGGCCACAATGTGACGAATGATGGTCATCTGGTCCTCGTTCAGCACGTTCGAGCTGTCAGAACAAATAGGGCACACGTTATTCAATGGCTGGATAAACAAGGATGGATAAATTGCATTCATCATAAGTTTGGAATTCTTAATTCTATGCTATACGGTGAAATTCAGTTGACCAAACAGGTGTGTTACCTAAGGTTGAGGGTCTGTCTGGAGCCCGGCTTTAACAGGCTGAGGTCGGGGAAGACGATCTTCGTGTCCTTCAGCATGTCCACGGCCTTGTGCATCTCACAGAAGGGCAGGCGGGACATCTGGAACTGAATCTCCAGCGGGATGGTCATTCCCTTCTTCAGGCCCAGATCGCGGCAGCAGCTGAAACAGAAGAGAACTCACTGTCAGCTATCACACAAGATACTACTCCATAGACTTAGGTAATAATCGTCTAGATAGCGAAGATAGGGAACATCTTGATTTTTTCCTACCTATTTCCTTCAAAAAGATGTAAATATTCCAAAATTTTACCTAAAAAGCTTAGCAGCAACGTCAATATAAAGTGTGTGTTATCAGGTGTCCTATTTTATATTTCTTTGTTTTTGACTTTAAAGGGTCCCAGAGGGAAGCATTATATTTTATTTCAGAGATCTACAGATTAAGTCAAAAACTCCCTACCTCGGAGACAGACACATGTAGATGTAATCCCTGCCTCTACCGTCGTAGTCAAAGTGCTCTTTGTCAACTATGACGGCCTCGTAGACGACTCTGTCACTGCGGCCCTGGGGCGCCACCAGCACGCTGGACACACTGGTCAGGATCAATTTGCCCGCGTTGGTGTCCTCACTCAGCTGACCGTTCAGGGGTACGCGTGCGAACAGTTCTCCGGACTGGGCAAATATCATTACTTCCTCCTTAATGATCTCCTGTAGGTCCACCTCAGTCTTTAAATTGTAACTATATCAAAGATAGCAAAGTGAGAATTATTATAGTGTCTGCGTTGTTTTGGTGATGTATATTTCAAACTGTGAAGCTCTATGTATCTGTAAACAGAGCTTAAGCTTCCATAGCTAAGGTACAAAACTTGGTTCTTTTACTTATCCTATCATCTACCATATACTTCAGAAATAAATGGCCTAGACGACTGATTACAGTGCGGACTGTGAAGGAGGAACCATATCGTATGACTAAAAGATTAAAATGTTCTTTTTTTCTTCCACATGGTCTATATTGTCCACCTTATGAGCTCTTGCCATGATTTAGAAATAATGCACAATGTGACATTATCTCCACTCTCATGCTTATGGTGTCTTTATTACCTGGCTATGATGTGCTGTTGGGCAAGCTCTTCCATGTAGAGTAACTTGTGCATTTTGTGTATGTAGTTGTGCAGGTTGAGCTCCACTACGAGGCTCTGCTGGTTAATAACCGTGTCAGCTGAGCTTGGCCCCTTGTAGTGTCGCATCAGCTGTTGGCTGAACTCATTCGTTGAGCGCATGGTCTGACGCGCGTCGAACCGCACTATATTACGGTTGTCCCCTGTCCACCTACAAAAGACCAATGGTACGCAGGTTGTAATCATGAAGGTATTTGAAGGGAACTGAAATCGATAAAAGCAGAAATAAGATACAGAATCATAGAATGACAGTAAGTTTGGTTTACTAAAAGGCTTTGTTTTCGGTCATCATATCTTTAACAATTATGACACATTGCAGTACAAGAATGGCCACACTACCTGTCAAAGTGAAGTTCTTTACGAAGCCGTTTGATTTGTTCCTGGTTCTTCTGAGAACCGAGTTCCACATTAAGTTTTTTCACAAGAGCTGGTCGCTTGCCAAAGTCAAACACAACCCACTGCATGAATGATCCAAACATACCACCGGCAAACTTCACCTGTGGCAAAATAGAGGATAACAAACTCATCTCATAATAGGCAGACTGCAAGAGACATTCGACGCGGATCTACGGCTTTGGCATTTAGAAACAGAGATAGTTTGACGCACCCAAAAGAGGAGCTGATTGGTTAACTAGTTGTACAAGAGTTAGTCAGATATCCTTTTTCATGTTGTATAAACTGATACCTGGTATTCGGTGGTATATCATATTTTCAGATAGTGGTATTGTCTTGAAGGCATTACCTTAACTGTATAGATATTCCTATCTGAAGCCATGAAGGCGGCGCCCTGCGCTATCTGA
Source organism: Lepidonotus clava (assembly GCA_936440205.1). NCBI lineage: Eukaryota > Metazoa > Annelida > Polychaeta > Phyllodocida > Polynoidae > Lepidonotus > Lepidonotus clava. Next base: position 22,352,021 of record OW387139.1, read on the forward strand.
GTGTTGGGGTGGAGGTCCGGGCCCACCACTGAGAAGTGGAGTCGGTCCTGGTCGTACAGCAGGGCCACTCTCTCAAGGTTTGTTCCCTGCGGAAGACAAAATAGTCAGAGGTAGAACTTTAAATAGAGAAGAATCTCTGCTTACAGCAAAGAAATTTTAATATGCCGGTAAATGTCTACAGTTAAGGTCAAACTCTTGCTACGAGACATTCATGTAGTGGAATCCTGTGACTTTCAATAAGTTTTAGTCAGTGAACAGTGAGCAGTACCTTGGCGGTCCTGATGACGAAAGTCCAGGTGATGTCGGCCGACTTCTGCTGGTGGTACACACTGAGCTGCTCGTCACAACTCACGTCCACACCCGCCACCTTCTCACTGATCTGTCGACGGGGAGGGAGGAAAAGAAGATACACATTAAAGAATGAATCTGTTGGGCAATTTCAAGACTTTAGTTCATAGAACCAGTTTAGCTATTATCAAGACGTTCCTATACTGGTAGTGTCGTATTCAATCCGTACCGTACTGCCTTTGGTTTCATGTTTTAAGTACAAAACAGTCGTTTTTATTCTTCATGGGCTATCAAATTATTCAAGACATTTAAACAACACCCCCTTCGATGTTCTCTGCTACAGAGCTTCAGCCCAAATCTCTATATGAACTGACCACGTTGACGCCCGAGTCGGCGGCCTCGTAGTCCTCGAGCAGGTCCTGCATGTACGAGTAGACCCCCTCCTGCTTGGCCAGCTCCCTCTTCATCTGCCGCCAGCGCCACCGCTCGCGCCACTCGTCCAGCTCCTCCTGACTGTGGGCGTACTGACACAGGTTGTACATGTCGGGCTGGTTCGAGTAGCGGCACGCCTTTTGTTGGTGGCTACAGACGGACGAGGAAAAAATCGGCACATTTAGAGTGATGCCAGTACATAAAGTGATGATACGCTATTGCAGGGGTGACACAATCCAGAGACATAAAAATTCCCTGACTTTTCCCAGACAAATTCCATTTTACCCCAATAAGATAAGAAAATCCTTTCATTGAACAGCCTTGAACTATCCCTAGAAGTCTTCTTGTCCCATTTAAGCTCAGACTTTCGAAACACAGTACCTTATTTTTTTCTCGGCAATTGTCAATGGGCCTCGATTCACCAAATGCTGAACCAGATTATTGTGACCTGATGCGCATATTTTAACTTTGTGATCTAAATTCGGGGTTATGACATAATAAAAATTCAATTTCTCCCCAACCACGTTCAATTTTCCCTGACATTTTTTTCCTTCAAAATTTCAGTTTTCAGTTTGACCATTTCCAAAACTCCTCGACTTTTCCCTTATCCTGAAAAAAAAGCTTTTCCCTGACCTGTGCCAACCCTGTATTAGAAAATCGACGTACCTCAAAGGTATTTTTGGTAAATGTGTTGTACTCAAAAGTCAGGTTAATTAGACCATCGACCTCTCTGAACAAAATTACGAGACATTAATGTTGATGACTTGTCGAGATCTCTACCATTCTGATAAAACAAACTCTTTGCCTATTAAACTATTACGATAAATTACAAAAACTGTTTACACACGGACCCATGTTGTCAATGCTATACACCTGCCCACCATGCTTACTTCAGACACAGCTGGTACTGGCTGCCCATGATACCCCAGGGCGGCTGACGGAAGTTCCACTGGTGCTCTCTGTCCGAGTTGACGTTAAACATGTGCTGCTCGGAGGCGCAGTGCTCGTCCCATACCCGCCGACTGTCGCACACCACGCTGCAGTAGCGGCAGTACTGCACGTTGGAGTAGAGGTCGACGGACGTGGGCAGGGGGGCCGGCACCACCGCCTTGGCCGCCGACACCACCGACTGGCCCTGGCCGATCTTCTTGGGCGGTTCGGCGGGAGGTGCGCCGTGGTTCTTACTGCTGGTCTGGATCAACGCGTCCAATGTCCTCGCTGGGAAAAGGAAGCAACCAACATTAGGGGCGTTTACAACGATAGATAAGGTAGGATTGTGGCAGGATTACCAGACAAGGAGATAACTGGTTCAATTACAATCGCTAGTGTTTTTACAGTACATACATATATATATTTAACATTTTTGAAGGAGAACATCTTTCAGTGTATTCACTTTGAGATAGTAAGAAGATAATTTATCGATTTCAAAAGTTTATTAGTAAAATATATATCAATGCTACCCGTTTCAGTGTTAAAGCCCAAATCGTCCAACTCACCGTTGTTTTTCACCATCCAGGTCCACACCTGCACCTCCTGCTGGCTGTGGGCGAACTGACAGTTACCCGCCGAGTAGTCACACGTGCGCTTCTCACGGATGTGTTTACATATGATGAAGTTGCAATTATTGGGGATTTTATTGGGGAGCGGACGAATGACCTTGTTTTGTGGTACCAACATGCAGATCTTGTTTATCATCCACATGTGACCGGTTCCTGAAACCCAAAGAGACGGGACGTGAAGTTCCATAAAACAGAGATACAATGTCTTAATTATATAGTAATTAATCTCATCAGGCTAATAATATGCGATTTTATCCCATTCGTCTTGTATACTTATTATCCATAGTATTCCTGTCACTCTACCTTTCTTTAACGTATATGGTAAGAGAAGATATAATCTTCTCAACTTTATCTAAATTACATGTATATCCCTGTTAATTTATCCGTGTTTTCTCTATTTAAGACTAGATAAAAATACTTTTTAAAAATTATTTTTCCTCCCCCCCCCCCTCCATAAATCGTCTGGACGGATAATGCACACTGACATTATATCTCAACCCATCAAACAGAGAATAGCAGCTCACCTGGACCGTTACAACGGTCGCCCTTCTGCGTCCTCTTGTCGCCCTTCTTCCAGCACACCCCACACACGTGGATGACGTTGTAGGGGCAGTGGACGACGGCCGGCCCGATGCTGGGGGTGGTCGACCCCCCGGCCTGCTGCCCGTTTACCTGACCACCCGACGACCCCAGCTTCTCCTGGGCCAGCTTGGCGTGGAACTGCTGCGACAGCTGCACGATCTCGTCCCGGCTGATCTGGGCGTCCTTCTCGATGTACCAGACGTCGCGCTCCACGTTACTGTGGGCGAAGTGACAGCGGGACTCGACCCGCCGGTTACAGTACTGCATGGCGCTGCACATACGGAAGAAGGCTGTTTTATGGACGAAGGGCCGCGGGGCGATGGGCGTGATCTCCCCCTGCAGGTTGACGTGCACCAGCAGCTTGGCCTGGCTCCACACGTGGATGCTGCTGGCACACAGGTCCTGGTTGGGCTTGTTGAACACGATGCGGCATGGGCGGCCGTAGAAACAGAAGCCGCACAGGAAACGGAACTGACCGCCATACTTGCGGAAATGCTCCTCGACCCGCCCCTTGTCGGTCTTCACCTTCTTTGAGTGGCTCAGGATAAAGGCCCGTATACTGAACTGCTCGTCCTTCTCCAGGCCCCAGAGGTACTGCTCCTCCAGGCTGTGGGCGTAGCTACACTCGTCGATGGCGCGGGCACACTGCATGGGAGGGGACGCGGTGAAGTAACGGCACAGCACGTAACGCCCGGGGAAGTTACGGTGGTTGAGTCTCTCACGTATCATGATCCACGTCTTGAATCCCTTCCTCTTTAGCACCAGGATGTTTTCATCACACTTATGTTCCAGCTGCAGGTTGATCATGAAGGCCCCGATCTCGTTAGCCTGGAAGACGCACGCCTGACACACCAGCCCATAGTCGTGCGTGTCCCTCAAGGGGAACTCCAGCTCCTCCTCCTGCTCGTAGGAGCTGCTCGCCTGCGATTGGTGATGGCCGTTGTGATTGTTCGAGCCGTAGTTCGGTGGGAGGTTACTGTTAGACGGAGGCTTATACTGCTGTTGAACCTGCTGCTGCTGTTGCTGCTGCATCCTAAACTGATAAGGCTGTGAAGTGGACCCTACGTCGATATAGCTCACCCCACCTTGCAGCGACATCTGTTGGTTCTGGTAAGGTTGTAGTCGTGGTGGTATATTGTACGAGTTGACGTGTGGTTGGGGGTGAACGGGTTGTTGCATCTGAGGTCTCATGTGTGGAGGCACGTCGGGCGTGGGCAGTAAGGCCGGTCGGGGCGGGGCCGCCTGCACTGGTGGAGGCTGACTCGGCTTAGGCTTGTAATTGTTGACAGGTTGAGGCATAGGGGGAGGAGGCTGTCTGGTAGTTGGGGCTGGCGCTGGAGGTATTACAGACTTTTTGACATCTGGAAAAACGATATCAAATAAGCCCATTAGCAGTGAATATTTTAAACTTTATATTTTGATAATGCTTCGAATGTTCATATCAACAGATTCGGATGAAACATAAGTTGTTTAGAACTAATATTTTGCAAAGGCGCAAACAAATAAATCGTTACTTACCAGAAATTGGAGGAACTTTCTTTAATAAGGCCATGTACTCTCCTATATTAAACTGTCCATTTCTATCCAGATTCCAAAACTCTATTTCTGTTTCACTGTGGCCGAACGTACAATTGGTCTCTCCTATTTTACAGGGCAAACGTGCCTGGTACTGTTGACATAACTTGAACTTCCCTCCAAAAGTAACTTGTGTGGACATCTGCAGAATTACAAATACGATTTAGATAAATCAATAAATTCCATTATTGGATTGAATTTTTACTACTGTCTTAGTTGCGATATTTTCAATACGTCAATCTGTAAGACCCTGCCACTATAAGGGCCCTGACTCTTTATAACGCCTATGCAGGTTCTACTACCTCGTTTGTACCATCCCCGAAATTCACATTGCACTGGAATTATTCACACTTTAACATACTGCATAGCCCTAAAACGTCCATCAAAACATTTTAGATTTCCTTTACCATCTATGAAAATTACAATACAGACATGCATTGGAACACATTTCAAAGACAACCCATATTATAGAGGTACTTTACTCTGGAATAAATTGGAAAGGGACATTCAGAACTGTGAAACAGCATACTTTTTTAACCGTAAAGTAAAAACATTTGTATTCAAAATACCTTGACTTGCTGCAAAATGTGAATTGATCATATTTTCAAATTGTCTGTTAATTTTCAAATAGACTATCATTATCCAGTCTCCATTATCATGGTGATGATCCAATGTGTACAGGTCTTCCATGCAATGCTCGATTATCATAACATTATATTGATTGTATGTATATATTTACTATTACTGTAATAACTCTGAAAACCAAGGGAAACCTTGAAGATTATTACCAATAAAACCTTTAAAAAAACACAAAATTTTAGTGTGGCTTCACAAACTAGTTCCCTTTCATTCTGATTGCTGAATCTGGATCTCTATGGGCCATATGAAGGCATAAGAAGCATAAACCCATTGTTATTTATGTCCATGAACTAAATTGGATGTCGTTAGAGGCGTTGATTACTCACTTTTTGAGGCCGCGCTCGAACTTTTAACCAAAGCGCACTGGCATCCTGCTTTGAGCGCACCAATAGGATATCCCGGGCACACGGATGTTGGCCCTTTTCGCGGTACCTGCTACCAACCATACCCTCGCCATCTTTGACAAAGCACATGGAACAAGCCAATTTGGGTTCAAACTTGGCATCTAGAGATGGGGGCAGAGGCGGAACCTTTATCTGAAAAATAAGGTGATGGGTCTCAGAAAACGTTCTTGCTATTTCCTGCACCTCTCACTGATCAGTGCAGCAGTACCTCTTGAATACATTTTATGAAAAGGAAGTATCCCCTTAGCAATTTTTTACACCAGGTTTTCAACTATCTAAGCAACTTTGCCCATAAACGTATAATTATATAGCCATATTTGCAGGACGACAGAGAACTAGGAAATGCATGAAAATGAAAGAAATGCATTAAGATACCGAAAGCCTACCCACTGTATAAACCCAGCATAATTTTCATTATCACATATCTATTGTTCTACACTACTGGTAATTAGAAAGTGTACGAACCTGTGGTTTTTGAGCTTCGACTGTAGCGGAGACAAAATCAGAGAAAATTAAAAATCGACATAAGAAATCGAACACAAACTCATAACGTAACAATCAAATTAGGCAGCCCTCAATTGCAATATTTAAAAGTGAAGTACTTCACTTTTTTTTGGTTTCAATACAACTATCGGTATTAACCGTAAAATACGGTATAGTACATTAAAACACTTTCTCTAATGATGCGCCTTTAAAGCATGGAAATTGATTACAAGACATTAACTTGTAAAGCAAACTTATCGTTATTTTCAGAAATACATTAGTTACATTGGAGTACAAACGTACCTTTAGATTTTTTCAATCCTACATCGAATTCGTCCAGGCCCATGCCAAAGTCTGAATTCATACCAACAGCCTACAAAACAAAGGAAACGACCGCAAAGTTGAATTTACACTATTTTTGTTGTTGTAATACAGCGCAGGAGTTAATCAAAGGTTTTGTATTCTGATAATCCTACCTGCGCTCATCTGTTGCTCTAACCTAGCTAACCTTTTTTGAAGACCTTTTTGTGCATACCATTGGATTACGTAAAAAAAAGAAAGAATTGGGACCATGTTTTGCCCAAGGGGCTTAACCTAAATGAAATAAATAAAAATATTTGACATGTCAACGTGTTGACAATGAGATCATAACTCCATCAATGGTGCTGACAATAAGGAGAAAAACAAAATCATAAAGCATACAAAAGCATCCATTATGAAAGACAAGATCTACGTGATCGCCTTTATAGAAAGATTGATCGTTTAAGAAAACGAGAATTTCGCCCATTTGAATTATTGGAAGTTAGTTAATATAGTGTAGCTTAAAAAGTAAACTTTATGTAGCTTAATATTTGAAAACAAAAATATTTCTAATATCGACCTTGTGCAGACGTGGCTTTTCTATTTTCAACCCCTTATGGATAGGGGGGAAAAATGTAGAAATCTATTTTTGGGATTTATTTCACGCATGTCAGGCTAATATCGCGCATTTATCATGTCTAATATAGCGCATAAGATAGGGGGTCTAGATGGGGGGTCCCGTGTCGCGTGTCGAATTTAAAAAACGCCCCTGTCGCCTGTCCATATATCTTGGTTTAGTCGAATTTAAGAAATGACCATGTCGCAGTGTCGAATTTAAAAAACGGTTGTGTCGCTGTGTCGAATTTAAGGGTCTAGACCCCCAAGATATGAAATTAATATAAAATAATGGCCAAAATGAAAACCTCACTCAAAAGTTTGTTTTATGTAGAATTTAGGTCTATATATCCATCCATCTATATAATCTAGAGCCTTCATATTTTCGCAGATATGGCGAACTTGTATAATTGATATGCTATCTCTAAAAATAAATTCAAAATATGAATTGAATTTTACAGAAATATTGATTTAGGATTGTATTGCGCACCCTGTATTTGTGAAAATACAACTTTTGTTCCTACTAAGTATTTATAGATGTTTTAAAGTAATGTCATGGTTTAGTCCGACCATAATGGCTAATTGTACCAACCGTTTTTCATTTTTTGTCATTTAAATTTTCTATGCCTAGGGGCAATGAAAGAAAAATGCGCGATATACCAGTGGTATACAATAGATCTACATAGGGCAAACAGGGTTGTATCTATGTGTTTAAACGTAGAAACTTGCTGCTGAAGCAAAAAAAAACAAAACAGAAAAACAGAAATCCATACTTTTACGGAAAATTGGCATCTCTGCCTAAGGGGGCTGCCCTACCACCTGACGGCCTGTGGTAGCGGGAGGGCCGTGGGGGCCTAATCGACGGTCCGAATCGGGAGGGGGTCGATTCAGGTCACCGCCGGGATTGACAAAAATCTGCAGACAAACATTTGGTCTAAAATCCTTCAAAATTGGTCTTTCGGACCCGGTAAAAGACTGAGCTGCTCAGAAATGAATGCTCTATACGAATATCAGGTCATATTTCATTTGGCTAGTGTACATTTTTCACTACGAGCGCCGAAATTTGAAATCGCGGCACTCGGTCGTAACTTTCCACCTGACGCTGCATACTTGTATTATCGCCCACTGTCCCTTCCCTCAAGAATCGGCGTAACAACGGCTGCACGAATCTGCTGCTTACATAAAGGGTTCTGCTTTATTTTCACTGGGTTTATGTCAGTCACTGAGTTTTTTTTCACTGGGTTGACGCCAGTCATGTACAGGTGGCCCGACCGGAAGTAACTCTCTAAATGTTACCCGGTACCGAGGGGGTGTGACGGCTCACGGAACACCGGAAGATCGACTGAAACTGGTTCCCTGTGTTTTCGTAAAAGCATTAGAATTACATAGAATCACGACTGGTATGATTCCAGCTGAGGTTTTCGCTGGGTCCAGTGGGCAAGAAAAGAACATTGATTTTAAGGCAGCTGGTAGACGTCTGTGCAGAGATACGAACAACATCCTTAAGGAAAATTTCGCCCATCCGCTTTGATAGCCTTGATCGCCTTGATTACGGTGGGCGAAAAAAAAGCAACGAAACACCCACAAAAACAGGATATTACTTGAAGTGAACGCAGCCCTTTCTTTCCTGCTGTGAACATGGCACAAAAACAAGAACATATAATTACTATACTTTTCTAAAATTAGTTCCAGTTTATCCAAGAAACATGCATTTGCAATGTTTCAGTAACCGTCCATTTGAGATGTTACCTGCATGTGTCCAAGTGTGGAGAAGCGGTTGCTATCAGTGTGCGTATAATGAGTTGTCTCTTCGTCGTCTTCCTCGTACTCTTCGTCATCTGTCTCGTCTTCACTCTCCTCCTCTTCTGAAGACGACTCGACAAATACAGGTCGTTTAGGTGCCTTGTTAGTTGGCTGCTGCTGCTGCCTCTGTTGTTGCTGTTGCATAACTTTTTGTTTACCTGTATTCAAATTAACATATTTGCAGTGATATTGGCAAGCTGGTACTATCGATCACATACAGGTATTCTTTTTATCTATGTCTTTTTTTTAAATCTTTATCTTTATAATACCATTAGTACCGGTGATGATTTATGCTGAATTCGATGTAACATGGACATTCACAAATTGCTCGGCTATATGTGGAGAGCGATCAAGGTTTCTTACTTGTACAGCGATCAAGGTTTCTTACTTGTAGCGAAGTACTTCGGGTAAACAAAGGTTGTTTATCAGGTACTACGAAAGGCAATACTGCCTGTATATCAGCCGATCAATGGATTCAGTATTTATTGGAAGCCATCCCTTTCTCGGGGTTTTCACATGATCTTTATTAATGTTCTTACCTTTTCTTTTTTTGGACTTCGCTTTGGACGCTACCTGTGCCCTCAGCTCATGTTGTTTCTGCAAATAAGATACACTGCTTTTAAGTTCTTGGTAGATATTAATGTGACATACTTGTGAACAACTGGGTGGTGAGACAAATTTCTTTACATCTTAAATTTGATCTCTTTTGACACTTAGCACATCATAAAAACATGGCTGCCATATTGAGAAACATGACTGTTTACCAAGTCAAAAATTGGGAAGTGAGAAAACTGAACATTCTGAACAAAGAAATCACATTTCGAACTATTTTTTGTCACTCGGCAACAATGTCAAATGGCAGCAATGCGGAGAAAAATGTCTGCTGATCTTGTAGAAATTGGAATGTGAGAAAGAGGATGCGAACTTCGAACTCATTTTGGACACTTGGTACGTCTAAAACATATGGCTGCAACATTTAAACACTTCTGAAGTACTTTAAAAAGTGGAGAGTGAGAAAAAGTACTGATTTTTCCCCCTTAATAATGTCCTCATGTCGAACTGGTTTCTGGACACTTAGCGTACCATAAAAACATGTCTGGCTACCTTGTTAAAAATCGTGTCTTGAGAAAAATTTCTGATGAAATAAAAAATTTGAGTAAAATATTTTTCTAGTAGACACTTGGTGCACCATACGATCAAAACTGCAATAGCATTATGCATATCTGCCAACCTTGTTAAAAAAAACTGGATGTGAGGCAATGGTAAATATGAGACTATAAATATAGAGTCAACCTGTCAAATTTATCTGTAAAATTTATCTTCAAATCAAGAGGCGGTGAGCTCACATTATTAGCGTGAATGTTGGTGCCCTGCAGCCAGCTGTTGTCGATGTCTGAGGATCCCTTTGTTGTTGCCGACGTCGACACGGACACGGTGGCCGGTGCTGGGGCGCTGGGGTTGGAGCGGGGGACCTGGGAGGCCATACTTGACGCCGACATGTGAACTTCTAATTCCCGGGTCAGCTCAGAAAACTGAAAAAGTCACGTTGAAGAAGATCCACTAATTGATTCTGGTTGTATCTTTATGCTGACCTCACACAAACTTTTGGACTATGATAATGATATGTACTCAATATAATGTCCATGTATACGATGACCTACATGCCGTGATGTAATCTCAATAGTCGGTTTGTTTTACCTCCTTATCTGATAAGGCTTACAAAGTTCAAAAAGCAATAGCGGTACTTTTATTTTCTCTTTTGTAAATATTGGGTAAACCGAATTCGTTTTTCATCCACTGGCGTATTTTCTCGGCAGTTTTATGTCAGCCAAGTAAAGAAATCAGGCAGGAGCGAATCCAGGATTTTGAATAATAAAAAAAAAATAAGGGGGGGGGGGGGCGGGGCGCGCTATAACAAAATGTTCATCCGCGCCCTCAGGCCACTTGAATTTTAGATTAAAAGAAATCATAATTTGGTCCAAAATAGGGGGGGACGTGTGCCTGGCACGTCCCCCTAAATCCGCTACTGTCAGGGAATAGATACATGTCTTGAGATTTTTTTTACTTGACACGGAAAACGTGGGGAAATCTTGGTAGGCATGGGACACACACGTCTATATTAAATGTTAACGTAAAATCATGTTATTAAGGATCTCAAGTCCAACTGCACTTGTTTCCATAGAATACTTCTAAGTTTAATCCAAGAAGATAAGTTCATCAATAGCTTACAGAGCGGACGTCGGCCATCAGCCCCTTCTCCCGGGCCTTGCGCTCCCCGTTGCGGGCAGCCTCCAGCGCCTTGTCATAGCGGTGCAGCGCCTTTAGGGCTACCACCAGGCGGTAGTAGGCCTTGATGTTGGTCGAGTTCAGAGATATAGCTGGTAAGGGAAAGCCACTGATAAGAATATCAAGAAGTACGGGGGTTTCTGAATAAGTATCGCTTAGCACCCACTGAACATGTTAAACTAGCTCATGTAAATTTATAAACAACTTTAATTGGGACTGGAGGGTTAAATGCTCAGAGCTACATCAGTTGTGACAATACAGTTATATTTCATGTTCATTGAACCTTCAAAATACTGTACTTTGAATATGAATGTCTGAATATTCATTATTGGACGACAAAGACGATGTTTGAGTTACTATTTGATAATGAAGACGGTATACAAAATCATGGTATGCGAGATAATACGACACATTATATTGAGCTACACAAAATTTGAGCGGATTTCCCTTAGTAAAAACATGAAAATAATCTATTCTAAAATCCTCGATCCGAAGCTCTGACATAAGCTTTGAATGATTAGTTTCTTATAAAACAGCACACGTCAGCATTCGGAAATACCAGCAACATGGTTGTAGTCAGAAAATCCCGAGGTCATACATACTGTGTGAAAACAACACGGAACACCGGACACTCAGCCCATAAACCGGAGACATCCTGTTTTGTTGGTACGAGTCAGTCTAGGAACATGGGTCTATATATAACCACTAGTTCTCTGGTAAATCTATTCTAAGGAATAAATCACGAAGGCTCTGTCATTTAATAATGTACATCATACTTATTATAATGTTCCCGTCTACTTACCTGTCCCAGCTTCTTCGACTGCCTCGGCAAAGCGGTCCTTAAAAAAAGGAAATATGAATTATGAAATAAGAATTTGCAGTTGAGAAAGCTTACAACCAACAACTAAAAGAAACAACTTAAAAAGCATGTCGATGGTCTCATCTTTCCAGACGATACTTAAATCAATACAGTATAGAGTTCGATTAATAACGTACTTTACATCTAGTCACTAAATAGATCCGGGGAGTCTAGGACGTCTCAGGGCCCCAATAGCCCTTTGACTCTTCGTTGCTGGCGAGTGTTTCTTTGAAATTCTTACCACTTAGTTTGTGGAATACAAAAAAAGAGCATATAGCGCAATCAGGGGTGAACATAAACAGAGGCCCGGGGCCCCGAGGGCCGCAGGTCAGGCTCCTAGGTTTTCTGGTCTAGGGGTCCGACTGGCCAATAGAAACTCATGGATTATATCTACTAGAATTTGAATTAATAATTTGTAAAATTAAAAGAAAAATTGTTAAAACATCTTGATAAATAGCAACTGTTTTTTTTAAAAGGGTTTTCAATTCATTATAATTCAAGACTCAAGATTTTAGTGAGGGCCCCCCAGCCTCAAAAGCTAGGAGCCGACTAGCCCCAGGATTTTAAAACTTATGTCCACCAGTGCTGCAATCGTTTTTGTCGAAGATATAATTGTTTAAAGTAAGCACTAGTAGTGGCTTCTCTAGGCTCGGCTGTGTTTGGCTCAACTTTTCTGACAGATGGCCACCAGAAGCAAGAAATCAAAGAAATGCAGAAATACACTATTTTAAATTCCCCCCCTCCCTTTTTTTTAAATATTTTTTTTGCGGTAGCATCAGCAGAGAGAACTGGCCACGTTTTCACAGATATTTTAATTCTTTTTATCACTGCCTATTTTTCTGATATGTCACACTCCATTTAGCACAATACCGAAAAGTCGTGGTTAAGTGGCACTATAAGCTACGTCTCATATTCTAAAGTGTTAAGATACCGAGTCTATTTTGTACATGACACACATGCACGCACGCACGCACGCACACATATATATATACATACATACATAAACATAATGTATATGTCTGCGTCAACACGTTAGACCCGGATCATGCCTGTTCGATACCGTCGGCTGGTTTCCCACATGTCTGGAATAACTACTGTAGAGTGTGCGATCTCCAGTACTAGGGCTATTCCCGACTCTTGCTGACTTACTTAGGTTATCTTATCAGAAATCTGGAATTCTTTTGTATACAGGGGAGAACGGCCTATAAATCATTCGAGTGTGGACTTTCCAAGAAGAATTCATCTCGTCATATGCCCATGGGCCCACTGTAATTTTTAATTAACTGCTCCATCACTGAATATCGTTCACTTATTGCTAAGAAACACGTTTGAGATGGGAGGTCCCAAGTGGAGCTTAAGATAATAGGCCCTTTTAAGGCAACCCATAGACTAGCAGAAAGTTATAACGTATCCTGTATAGAATAGGATGATGTCAGTTAAGGTTTAATACCCTCTTCTAATCTGTTAGTACACATGACCAAGTAGAGAGTATATATATGTATGGGTGTATAGTGTGCTTGAAGATTATGTGGTTTAACCAATGAATAAAACAATAGAAAAGCCTTCGAGTCTACTTAGACTCCGCGCTGAAAATTGTTTCCCGGGTCAATATTTATGTAACCAATTAATCTAATCTGAGATATTTTGATTACTCTCATAATTCTGTCCGAAATACATTTACACCTTATACTCCCCCTTAAAAATCATGTCGCATCATTAATTTCTGTAAAGAGATAGTTTTGCTATCTTTAGACCACAATCAAAATGTTCTTAATTAGCCTTATCTGTTACGAAAATGTCGACTTAGCTATATTTCTTTTACACGAAGGATTAAGCGATATCTGCCTTAATGCAACTTTTATCAGCAGTCAATAACCAGGGTTAAGGTTGAAAATCAACGTCAGTCCTACAGTGTTAGACTGAGTGACAGACCTCATCAAGACGTTCTTTTCCGAATTAGCCTGTACCGATACTCGATATTCCTTGCTATCTGTCTTAGTTTCTGACGAGCTAGATTTTCATAAGAAAAAGGCAATACTGTGTTACATCTTGACCACTCCCGCACCTCTAACAGCTACCACGCGTTGAACCTCATTCTGACACCGTTGAGTGTTAAACTAACTATACAAAGGTTGTGTATGTACTCACAATTACTTCTCGTATAGGATCGCTCAGGTGTTGATTGGCTAAATCCCCATTCGGATAAAACAGGACTGGATTTGATCTCACTCATCATGGCCTGTACCGGGTGACCCTTCCGACACATTGATTTCCCAACCCTTTCAGATTACTCCACTGACCCGATTTTTGCAAGCATAACTTCATGCAACTTTAAACATGTTCCGTCGCCATAAACTAGACTAGGCAGAATACACACATTTAAAGTTGAACACTTAAACAAATCATTACTGCAAACCAACGTTTTTGTTCTTCTTATAGTTATAACCGACGAACTACTTCAAACTCAAATCCATTAAATGTAATAGATAGGTCTAGTGAAAACGTGGCTTTGTGAGTTAAGTTGAAATGTTACACAAAAAAGATTTAATTTATAGGATTAAGGTAGCGGATCTCTTGTCGCTGTTTGACTAGCTTTACCCCTTCCCCCCCTGGAATAACCTATTTCGTTGGCCTAGTGTTCTTGGCTCCATTCCAAATAGAAAATCAATCGAACGGTCTAGGATTTGCAAATCCTAAGATCTTGTCCTACTATAATATTCAGTGCCATTCATGATTCACAAGGGCTGATCGTCCATAAAGCCAATAATCTGAATCAGAAATCCAGCTACTTTTTTTTCCTCAAAATTAATTAATGCCAGACTGACACTGAAACTTGTTTGCGATTTGGAAGGACCTTACTTCACCACTACCAGAAGGACAATCGGACTTGGTTTTACATTTTAGGAGAAAGTAATTGTCTTTTCTAAAAGCTGAAATTTGGCGGAGTTTTCTGGTTGAGACATTCAGTAGTTTGATTCAACTCCTCTATAGGCCTTAGTATACTACTTCAAGTTTTCAGGGCTGACTTAATTGAGCACACATCTAGTTGTGTTTGGACTAGGGACGCGTCTTTTAACTATCACCGCTTGTACAATGGTGTGTTTACTTTCACATGTGACCTACATTACCAGCGCTCTGCCTTCCTCATATCAACACTAAATATATCTGAAAGGATGGGCCCGAATTTTGTTTTAAGCAGAGGCATGCCAGTAGGGAGCGGACAAATCTCTAACCTGTAGAATTGTATCCGACCCGCCTGGACAGGAACCCTACGGACGAGGGCCCGCACTTGGACGTAAGCCTGGTCTTGGCACGGGTGAAGAGAAGACAGAGCTTTTATCTTCAGTCACCTGACCCAAGTGGTCCCTTGCCCCTGTAGTACCCTTATCAACAACGGTCCTGTAGTTCAGTTTTAAGCAATGGTTTAAATATCATTTAAAAAAAAAAAGGGAAAAAAAAGAAAAAAAGAAGAAGAAGAATCCTAGCCTATTGTAAACCAATGAACCAGACGCTTCAATGGCAAACTTAAGGACAAGAAGGCGATCTCGGTGACTGTAGAGCAAAGCTCGCTTAAGAGGCAGAGACAGTTACGGATTTTAGAAATCTACTATCTTGTGTTCTGGACATATAAGTAACCCCCCCCCCCGCTCCCGTTCACCTGGAGTCCAGCTGTACAATCTTTGATTGGAAGAAAAGGAGGAGGGACGAGAAAAGGAAAGGGGAAGGGCATAACCGGATTTCTTTGCTAAACTGTAAAACATCTGTTCAGGGGTTCTGCTTCCAGAAACAAACCATTAAATTAAAACACCAGTATATCATAGATCTAGGCCAAAATGTTCCGATAGAAAATACAGTACACATAAGTAGTCAACACCAGTATAGGCCAAAATGTTCTGATAGAAGGGAAGTACAGTACACATAGGTGGTGATTTTGTATACTAGATCTCAATTTTCCTTTTCAGTATACGAAGGAGGAACACTTCAGATATGTTTCTACGCAAAACCTTTTTTTCTTACCCTTGTACATACCAAAACTCCACCGGGAGAATTGCACGCTAATTTACGTTCTTAGCTGTCTCTTACATGATTTCTAAGGTCAAAACAAATCAATTGTTGTGTTCCGGTTTCACGCCTCAAAAAATGTAGGGTCAGTAGGTCGGGATTGATATTTTTTTAACCGAAAAAAACCCTCAGATACTGTTGAAAATCAGGAACTTACTTTATACACACTTTGTAATTATTCTTAGCAACTGTAATGCATATTTTGATAATGTTGAGGCCATTCGATGTTCATTTACTCCTTTTATTTTCCCTAATATTTTGTTTGACAAAAACTTCAGGGTTGGAGCAAAATAAAAGGGTCGGTCGGGAAACCTGAACACAACTATTTTTTTATTTTGGCCTAATGTTCAGAAATAAAGGAACGAGGACATCACTGGTGGTCGATGTTACGTATGGCAAGAAAGTGACTACCCGCCCCTTAATTACTATACTGGAGAAGTGTGATAGGCAAATCTTAAATCTGGCACGCTTCCTGATATGAAACGTTTAGGTGCCATCAAAATGTATTTCAACAATTTGTTTACTTATTGAGACAAGCGAACAGAAATGGATTTTGGGAGCAGAGCTCCCTATTGAGGCAGTCTGGTCTAATGATATACAATAAAAATTAAAAATATTTGTGTGAAACATATCGATACACCACCAACACTCTCCAGACAGATACTTTGAGAATATTGCAAGTCAGCATTTCCAAATAAAGTACAAGTAATTAACCACAAATTGCAAATCACTCTTCAATAGTCTCCAAACACATGGTAAAGTGATGTATGCCAACTGCTAACTATCTTTACATATTCTTTTCGGAAACAGGCATTACAAAAAAACAGCAAAACCTGTCTACCCAACTGAACCAATCTATTTTGGGGAATGCACTTCACAACTAACCAACCCAACCAGTTTATTTAAGAAATGCTTATTTTGGGAAACACATGTGCTATAATACTTACAACAAAAGTGTAGGTAAGACAATGCCATATAAAGTTCCCTCAGACAGAATACATAGTCCCCATTTCATTCCATTAAAAACATAACATGTTCTATTCAAATAAAAAAATATTATCTATTGTATAGACTGAACATACAGACACATTAGAGGAATAGTCAAAACGAAAAAAAACCAAAACAAAGCTTATTGGTAGCTAAATATGGCACACTAGATCAGCCACAATTGAAGAATAGGTCTTGGGACTCAGCCTGACACCTAGACCACAATAATGCTCACACTTGTGACCAGTTCAGCAGGTGGTGTAAATAAAGATTGCCGCCTCTCAATAATGGTTTATGCTAAAACAAATACAATATTGACAAAAGCTTTTTTCACCTGGTTTTATTAAAAAATATACATGTCACTCGAAGAGAGAAAAATTACTTGCATCTGGAACGTTTAAAATGTCCATTTACATTACTGAGGAAGCTTCCATGGATTGACGGTAATAATAATGCCCGAGGTTCCGGTGTCGTCTATTCTTAACTGATGTAACCAAGTAATCGTATTCATTGTTTGCCAATGGTGATTTAGTGAAAACTGTAATAGTTTTAGTCCATAAGGGTAAGCCCCATTGGAACCGCTGTTGATGGACAGCGCAACTATTGTTTTCCCTTACCTCCAGATAATTATAGTGGATTAGAGACTTTGATCCCGTCAAATCGGGGTGGATTTGAGGAGGGATTAATTGAAATGTCGTAAGACCAATGTATCAATTTGATTGCTAGTATCACAGTAGTGTTAATCTTTCTAGTAGCCTATTTTTTAGTTTCGTCTACATCCAGTATATCACTATGTATACAGTCAATAGGGTTTATTATGTGGCTGCTATGGCAGTTCAATGAGGCTATCTTGTTGCATTTTCTGGCACAACCGCAGAGTACTTATAAAAAGACTGACTAAATTTCAAGCCTGCCACTTCCTCTTCGTTATACTTAAATTGCTACCCTCGACAGACCAAGGTCAATGACTCACTGATCAGGGGGTGGGTGGATGCATCTACAGAATAGTATCCTGGTCTCTGAATAGCCCACGCTCATGTCGATAGGTCGGACTTACCAGCTACATCACTCCCTTACCGATGGAGCATGGTATGAAGGATTTTTGAAAAAAGAAATTAATGGATTTCCGATCTTATTAAATGAAGAATTAATCGTGATACGAGGATTATACCTTTGACAACGATATAAAACGTATCTGAACGATACAAAAATAAGGTTGCTACGTGTATCACTAAATCGAAATTTAAAATCGCTTACCAGTTTAATTTTGGAGAAGGCCAGGTTAGCAAAGAGCACCGACACAAACTCCAGATCCACATCGTTGACTGACTTATCCCGGAGGTCGTAGGCAATGATTGTACCCAAGTAATATAACTCATGGGCGAAGGGGAAAAGTTTCTTACGAAACATATAATTTCCTTGGTCCTTTGCGAAAGCCATTAAAGTCTTCAAAACGTCCTGAAAGAGATCGAACGATACTGAATAAGTGACCACTTTTGTTCAATGTTATTTGAAAATATTTAAGATTGCGTCAGACAATATAATATTAAATTATTAAAAATGTCATTTTGATACTATATTATAATGCAATCACATCGCAAAGAAGCACAATAACTCACCGGCGGAAAATCTGGCGATAGTCTCTGCCTGTAAAAGAAATAATATTGTTTGAGACATTAGAAAATAAGAAATTTGATAGTGTAAATATAATTAGATAAAAAAAAGCGTAATGCTAAGATACTTTCAAGTTAATGTTAGTTACATAATGAATAACGACGATCATCTTGATAAAACGTAGATCTATCTTAACTAAACTACAGAATTGTGTTTTGAAAGAAAACATTAAAGACGCCTAGCCATGTAACCATACGTTACTGATTCAGGGTTGATTAATTGGTTTCTGAGTAAATACGCATTTATTAGATATATTAAAACAATTATTACTTACATGTGCATCTGAACTATGACCCTGAGGAGGTCCCACTTATCCCCAAAGTGTGGGTCGTCCCCCGTGTTCTGGTCCAGCAGAATGCCCTGCATGGCCTCAAAGAGCGCCGGCTCCAACATGGCGGAGGGCTCGGTCATCGACGGACAACTGAAGGTACAGTCACAAGTGAAACCATGAGAAACCTAAATATTATTTGAAACTGGGATCAGAATGCCCACACTTTTTAAGAAACGAAGAAAACACCTTTATGAGATCCTTCTAAAAATCAAAATAGCATTTTTACCTGGACTTGGACCTGAGACCCCCCTCCCCTTATTATAGGTAAACTGCTAATTAGAACAGCGCCCCTCCCCCCCCCCCTTTTTTTTTGTTGTTGCCCAATTTTAGATTTTTTAAATGTAAAACTCGCCCAAAAGGTAATTAAGGGAAAACAGTTTCCAATAGCGCCCCCCCCCCCCCCACCCCACCCTTTCAAAAACCTGGATCCGCCACTGAGTCGTCTATTTCTTGCCTGTTTCTACTGTTAAGTATAAATGAAACCGAAACTAATCTTTAGGCTGACAAATAGTGGACTCAAAAGTCGGTTTCTGGACCTCATTTACTAAAATATTCCGGGCTCACTGACCCCTGGTTGCACCCTACACCCGGATCTCAGAATTATGCTTTCTTTTCCATACTACAAGAAATTAACTATTTTATACTATAATGACAAGGGCCATCATACTACAAATGCATAATATGGCGGATCAGTGCTCACCACATATATTTACTTTCCCGAACCTTTTCACATTCAAAACTGTTTTTGATCTATGTAGCATTAAGGATAGACAACAGTAGTCAGGGCGTTATTCACACTTTCTCCCCTCATTTTCTTAATAAAGAAGATACAATATTGTTTTGCATGTCAAATGAAAGGTAATAATTTTATCTATCTAATGGTATAAGTAAAGTTATAGTTAGATGAAGATCTTCGACATAAGGAATTTAAAACCAATTCTTTTACTTTTATTTTTTGAACATGGATAATTTCTTTTATATAAAAGTTACAGACATGAAATTTTGTATGGCCCCTGATAAGGTTCTGCTGCAGGGAAGCATGTCTCAATTTTTTGATTTAGGTCCTAGTTCTCATTTTATGTTAAAAAACGGGAAACTTGTTGATAATTTTTATAATCTGATTATTTTCTAGATTTTATAAAACAAAAACTATAAGGCCTAAATGAAAAATCTGAGACACGCTTCCCTCCAAATGAATGTTGTCTATATGCTGTGAAAATTTCAAACCTTTCCATGAAATACTAAGTGAGATATTCATGTTAGAAAAATAAAAGTTAAAAATGCATTTTTTGTATTCCAGCCATGCTCATACAGGCATATGTTTACACATCAAGACATAAGTAATATGGGTTGATAGGTGTATCTAAAGTGTATTTGATGATATTAAACTCATATTTATGCCACAGATATTAAAAGTTGTAAGTCTATTTTAGGAGAGTCTTGCGAATTGGCCACAGAGAGGTGTTGTCTATCCTTAAACCGACCATGAAGCAAATAGAGAAACTGGATCTACATTGCCTATGACCGGGTCTAGTTTCTGAAGTCACTCTAAAAGTCACAACCATCATTTAGAAGCTTAACAGGGTTGCCACTCACCAGAGACATTGAAATTCCCTGACATTTCCCTGACAAATTTCATTTTTCCCTGACTAATAAGATAAGAAAATCCTTTCAATAAACAACCTTGAAATACAAATAGAACAGCCCTTTCCGCCATTTTAGGCTGGAACCTTAAAAACACAATACTTTAATTTTTTCTTGGCAACTCCTGTAGCCAAGGCCATGCTCCTGGCTCACATTAACGTCCCTTAAAATCCCAACATGGCTATCAGGAGGCCTCAATTTACAAAATTCTATTGTTAGTTTTCATGACAACCAGAAATACACACATTTTGAGAGCATCAAAGTTGGCCAGCTGTTCAGTCATGGGTTTGGAAATTCCATTTTTCCCTGACCAGGGTCAGTTTTCCCTGACCCTTTTTAAAATTCCAGTTTTCCCTGACCAATTCCAAAATTCCCCGACTTTTCCCTGACCTTGAAAAAAACAACTTTTCCCTGACCAGTGCGACCCTGAGCTAGTTGCCCGATGGGCAACCATGTTTTGCCTATGAATTCCAAAACATTTTGAAATTTTTTTCATTTTGAACAACTCATTAAAAACACAGGCTTTTGATTTTGCTGCATTCTAGGCATCTTTAACTCAACATCTGGCTAATAGAAAATTCCTGGGCACCCATACTTTAGCTCCGGGCAACCAAGTAAACATGTTGTTGCCCGACGGACAACCACGTTTTTGAATTTTGAAAATCGAACATCTGCTTGGAGAGTGTGAAGCCTAAATTCTGCTTTGAGAGTGTACAGCCTAAAATCTACTTGGAGAGTGATGAAAACCTGTCTGGAAATTACCAGCAGTCAAAACATATAACCTTGATGCAAAGATAACAATTTGAAAACCAAGCATCTGCTTGAAAAGTGTAAACCTAAAATTTGCTTGGAAAGTGATGAGAACCTGTTCGGAGATTACCAGCAGTGAAAACATAAACTTGTGGCAAAAATAAGAATTTGAAAATGAAATATCTGCTTAGAGAACATAAACCTTAAAATCTGCTTGAAGAATACCGGCAATCAGAACATAAACTTGATGTAAAAATATAAATTTGAAACTGAACATCTGCTTGGAGAGTGTACACCCCAAAATCTGCTCAGAGAGTGAAGAAAACCTGTTTTAGAGATTACCAGCAGTCAAATTAGTTTGTTGGGTTAGTTTAACGTCCGACCTTCACTTTAGGGTTCTTTTACCAGACTGCACAAGGTAAGGCTTTCTAGCTAGTTTTACGCCACAGGGGCGGTGACCGAATCTATAAAATAAGGTGCCTATTTGTAGCAGTGGGACCCAATACCCTCTTTTTTGTGCTGCTAACACTGAGATGTCATGTCATAGGCCCATGCAGTACCCTACCCAGTCCTATTATACTGACACCGGGCCAACCAGTCATGTTTGGTGGTTCTTACTTTATACCGAGTTCCAGGCAAGCAGTGACCACTGCCATTGTTAAAGTCTTTGGTGTGACTTGGCCAGGGATAAATCCAAAGACCTCCTAGACTTGAAGTGGGCACTCTACCAATTGAGCTATAGAGTCTGGTCTCCCCATTTGTCACCTTCTACAAACAGCAGAGGCTGCTGGGGACACATTCTTCCCAGGAGGCTCCCGAAGGAACTCCCACCCCAAATCCCCATGGGGGGAGGACAGCGTGTCCACAGGACACCCCGCCTATGACTTGCAGGTGTCCTGCACATAAACTTAAGGGGTCCGATAGCCTGAGACTAGGTATCAGGGTATGAGTTCTAGGGCAGGGCTCACGAAATCCAGCGTACTGGGTGTCCTGTCCACCCCTCTAAAGGCCAGGATCCCCAAACAGGACCCCCTGGGTGTCCTGTGAACACCTTAGAAATCCTACCCTGATAAGAAGGTCGAGGAAGCAGGACCCCTACTTAACGTGCAGGACACCCACAAGTTGTAGGCTGGGTGTCTACAGGACACACAGAGGTTCCTGTCAGGGTGTCCTGTGCCTTTAGGGGGTGAACAGGACGCTCAGGATGCTGGATTGGGTAAGTCATTTCTTAAATTTGACATCTCTGAGTCTCACAGATTATTACATGTGTAATAGCTAGAAAAAATATTAGGTAAATTATTACATGAAAAAATTCTGACTTGAAGCCTTGAGGTAAGATCTGACAAGAAATTGTTATGACTCAAAGTGTCAAAGCAAATTAACCTTAAATTAATTCTAATGTGAAGCCTCAAAGTATCAACTACCACAATACTATAGCAGTGTTCGAAATTAATGTTAAAATTCATGCGCCTCCCGGGTGCACATATGATAAAAGCATGCACCCGGGACCTTGTCTATGCACTCCCCTCATATATAGATATGATAAACACCTGAAAAAACGTGCGTACACCGGGCACACACTCCCGAAAATCGTGCACACGGCCGCGGAAATGTGCGCCCCGGGCGCAGGGCGCACCCTTAATTTCAAACAATGTATAGAACGAATTATCATAATGACAATATTCCCCGTGGGGACCCGGGGTGGGAGTTCCTCTGGGAACCTCCTGGAAAGAATAGGTTCCTAGCAGCCCTTTGCTGATAGTAAAAGGTGACAAATGGGCAGGCCAGACTGGCAGGCCACGGGGTCTAACCATGGCAGAGTCAGACCAGACTGGCAGGCCACGGGGTCTAACCATGGCAGAGTCACATTAGAGACTTAAACAATGGTAGTGGTTACTGCTTGTCCGGCACTCAATATAAAGTAAGAACCACAAAACATGTCTGGTCACCTTGGTGTAAGTGACTGGGTGAAGTATCACTTGGGCCTATGAGATGATATCGTAGTGAGGCAGCATTATAAAGAGGGCATTGGGTCCAACTACTACAAATAGGCGGCTAATATCATAGATTTGGTCACCGCCCGTGTGGAGTAAAACTGGCTGAAAATCATTACCTTGTGCAGTTAAGAACCCTGAAGGGTTGGCCGGACGGTCCGCTGGATGTTACCAGAACACAACTACTTTTTTCCCTGGACCTAATGATCTTCCACTGTTACAAACCAACCATGAAAATTACAGAGGCATTCCACATTTCATTTTCAGTGGTTACTCTTACAATCTTAGGGACTCCGTAAACCATTTTCATATGTCAATATCACAATTGTCAAAGAAACACCATTACATTGCTCTATGATTGGGATGTGAACATTTGCTTGAGTAATATCAACCAGTGGTGGAAATAAGTTTTAAAATCTAGGAGCCAGGTGGACCCTAAGCTTTTGAAATGTATAGGGGCCCTCACTATGAATTTTTCAATTTTGTATCATTATTCTTAAATTAATAAAAATATCAGAAAAGCAGTAGAACTGGATTTCATTGAAAAAGATTAGCTTCTATTAGGTATAAGATGTTAATTTATTGCATAATTTGGGTAGGCAAGCTAGTTTTATCTATGAATTTCTAGGGGATAGTCATACCTGTGACAGTGAGCCACAAAAATCCTAGGGGCCTGACTCCTTTACCACTTACAGAAGTAATGTTAAATATCGAAACTAGACCATGGAACAAGTTAAACAACTGTCATGACTGATTCCAGATGAACCACCTGTTGGTTTCAGAATGGCACAAGTCTGGTTAGATCTATTTCTTGACGAGAGAAAACGTTTAGTCCCTAATCAACGGCTACGGCATGGGTTGAATTGAAAAGGAAATTGTTGGGCTACGTCTAGTAAATTGGTAAAGACATCGATAGCCGTCATGCCTCATTGTGATGGTTTAGGGAACTTTGATGGGAGCCAAATGGCAGGACATACGAGGATGGCCAATTTTTGAAATGCAGAGACCCAACAACTTACAAGACTTTCAATAACAAGTGATTGAAACTTACCTAGATTAAAGTTTGTTCGCCTCTCTATGATGTACATCACTATAAACTAATGTGTAGAATAGAGAAGCCTTGACATTGTTATGAACTTCCAAGATAAGGTAAATAGTTACTCTTCGTCTGAAGCCACATGTAGAACATCTGCAAAATGGCGCGGGGGTTTCCCGGAAGTGTCCTATTTATTGGACAAGCTGGTTCCCTGTGTGTAGGACTCAGCTCGTAAAGCCAAATAGATGTTTACAATTATTAGGAGGAAACCAGCGAATGTTAATTACAAATACATCAGGTAGATGGCAGCATACTCGGGGGAAGGTTTGACCAAACACCGGATGGCGTCGCTTCTTCGTAAGACATGGTAGGCCTATTGATTATAAAATAAATGGTAAAATTGAATAAGCAGATACGTGCACAAGCACATAACGTTACATGAATGAACAAATGCAAACAATAAATATGGGCATATCTAGGCCTACACTGGCTACAGTCTACAGATCAGCCGGTCTAGGCCTAGACATTTTGCCTGTGGCTGTGGCTGTGAGTAACAATATTACTGGAAAATAATTATATTAGCATAGAATCTCATCGGACACCAGCCTGCTAACTGTATATATAATCAATATCACTGGGCGTTTACATTTGTTTAAGCAGGAACACTTGTTTTATGTTAATCTCAGAGGCTGTCCCTGGGCGAATCGCCGCGCGCCAAGCCGGCCTCCCGGAGGGGGCGTGGCACGGCGGGCCGCGCACCTGGCGCCGCGCACAACGTGGTCGGCCCCCATTCGTCCGGCCACCAAAACATGGTCTGCTAGCAGATACACTGACTTCCACCTGTCTCCGACCATCGTCAGTTTTGTTAACCAACAGCAAACAATCAAGATGGATTCTATACTTGTCATTGTGTCCATTGCCTTTCTTGTCGGGGCGCTGGCACAGAGCAAAGTGGAACAAGCAGAAGATGGAACCTCAGGCAGCATCAAATTTTCCACCCCCGACCTGCACGACGATGAAGCTCACAGTCCGTGGATGCCGGCCGAACTGAGATGTGACGCCTGCAAAGCGGTTACTTACCAGGTAAATTATCGGGAAACATCCCTCAGCCTCTGCTGCTCCATCATGATCATAAGCATATGAAAACGCATTAAAGTAACATGTATGAGCAATCTTTTCTTGTTGGGATGAGAGTGGCTTTGTTTGATTGTGAGCGATAATGAAGGTAAAACATGCTACAAAAATTTAAAGGTTGAACTGGTTGAACAGTGGTTCTCGATCACGCCTCCCTTTGACACTTATCATGTCCTCTTGATGAATAGTACTTTAGTCCAAGCGTGAGTTTCCCCATTTAGGCCACCATTATGAGGGGACATAAGGGTCAAGGTGACAAGAAACCAGACTGATAACACCTGTCACAATGCAATTAATGAAAGTAAATTTTTAAAATTTGGCATGAGTTTAGATGAGGCAGCAATCTGGCCATTTAAATTTTTCCAGATTTTTCCTGTTGTAAAATTATTTTCCCTGATTTTTAAAAGTTTGACCTAGTTATCCAGGAACCCCAGTCGCGCTAGTGACCCCAACCCACCTTACCTATTAGAATCTATGCAATGTGTCGCACAGCTTGTCCCCAGTCGCAGTTCACTCACGCTAGGCCTATACCACTCTCGGGAGATCCGCACTGGGCCCCGCCATGTTGTGGTAGGGGACAGCCTGATTGGCTGAAAAGTTGCGCTTGACCCCCGACAGCTAGTGGCGCCAAAGGACCACGGATGCGCAGAACTAAACTCCCGACTGCGGTATAGATCTATACACCGTATGCGGGTCTAAAAATAGTGCATTGCGCGGCGAAATTTCGCGGAAATCGCGAACGGAGCTTGGATGGACCTTTAACATAGGATCTTCTGGAGGAAAACATGTTATTTCGCTCTAACTTTTTAGATATCGCTCCAATCTTAATAAAGTAAATGAGAAAAAGTTTGGAATTTATCCTAGGAATGCAATACAGCCCTTCAAATTTTCGCAATTCGTTAATATTTCGCATAATCACGAAAATTCGCGTTTTCCCCATAGGCGCCAATGCTAAATAACCAACATACAGAGCCCAGTATTTCACCGCGCAATCTCGAAAATCGCGGGGATACCGCTGACTCGTTTACTCCCTATAGGAGTTCACCGCGACTGGAGGACAAGCTGTGTGACACATTATGTAATAGGCAAAATAGGTCAGGAGCAGTAGCGCAATTTGGGCTCTTGGTAAAATGGGTCAAACTTTAAAAAATCAAAATAATTCTTTTTATGACAGAAAAAATCTTTTAAAATCTTTAGATACCAGAGTAGTACCTCATCTTCCGTCATGCCAAATTTGAAATTTTTCCTTTCATTTATTGCATTTTGACAGGTGTTATTAGTCTAACTTCTTTCACCTTGACCCTTGTGTCCCCCGACAATGGCGGCCCCAATGGCCAAACTCATGCATGGCCTATAGTAGATGATAAATCGTCTAGTCTAGATCTACCCTTGGCTCATATCTTCGTAACTAATTTGGCTGATCAGGGAAAATTTGATCAGGGTCCCATGATCAGTGAATTTACCAAAATGTCTTGTGTTATTGCAAAATAGTGTCAAAGAGGAATTATTAGTTGTAAGATGTATTCATGATAGACAGAATTTCTGATCATGGGACCCTGATTAAATTTTCCCTGCTCAGTCAAAATAGTTACGAAGATATGGGCCCTGGACTATTTGCCCTCTGATCCAGGCGATATGCTCAAATGAAACGGTAGATCTGCTCTTTTGTTTCATCAGGTTAATTCTGGCAGTAGACTAAAGGCCTTCTGGCCTAGCTCTAGAACTCTAGCACAGCTTAACTATGTAAGTTGGAGCCCGGCCGCATATGCATGTAACCTTTTTTTTAAAATTATTATTATTATTTCACCAATATTAAATACATAAGTTCTTTCTTGGCGTTGATGTAACATGAGATGAGTATGCAATATGAAATACATGAATGGTCAATGGATAAATCAATGTTATTAACTTGCGATGCAGTTACACTTCATGCATAGTCTAGTTTCATAATCTCATGTTTGAAACTTAGTCTTGAGTCAATATGTTGTGCTTTTGCAGGTTAACTGCACATCCCATAGACGCATACCTCTGTTATAACAACTGTTGAATACCCAGGTTGATAACGTATACTCATGAAGAAATTTCACTTTCGCACTACCATGCTACTGTGATGATTTAAGACCAGATTCATGAGGTTATATAGGTTCTTTTAATGTTAACTTTAAGATACAGGCTAGTGGTAGTTTCGACGCATCGTGCGTTGTGAGCAATGATGCTGTTTATCAAACATACAGTAGGTCGGCGGTGACGCCGTTCGCGAGGATCGCTACATCCCCCTTCTTTAGTATAGTCACTATCATAGTCTTTGGTATAGTCTTTTACGGCTGAAAGAAATATTCATAAGTAGCACCCAATAAATGTCTTTTCAAAGGTCTTGGTCTTCTGGCAATGTTCATGTGTTCATATAGCTCTAATATTAGCTTTTACTTTAGGTTACTCAATGACTAGGTATGGATAATAAGGTTTTCTGAAATAGAAACAAACATCAATGTTATCAAGTTTCATGGCAATAAGTCAGTGTCTTTTCTTCAACACAACACATCTTCACAGGTCCAGTTTGAGTGGTTTTGACACTACTCTTCCAGAGCGAGTAGTGCGCGGGACCGCTTCCAGCGCTGGCGGGCTCGGCCGCTTAGGTGGGCTAAGAGCAGTTTTGCTACTCTCAGTGGTCACGGGTCTCACGGTGTGACCTTTAGGTGTACCAGGCACATCAGGCCTAGTTGTAGGTGTTGCGCTGTCCCATGTCCTGCTGGGGTTGTGGGACATCAAGGAGGTGCCTCCGATTCCTGCGTAGAGTCACCCCTTGAGGTGTTTGAACCGTGTACGATCGCGGTTCAGGGCACTTACTTAACACTTTGCCCGGGGCCCACAGTCCTGATCTGTGGTCCTGAACACGAACAATTTGTCCTGGAATGAGCGGTGCTAGATCCCTCGCTCTTTTTTTTCGTGAAACTCCTTTTGAGTCGCCTGTCGTTCCTCCAACCTGAGGCGGACCTGGTCCTTTAGGTCCACAGAGTTCTTAATGCGGACAGGGACGTTCCCCTGGATCTTGCGCTTGTATAGAAGCTCGGCAGGGCTTGGTATTACGCTGTCTATGGGGGTCGTGCGCAGGCATAGCAGTGCCATCTGGCTGTTGAAGTTACTCGCCTGAGCTTTCTTGAGGGTGTTCTTCACTGTTTGGATCGTACGCTCGATAAATCCATTTGACTGCGGATAGTGGGGTGAGGATGTGATGTGTGTAAATCCCCATGACTCGGCAAACTGCTTGTAGTTTACAGAGTCGTAATGTCCACCATTATCGCTGATCACCTTTGCAGGGATCCCGTGCTCTGCGAAGATCTCCATCGTGGCGTGGACAACCACTTGGCTCGTGCATGGCTGTGGCATTTTCCTGATGATCGGGAATTTGCTGTAGTAGTCCGCTACGATAAGAAATGGTTGGCCTTCCAGTTGGAATAGATCGGTGCCAATAACTTGCCATGGTCTCGTGGGGAGTTCGTGCTGTTTCAGAGTCTCGTGTGGGAGAGACTTCTGGTACTCCTGGCATTTGTCACAGCCTCGCACGAGCTGTTCGATATCCTTGTTGATATTCACCCAATACACACAGTCCTTGGCTCGGAGTTTGGTTTTCTCAATACCTTGGTGTCCCATGTGTAGTTTGGTTAGGATACGCTCCTGGACGGTCTTCGGAATAATCACACGATCACCTTTTAGAATGAGTCCATCCTCTACTGACAGTTCATCGCGAAACGACCAGTAAGGTCGGAGCTCGTTCGGGAGCTCTTTGATGTTCGCGGGCCATCCATGTACAACTATCTCCTTGAGCTCACACAGGATATGGTCCTTTGATGTTTCATCGCGTATGTTGTTCAGACGTTCCTCTGTGAACTGTACGATGTTCAGCTGCATGTCTAGGTTGATCAAGCCTTTGTTCCTGCTCGAACCCCGCGATAGTCCATCTGCGACGACCATCTCCTTCCCTGGACGGTACTTAATGGTCACATCGTATGGCTGGAGTCGCAGCAGCATCCTCTGTAGTCTTGGAGGGGCCGCGGTGAGGGGTTTGTGCTAGATCATTTCTAACGGCTTGTGGTCACTTTCTACTATAAAGTGTTTCCTGTAGACATAAGTGTGAAATCGTTCACACCCGAACACAACTGCGAGCAGTTCACGTTCAATGTTCGCATACCTCTTCTCGGTGTCTGTCAGCGACTTTGAGGCGAACGCGATCGGCTTTCCGTTCTGCGTCAGCACTGCCCCCAGTCCTCTTCCAGACGCGTCTACCTGGATTGTGGTTTCCTTATCCTGATCGAAGTACGTCAGTGTCGTCTCTTTGCAGATCAAGGACTTCACCTTGTCAAACGCCTTTCTGTGTGATGACGTCCAGGTGAATTCCACGTCTTCCTTCAGTAGCGCTCGTAGGTCGGCTGTGTTTTCGGACAGGTCTGGAATGAATGGGGACATGTACGTCACCATCCCGAGGAACTCCTGCAGCTCGCGTTTTGTCTGCGGTGGGTCCAACCCTTTAATGTCCTCAACCTTCTTAGGGTCGGGGTTGACGCCGTTCTTTGTGTATACCATACCGAAGAACTCGATTCGTGGCGTCTTAATCGCGCATTTCTCGCTGTTGAGCACTAGTCCGTACTCCTGCGCTTTGGTCATCAAGTTGTGTAGGTTCTCGTCATGCTCTTTCTCCGTCCTACCGTACACAACGACGTCGTCCCTGGGCACCTCTCCAGGAACTGATCCATTCTCTGCTGGATTAAGTCTTGGCTCATTACCAGCCCGAACGGCATTCGGAGGAAACAGTACCTCCCGAATGGACTGTTGAATGTCGTGAGGAGGGACGACTCGTCGTCTAATTTGACCGACCAATAACCGTTCTTTGCGTCTAATTTACTGAAATACTGTGCTCCGCTGAACTTGTGTGTGATTTCGTCCAGTGTCGGAGTCTTATGGTGACATCTCATGATCGCCTTGTTCAGATCCTTGGGATCGAGACAGATCCTTAGTTTCCCGTTCGACTTTCGGGACATCACAAGGCTGCTCACCCAGTCTGTCGGTTTGTCCACTTTTCAGATTACCCCCTCCTTCTCCATTTTGTTGAGTTCGGACTGCAGCTCGTCCTTCAGGTGGATTGAGCACTTCCGTGGTGCGTGTATTATCGGCTGAGTTCCTTCCTTAAGAACGATGTGGTACGTCCCCGGGAACTCACCAATCCTATCGAACTGCGTCGGGTACATCCTCTTTAGGTCTTCTACCGAATCTACTTTCTTGTCGCTCATCTTAACTTCGCAGTGAAGCGTGACTAGTTTGAATTTTACGGAACTTGGCATACCGAGTATCGCTGGTCTGTCCACGTCTGTAATAAAGAACTCGGTCTGTTTCCAGTCTTTATCCTTGTAACGGCACGGGAGAGCCACGGACCCATAATGGGGAAGGGTTCCTCCGCCATATGCTGTGAGGGTCGTGCGCTTGTCCTTTCCCACGTCTGGTTTCGGTTTTCCGTCACAGTCAATTTTCTCCGGGTAGAGTTTTCGGAACATCCGGAGCGGCAGTGTATTGCCTTGAGCGCCTGTATCGACCTTCACCCTTATGTCTGCGATCACCTTGCTGTCATGCTTTGCTTGGATTTACGCGTAGGCCTCGTCACAATTTTCGCTGTTTTCTGTCGGCCTGTCGATACTCGCCATTTTTATGGTGTCAAGTGTCAGATGTTCGAACTGTTCCCCTCCGTAATCGTCTTCGTCGGAGTCATCGTCGGAGTCCTGACCCATGGCGTGAACTGCGCGTTTCTTCTTATACTGCCCCTTATACTGTGGTTTCTTGTTGCCCGGCTGTCCCTTGTATTTCTCCTTGGCGTGTTCGCCGCGTTTCGTGTCGCTGTCCTTATTCTGGGAACATCCGATTTTCCAGTGATTTTTCCCTTTACACTGGACGCAGGTATCGCCATACGCTGGGCACGCCTCCCGTCGGTGCGCATGGTGACGTCCACAAAACCAACACGGCTTACCGGTCTTATG
Source organism: Lepidonotus clava (assembly GCA_936440205.1). Lineage (NCBI taxonomy): Eukaryota > Metazoa > Annelida > Polychaeta > Phyllodocida > Polynoidae > Lepidonotus > Lepidonotus clava. The sequence continues at coordinate 22,383,481 of OW387139.1, forward strand.
GCTGACTGCATTCACGGTGACTGGCGCTGTCTGGATGGTGGCTAACTGGGCCATGTGTATGACTGACGCTTCTTCAGTACGCGCTAAGTCTACCGCCTCTTCTAGGGTTAGCTTATCCTTCCCAAGTAACGTCTTCTGAAGTTCAGAGAAACAGGTGCCGCTAATTATCTGTTTGATTACCCTCTCTTCGTACTCTTCGTCTGCGAATTTACATTTTAGGGCCTGAAGTTTTAATCTAGACACGTAGGCGTCCTTTTCTTCTTGTTTGTACTTTTGAAGATAGAGTCTAGCTACGCGCCAATTTTCTTTTTTGTCGACCTGCCCCAGAAACTTCTCCCATACTGCGGCAGGATCCTTTTTCTGGGCATCTGTGAGTCTCCAAGAGTTGTACTTTCTAATGCCTGCTTCCCCACTGAACAGCAGAATATGGTCTACCTGCTTTTCTACTTTAACTTCTTTTACGGAGAAATAGAGCTCGCACTGTTGTTTAAACATGCTTACTGCACTGGCTAGGTCGGGGTCTGCCCAATTTATCTTCGGCCTCAAAGCTCCCTCCATTTTGTCACTTTTTCAGGCTGAATTCCTATACTGATTTATGCCTGTGGTGTTGATTCTGCACACTGTCACTGGTTTTCCCTGACTGTCACCACACTGAAGATAGTCTATACACTACTATGTATGCTCCTAGGTTCGTGAACACAGGATATAGTGAGGTTATTTACCCTCAGCTATGGCAAAAGTTCATAGAATGTCAATAGTTTCACTGTGGTTTCACTTTGGCCAGGCTGTGTATTTCAGGCTGGGCCACTTTGGTTTGTTTACTTTGACTTCTGCTTGAAACTTTCTCACCACTCTGCCCAATCTTCTCTTCAAACTTCACTCTGTCCTCTAGCTGCCACCATGTGATGATTTAAGACCAGATTCATGAGGTTATATAGGTTCTTTTAATGTTAATTTTAAGATACAGGCTAGTGGTAGTTTCGACGCATCGTGCGTTGTGAGCAATGATGCTGTTTATCAAACATACAGTAGGTCGGCGGTGACGCCGTTCGCGAGGATCGCTACAGCTACCACACCTTGAAGTAGGGTTTGATTTTTGTGGAGAAAAGCAAACATAACTGTCACAGGTTTATTGTGCATTATTCCAATAGATCTATATTTGCATTTTGATTTCACTAACATTTCGCCTAATGATATTTTTCTTTATTCTAAACAGCTATGGAAAAAGTTTTCGGACTACAATGACAAAAGAAAGTCCTTGAAATACAAACTTCCAGAATCAGACGTCCTCGATCTCTTTGAATCTGTTTGTGAAAACAGTAAAACCTGGGATGGGTAAGTGTTAACCTTCATACATAAAGGCTTAACAGTTCTTAAATGATTCACATAGATCAACGCCGTTCTACATTGGTACATATATACAGTGGTGGACGTAAGTTTTAAAATCTAGGAGCCAGTCGGGCCTCAAGCTTTTGACATCTAGGGGCCCTCACCTAGACATCGAAATTTCTTTTTTTCCAAAGATTCCAGTTTTTTTGTTTTTTATTATAAATTTTGTTATTCATAATTGAAAACAATATTAGAATTAAAATCAAAGCAGTAGAACTGGCGTGCATTGCAAAATATTAAGATGTTAATTATACAATTAGGGTAGTCAAGCTAGTTTTACCTCATGAATTTCTAGGCACCAGTCGGGCCCAGAAGCCAAAAAACTTAGGGACCTGACCCCCTTTTAAAGGCCCTCAGTCCCCTGGGCCCCCCAGCCCCTTGTTATATCCACCTCTGTATAATAATTTGTATGCAGATCTTGAAATTTGTATAGATAAATTTGTTATAGAAAGTACATAAGATTCTGATTTCAAAGTTATCGCCGTACTATGTAAATTTCTGAATAATCATATGAATTGAGAAACAGTTATTATTATTTTAACATCGCAGTGGTTTGAAGAGAACATTAAGAAATAACTTGCATTATACAACGGCCACGTATTCTATCCAGAAAGTTCAATATTCCATATTTTCGCAACGTTACTGTCTCTGATAATAAAGCTGTTATGCAATATTTCAACGTGTAACATCATCATAAATTACTAATTCAACATGCTATCTATCACATTGGAAAGAAATCTTTGAACTCATTGCTAAGTATTTTATGCTTGTTAGTTCTTTTTATGAATTTTTAACTCTTTGTCTGTCAGAGAGAAAGCTGTCAGACAAAAAGTATCAGCAAACACCATTTACCAAAAATATGGGTACATACCTTATGATAATATGAAAGTAGAGTAACTAAGAAATAAATAGTGACTAGTAACTTGTACGCAAATGTCCACCTTTTGCCAAACAATGATATATCTACGGATCAATTCAAATGAGATTCCCACTTAAGTTGATGAGCTCAATGTTTCTTAAACGTTCTGTAATGTTACACAAATTAATCGTATATGTTAGGTATGGTCTCAAGGAGATGAAGCCTACAAAGGAACACCGTCTGGTAGGGGAAGGCCTCCCGAGCCACGACATGCCGGGCGTGATCGCCGGGGGTGGCAAGTGGCCGGGAAGGTAGACGAGTCACTCTTTGACCAGGTCCACAGCTGTCTCTAGGCCAGAGGACAAATGATATGTTTCTTTTCACATCAAATTTTGAACTGTAAAGACATGTTACATTTTCCTTCTACTTACTGTAATTACCTGTAACATATGATATACATATAAATGTAAGAATTGTCATTAATTTCGAATATTAAAAAAAACAATAAGTCTGTCCCGTTAAATTGTCACGAGAAACAAATAATTTCTCTTCTGGCCTATGTTTTGACTGATCGATTGGAATTGACGTCAAACCAGGACACACGTGATGTCCAGTGATTGTGAACAAAAGTCACGGTTTGAAGTCAATACAATCTTGTGGTGTTTGAACTGACACGTGTTCATCTCACATAGTGTGTTGAGTTTATTACCCCACGCACGTTTATACATGCACCGCTGAGTGGCCTATTTCTTTATGCTTGAATGATCTGCACTGCAGATCATTTGGCAACCTCAAAAGGAAATAAAAAAGTCTTTTTTTTTTATGAAATGAGAGAAGCCTCTACTCATATTATGGATTTCTCCATGCCCAAACGACCTGTCCAAGACTTACACTGGCTTGTACTTTGCTTGTACGTGCTATATTTGTCAGAATCCCCCTCGTTATACGTATTGACATACAGATTCCCGACCTGACCTGTTTCGAGATGGTGTACTCCTGCCTATTCGAGATAGTGGGCCCCAACCTGGTTTATAGTCCTGGCTTATCTCGGAGCAATGGTAGCGGTAATGGCCATGATGGTTGTAAAGTCATATACATATCCTAATAATACCCCTCCCTTTTCAGTTATGGTATGAAGGTTGTGGATAAGGCCCACCGTCTATCTGGGCAGGGCCTGCCAACTGAGGAGGTACCGGGCATCACGGCAGGAGGGGGCAAGTGGCCCGGCAGGTAGGAACTGGTGGTGGCATAGTACCTTTCATATTTAGTTAAAAATGCTCGTCATGATATGATTGAAAAATATGTAATAGTTCAGAGCGGCAGCCAATGTAATATGTGTTGCACTAGCTTGATTTCACAACCAAAACATACTCTGAGCAGTTCGTCCTGGTCTATAGAAGGAACTTTTCTAGTGTTATTGTTTACACCTACTTTGTAATACTCCAAATGAAAATTTCGAAGATAAAAAAACTCTTTGAACAGTGTGCATATAAGGCACACAGAACAATATTGTTAGGGAAATAGGCTCCTGCAATGCATTTACATGTATAGGTATAGATTTAGGGTTTGGCAAAGGAGGGTTCCTTCAAAAATGAGGAGAGAATCGCGGCACAAAATATTTGACAGGTCATATATTATAGTGGGCAGAATATATGCTACATTGTAATATTGAAACACAACATTGGTCTACATACTGTATAACTGATACAATTGGTCAAATGCCATTCATAAATTCATTTGTACCAGTGCGGTGACGGGCTCTCAAAAACAAAGCAAATTACTCTACTCATTTTTGTAAGCAACTGTTCCCTGTTTAATGTTAAATTAGACTCTGCATGATCAGTGACACCCAAATCCAGAAATTTCAATTTGTTTTATCCGTTCATTTTTCAACTTTTCTTGTTTCAGACTGTGTATGAATAATAGAATGATTATAATTTTGGTAGATTTATTTCATTTGCAGGTTGTATGCAGAAACTTGTAGCCGAGATGGACGATACATATGATTGAAAGAGTCTAATTTCTTTTTAAACATTTATTAGACACTTAGATCCATTTCCATTCTTTAATTTGAATAACAATTTCAATTGATTCCAGTTATGGCATCAAACAGGTGAAGAAGGTGAATCGTTTGGCGGGTCCTGGTATGAGCACTTACGAAATCCCCGGCATAACGGCCAGTGGCGGAAAGTGGCCCGTCAGGTACCCGGAATGAGAGGGCCACTGATAGTGGGGACATAAAACCTGTATTTAAGGCCTATTCAAAGTCAATAAAACTATTCTGGTGAATTGTTAGAAGGAGTGGGGTAAATGTTATCCGCGAAATTTAAGCATCATGAACAGGTTCTACGAAAATTTGATTGGTTGTTGCCTCAGTGTTCTAAGAACCAAAATCCGTAGTCCTGTTGTAAGTTGCTGCACGATGGATGCTTCGTTGGTATATATTATATGGTCGGTATTCATGATTTTTTTTGGGAAAAATGTTTATATATAACTCGAGATGCTGTGTCGATGCCATCCCCCTATACGTTTGGTGTTAATATTCTATTTTAGACCCTCCTCACCGAGAGCATGGCCACAACGCTGTCTTCAAAGTATCCTCCCTGGAGTCATTTTATTATTTATTTGAGTGTATGCTGACTGTTGTTGACTTAATCAATACCTGCATACCCGTTAATGTCAATGTACTGGCACACGAAGATGACGCCGATGAATACAGTTGTGTGTAGCACATAAGTACAAACAGCATTAAGGCTGTATTCCACATACCAATTTTGCTGATGGTTTTAAAAATCGGGAGTTGGAATAAAGAACAAAAATAGAAATACTATACATCACTAGAAAGGTCTTACGATTCTCTTTAAATGATATATAGTATGTGAGGACTAATACTATATTATCAAAGAAAATCAACCAATTGCAAAATCTGCAGTATCAAAATCGGTATGTGGAATGCGGGCTTCAGTTTAATGCCAGCCTATCCCTTTCTACCCCGACCTCGTTTCCTTTCTGCACGAGTGAGTGGTGAAAATACACTAACCCTCTCCTTGTTTATAAATATGTATGATCGTATGCATTCAAACAAATGAAGACTTTAACTTACTCTAAAGTAAGGTATATGTAAATCTCTTATTCTAATTTTAGTATCGTTCGTAATCTTTCGTAAATACCTAACCATATATTCAGATGATTGACCTAAAGAACAGTATTACTTGTACATAATTATGGTCGCAATCACTCTTTCTGCTATTAATTAAAAAGCTGCACTAGAAATATTCAGATAAGTAATTAAGAAATGCCTTATAATTCGTAGACATTTTCAAAATATCACAGATTTATAATGAATTTGTACCACTTTTTCTTTTATCCTCCCCATCCCTCGCAGGCTACAGGACATGTGTGAACAATACGCGGGCGAGCTGGGCGAGCTGGTCGTCTACAACGAATACAAAAAGGCCCCCAAGACGCGGCAGGGCCTGGAGGACTACCTGTGTCGGGGGCAGGGTATCCGGGGCGACTGTGTGGACGCCGACCGCGGCACCAAGGACGAGCTTTAACCATGCTCATCTAGCGCACTCAAAGACGCCACCTTTCGGAGGACTAAATTCTGATTTTTTTAAAATGATTGAACTATTGGGAGGTATTTTTAAAATAACTATAAATCCATCCGTTCATTTAAAAAGATAATTAATTTTAAAGTGGAACGGGATTTGTTTCTGATATTTCATTTCCGAACAAAAAATTGTCTTTTTATCCGCATATCTTGGGTCACTTTTTCTAACGTTTTAAGAAAGGCATCTTCAAACCGGTCTACACAGCTAAGTGAATCTAACATTTAAGGCTACGTGCACTATATTTATTGTAGAAATAATTGTGTTGAGGGATTTTTCCCTATAAATGTGTATCGGTAATGTTTTACTGAATGTTCTTCAAATTGGTATCACTGTAGATACGCTTTGTGATTTGTGTGTATGGTGTGTATCGGTAATGTTTTACTGAATGTTCTTCAAATTGGTATCACTGTAGATACGCTTTGTGATTTGTGTGTATGGTGTGAAAATTCTGCTTGAAATATCACAAAAGTATGCTCTCACCACAAGAACAGAGCCATCCATATCGTTGATGGGGGGTTAGAAGTAAAATTGACAGGGAACCTGGAATTGGGTTCCATCATTATATAATCACAAAATGTTGATATTATTCTTGGAATTCAGGATATCAAATATTGTCTAGATAATCACGATTCGCCCTAGCTACGGCAGTCACCGTAAAGTTGTATTGTAGCAATAGACATGCACATTTCAGATGCATCTAGTTTTGTCAAAGTGATCTTCTTTTCGGGGACCAACAATTTTTAGTATATTGTTTACATTCCAGATTAATGAGACTTATGAGTACTTAATTTACATGTATATATATATATATAAACTAGAGAAAACTAACAAGTGCCTCAAATGATAGTACTTAACGCTTTAAATTAATTATTAGATATAATAACGAAGAACCTTTGTCAAGAGAAGTTAAAACCATATGAAAACAGAATAGTAATACATACGTAAATAGCAGTGAAAATATTTTGTTTGAATATCTTTTGTCCAAACGGTTGTCATGAGATTTACAGAATTTGGTAACATTAAGTCCATACTATAACCAGATCAAATCTGGTTATAGTATGAACAACCAAAATACAAAAAAATGTTTAGTATAATTTGCTGGAAAGATTCTCGTTGGCACTGGTGCTACCTCTAACAAAAGTGCAATATGCTGCTTATGATGTATCTCAAAACATATTCGCTACTAAGTCATAATAGGATGACAGTCTCTCATGTGTTTGTCTGTGATGCCCGTTACCAACAAATTTGTCAATATTTAGCATTATATTTGTGTAATCTTGCCTTTTAATCTTTTGAGATCAACATTTGTTTGAAAGCCATACTTGAATAAGATCAGCATTATCAGAACAAGTTTCATTGAGGTGTTTGGCGAGTCAAAGACTTAATAGTTGTGAATGTATGAGGCATTACTCAGTATAATGTATAACAAACGATTTTGATCTCTAGTAATATTTGGGTGTTAAATAACGGCTAGAGAAGCAGAGATTTTATGATAGCCCGGAACAAAAAGCAGTGGGAATACAGTGTATACTGCATATAGAATCAGTGTCAACTTGCAGTAGCATTTCAGTGGTATATGAGTGCGAGTAGTCGTTGAACAGTGGTAAATCAGTATGTCCAAAATATTTAAAAGAGATAGGGTGTACAATCAGTAGCATTTCAGTAGGTAATTTAAATATTTCGGACATACTGATTTAAGAAGGATACACCGCCATTTGTTCCGAGATTTGTATGGGTTTTCTAAAAATAATTGCAATCTTCCCGAAACTGCTATTGTGAATTGTGTATCTAATTAAGCGTGACATTCTGAAATGCACTTTTCCTTTTTTTGAAAATAAAACAATCCATAATTAAAGAAAAATTATATCGCCTTCCTCTGTCCATCATTTACACCCCCACCCCCCACCTTGAATGTCCATGAAACTTCTATTGAAGCAGGCATTACATTGTATACCTTGGAAGAATGCACCTTCATATCAAAAACAAGCAAATTAGCTACAAAGTTCGGCTCATGTATGAGCGATGGTCGTCCCTCTGTAAACTAAAGGCTCTCCTAATACCAGAGGGCTATGTGTAATATGGGCTATAGGTACTGACCAACACTCCTACTGTCATACACAGCTCAGGGAGGGGTTTAGGAAAGGGCTACTACTAGGTCCTAGTACTGAGTGACCTATCACTCATCCACCTGTGACTGCCCACCTGCAGGTGACAGTGGAGGTCCTAATGTGAGGGGTTGGGGCTGTTTAGCTCAGGCATTGGTTATGTAACCTACTTCTAGCTTCTCACACTGCCTGATTCTAACAACAATTGGAGGACAATGCCTTTCAACAGCTGAACATGAGATTGTGTAACCGGTCATTGAGAACAAAGAGAATTAAATGGTTAAAGACATGACTGATCGAGGGAGTCCCCACCATTAGCTACTATACTACATAGATATAACTAGGACTCCCAAAAACTATTATATGCAGCAGCCGATTAAACATCCAATTTTCGGTATAAATAGTGTACGAACGAGACCCTCCGAGAGTCAGGACCTAAAGATAATTCACGGCATTGCCTCTGGCATAACTCATGTGTAGAAGTCAGTCATAAGTGTTTAGCAAAACGATATGTAATAGAATGAAATTCGTATAAACCTCTCTTATCTCTTGTAATTGGATCATACCCTCCCATGGAGAAATATTTTCTCTTCGGATTTGGTCAATTCAACACGCTAGGTTTGAGGAATTGCTCCCGAGCAGCCTCAGCTTTCCCATAGTGGTGGCTCATTTCACACAAGGACCTTGGCCAGCAGAAATATAACTGTACCAACAAAGTAAACGTTTTTTTCACTTTTCACTTTATTTACCTCTAAGGACGTGTGCATAGAAATATTGGATCTCTTTGTAAGCTCTATCTACATAACATAATATCTGATGCACTGAGTCTCATCCAAAACATACTTAATCTCGTTCCATGATAAATAATCGGACGCCAGATCAGGACAACAAATACTCTATTTGGTCATCTTACCCATTTGCACATGCCACTTACAGTTACACGCTGATATCTTATTAGGATTATTTATGATACTACTATAACGCACCATCATAGTTTACTTGCTTCTTTAAGAAGTTTCACAGCAGCTGTGGCAGAGTCTATACACCCATCAAAACGGGAGGCTTCGGCGAAGGCGTCCCCAGCCAGGATCAGGGGAGGCTTAGCGTGGAGGAGCACCGCTCCTGGACTGCCTTCGTAACCGTGGTGCACCTGGAACAAACAAAAAATGAGGACTGTTAATTTCAAAACGTTTCCTTCCGACAAGAGTTTTTACAGTCCTTGTGCTGACTGTGTCGCGAGACCATTTCCTGATAATCACACGTGTGATCACCAAAATCAATCATACTAGACGAAAACTGTATTTCAAAATTTCATATACATGCATTCGTTTGAAATGAATAATTATGCTCAAATGCATGTTCTAGATGTTTATTGTTGATGATAAATTACTTTATGGAATAAGGTATCTTTAACGCACAGACTGGTGCTGTAATTTGCTCTGTGATGTTCCTAATGTCTACCTGTGAAAACCTCCACTTGTGGTTCTTGACGGCGTCGGGCGGGGGTAGTTCTGGGAGCAGCTCACGTACCCGGGGCAGGAGGTGCTCCGAGCAGACCGTGTCCTTGTCCTCCTCCAGGTGCGACAGGCTGAAGGGCACCGAGGCGTGCACCGCTACCGACGTCACGGAGTCGGCACTGTCTATAATAACATTTCAGTGAGTTTTTAAATTTCTTTTTAAAATTGAATTCGACTATCTGATTATCCAATTCAGAATTTAGAAGTCATCTCCCTTTGGAATGTTAATACAATTGATTGCTATATAATACTAGAAATCTCTTCTTTGTTAATGTTATTTTAATCTACAAACAAAAGAATACTTTTTCTCAGATTTATATGACAACAAAAAATATCTACGATAGGCGCATTATGCATCGCTATAGTGGGCAGTTTAGACTAACGATAACTAGTAAACCGGAATGGGGGAAAAGCCTACAGGGGAAGTACTTGAGTGCAATTAAACCAACCTTTCTCTCTTTTCTTGGAATCGATGGCAACAAAACGTATGACTTTGTCAGAAATGTACTTGGCACACCATCGGACATCTATCGTTGTGCCCGCCTTGTAGAACAAGCCGAGGGCAAACCGTGAGGAATATGTCACGGCTTCTAACTTCTTTTTCAAGTCAGGCTCATTGTCTAAACGAGATCAAACTTATGGTATCAAACAATAAACACGTATTCTCTAAATGTGCTGTCTAAATTTAGGGGCAATGTAATGAGTAATCTGGGTTCATTATTAATATAAGATGACGGATCTAAAAGGAAATGTATAAAAGAAGAAATTGATTCACAATGAAAAGATCATAATATTCTTTAATAAGTATATTCAAGTATGCCACAAGGTCACATTTCTATATCTCACTGATGTTACTATCTTTCTATTTCTGAGCACAGTAGTATAATGATCTCCAAGTGACACAGGCGCGATAAGAAAACTGATGGGCCTACCTATTAGAGATTTTACTGTCCCAGTTAGTCCTAACATTTGTGGCACAGGCATGGTCAGTATAAGGCTGTCGGCAATACTAGTCTTCCCTTCAGACGTAGTAATCTTCCAACGCCCATCTTGTTCCTCGCAGGAAGAAACTTGTTGGTTGAATTCCACGTTAGCTCCTTCAAAATAAGATATCATTAACGAGTACTGATATTTTTTCACAGCATAACATCATTTCACAGCAATTGTCTCTAATACTAATAGTAATAGGTGGAGGAAATCAAGCTAATGTGATATCTTTAAGTCGATTTACTTAATTTACCTTGTTCATTGTATCCACAATCAATAAGACACATTTTTCTGTCCTTTAGAATGAAAAAAACATAGCTTGGTGCCAGGGAATAACCATCTATAATGTTCAATTACCTTGCTGCCAATGAGGTTGTCTGAAGATGGGGTGGGGGAGGGAGCAGTGGAGGGAGCCATTCAAGGTCAAAGGAGATATAGATTTCTGTTTATTTGTTTGCCCTTATTACCATTAGAATAAAAATCAATTAGAAATGAAGATATGTTACCTAATTAAGTGTGATAAATCAAATGCATGTTTAATGTATGTCTCAGTGCTGTCTCCAAATCATTGCGATGCTAAACAAGAAGACATCTCCGGGCTGTAAAAACTACTTTGGTGGAGAATACTCATCTATAATGATCAATGACCTTTGCAAGCTATTGATTCTGCAAACAAATTGCATAACCCAGTACACATTCATTTTACGCATAAAAGACTGAAAATCTAATGGTAAGCCTCTGGGGGGCAATTACTAATGCCCACTCTAGGATGCCTCCAAAGCAAAAGTCTGACAGTCGTTTTAATTTTCTGCATTTTAGTATAACTTAGGTACCGCAGGGGCGGATCCAGAGAGAGAGAGAGAGTGGGGGGGGGGGGGGGGGGTCCAGGGGATCCTGATCCCCTCCTTTTCGTGGACCCTAAACTAGGCAAAGAGGGGAAAATGTTGCACATGTGTGTGCAAGTGCATGCATTTTTAGTAATTAGCCTATAGGCTGACCCCCTCCTTTTGAAAATCCTGGATCTGCCTCTGTAGTACCATTACTCAGGATAAGGAATCATAAAAGAATACTTGCACCTTAAGATATATATCACTTAAAAGTATTTTTCTTTGATAAAAGCGAACCACAAATCTATCAAATGAAGCTATAACTGACTGGAAATGTATCATTAGCTCGAATTTTATTGACTTACCAGATGTATTGATGAAATGCTTGACTAGGGAGCTGGTACCATTGGGAGCAACAAAATGATTAGTGTCACCGGAAAAACGATTTTCTCCTTCTATGAGGCCAGTAAGTGGCTTCAGCAAACCGCCCACTTCAAGTTCTTTATAAATGCTGAAAAAAAAGAGGAGAAGGGGAACTAGATACTTGAAACTAGCTCATAAGTCTATCGAGACCTTGTATCTGAATCTGAATTGGCATTGTGATAGCTTTAACAATACCAACACAGTGTTCGAAATTAAGGGTGCACCCTGCACCCTGTGTGCACAATTTGGCTGCCGGGTGCAGACTTTTCAGGAGGCATGCACCCGGCATGTGCATGCTTTTTCAACAGCATAAATGGCATTACATAGTAGTGTGTGCATCAGAAATATGCCGGGTGCATGATTTTAACCCCCTATGCACCCGGCGTGTGCATAAAATAAATCCTTAATTTCGAACACTGCAACAATGGGAACACATAAATCCTCTTACAAAGGTGAAACTACTTTATAGAATGACTGACAGGAAGGAAGTGGGAAGCACTTAATTTTGATCATCGAGGGTCCCACACTCAAATTTCATTTTCAAATTCCCTGTGTTTTCCCTGTCCCAGGCAATTTTTCCCAGTGTCATTCCCAGCAAGTTGTTCAAAGTTAAAAGCCTTTGCATGCAGGAGAATTTTGTAGAAGAAGTAAAATCCCTTATATTTTGAGTATCAGGAATTTGTAAAACCTTGCCAAATGAAATTGCCTGTGTTTTGGTAAAATCATTTTTGTTGTTGCCATTTTCCCCTTTCCCCTATGCAGTGGGGACCCTGTAAGAAGATTCTAGATAACGAAACTAACGGTAAATACAAGACAATGTGTATAGTCGTCACGCTAAGCTAAACCCCATATAGCTCAGTTAAATTGTCAAGACTTTTTCACGAATTCTGTCACCAGCTTAATTTCAGTTTCGCCCCTACTGAGGCCAACCTTAAAAAAAAGTTGTTTCCTGTCCAGCGGGCAGCCAGAAAAACACCCAGTCGGGAGGTCGGAAAATCTTTTTTTTCCCACCCATTTTTTTCTTGTAAGGCTATAACTGAAAATTTTGAAGAAGCTTTCTTCAAAAAATGAGAGAAAAAAGTTTCCAGTCGGCCCTAAAATACTCAGATAGGAAACAAACTTTTTTAAAGGGTGGCCTGAGTTGTGTGATAAACCGAATATAAAAGATGGCTAATGGCCCTCCAGTCCCTCCAGGATTCGAACCCATAACATAGGTGTTTGGAGGGGGTTGCTAACCCTTACACTATGAAGCCACAGAGAGGATGAGAGGGGAACTAAATAATGGTGTCATGACCTAATTTTCTGGTTCCCACAGGTTCTTTAAAAACCTGGTTAACAAATCAGCAACCAAATGTACTGGCTTGTAACAGCCTATTTCACTGATTCTTGGTACTGTATGGCCTAGAGAAAGTATTCGTCCCTGGATATTCCCATCCCATCCCGTACGAGGTAGGGACTTGCGGTGCAGGCTAGGTATGGCCTGAAGTAAGTTTAGTGTGTAGACTGTAACATGTGAAAGGACGTAATTTTAGAAGTATTTAATAATCATTCAATACGTATGAGGATCTCACTCTTTGTGCTGCTTGTAGTAGTGGGGAGATGCTGATATGTACTGGGCCCCGAGGTCAACGCTGCCACCACAATCTGGTGGACCTCGGCTGGTAGACATACGACCACCTGAAATAAATGGAAAGAAGCCATAGAACTCTGAAGCATTATGTTGTGATAGCTGATTTAGAGTATTTTCCTGTAGGTCAATTTTGGCCATCGGTATTTCTATTTGATAACACTAGGACATGACCAAGACCAAACTGGATCCAAAAAGAGAAATTAAGACATCTATGTGCAAAAAAAAAAAGTATGTACAACACATGTAGACTATTTCCTTGGAGGCTGCATTTGAAATCTCAAGATTACCATTTTTAATTTCTAAAACATATGTTCGAGTCCTTTTTAAGAACCTTGGTCCTTAAATGGTCTGAACAAAGTCTTAAATAGATTTTCAAAAATGAGTGAGCCTACTAGGCATAGATCTAGATCTAGCTTTAGTGTAGTCTAGACTAGACTAGATCGAACTAGTAGAGGCCCAGCTTGGGAGGAGCTAATCTAGATCTAATAGAATTTCTTTTTGTTAGACAGTTGTTCTCCAGGAAATTCCCGTATTTGATACCAAATTGCAATTAGATCTATTTCTGTAACATTGAATACGGCCATTGAACAGAATAGATGGGAATATTCTTTTTCAAAAAATCACGTGTTTGGCATTAACACTGGCCCATTGGCCAAAGGCCGACAATTTGAGAGCAGGGCCAACAATTTTCACCAAAAACAGTATCAAATTGGCCCTTATGGCCAACAGACAAGGGTCTTTTGCCCCCTACTGACCTATTTTGTGCACAAGATTTTCAAAATTTGCAGTTTTTTTTTTTTTATAAATCAGGGCTAATTCTAGTTCTACGTGTTAGACAATGTGCTTTTGAAAAATACAAAATAATAAAAAGCTGTCAGGGCCAACTTTGTAAGCAAATTTGAAGTCTCTTTGGTAGGCCTTAGTTAAACAAACGAACAAAAGCTGGAATAAATGTTTTCAATCTAGACATGTCTACCCTAATTTTTTCAACCTAGACTCTATGGCCTAAACTCCCCCCACCTTGCCTAATAGGCTACAAGATCTAGACTCTAGGCCAAAAATTGAAAAAAAATTCTGTTTAGGTAGTCTAACCCTACCTACCCTAAATTTTTGGCCCTACCCTAACTTTTTTTGAGGAAATGTTTAATTATCTTTTTTCAAAATCCAAAAGAATTGACCTATAACAGCATGGAAAACCATAAAACAGCAGATAGTCTAGATGCTCAGGGCATGTATTTAAAATGCTAAAAATGTTTTTTGAGGATATTTGGAATATTTCTTTATTTCCAACACTGCCCAGGTCTCTTTGGTAAGTAAAAAAAAATGCAAAAAATATAAAATAATGTTTCGACCTAGATCGACCTACCCTATTTTTTTCGGCCCATGTTAGAGTAGAGGAACCAGTTTTCGCGCACTAAGGACCAAAAAATACGTTTCAACAAAATATTTAGAGTAAAAATGAATTTATTAACTCTTTTTTCACCTACATATAGTGGAATAACGTCTATGTACATAATCATAATAAAAAAAAGTTTGAAAATATTTTTGTATAATATCACAATGTTTTACTATCAGAAGGTAATTCTTCAATTTTCGCGCACCTGGAGCCTATTTTCGCGCATTTTGGCATCAGTTTTCTCGCATTTATGCATTTTTAAGTGTAAAATGAATGAAATATTTAATAGAAAGAAAATATCATGCATGGAGCATCAGAAAAAGATTATCTATTGATATCTGTTATAGAAAATAATTCCTGACCTCTTGATAACTCGTAATAATGCAATTAGAAATGCTATATTGCCTGGCAAAATCTAAATAACAGGTTCATGAAAAAAGGGAAGAAAAACGCATATTTGTGCATTTTCAATAAATGACTAAACCATTATTAATTCGCTTAGTAAAAGACATAGAAAAAAGTTTGCATTTACTCTGGTTGATATTACTTTAAGAAAGTGTCTTTTAATTATGTGATGGCTGAATTTGAAAAAATAAAAAAATTCTATGAAAAAAATATGGAAAAATTAGGAAAATTCAGAAAAATACGTGAAAAATGCGCGAAAACTAGCAACTGCCTAATTTTTTGTCATTAGTTTTCGCGCAGTGGTCTATTTTCTATAATGCATTTAAAAAATTACATTTCTGATATTTATATTAAGACACATTACCTTAAACTAATATCCTTACATTTTTGAGGTTTTACTCATTTATTTGATTTAGGAATTCATATTTTGATTTCTTATTTGAGAAAATTTGATATTATAAGGTTCCCGCCATTTCCCTAATTAAAATAGACATCACTTCATGTTTTTTACTGCTAGAGTCCATAAATATTTGCAAATTTCCACAAATAAACTCAAATTTATTCAACCAGGACACCCTGATATATTTCAGTGGAAAAAAACAGGTTTCTGATGGTTTTACAAAAAATGCGTTCATAAAAATGCATAACATGTGCGGAAACTAGTGCTGCGCGGAAACTGGCTCCTCTACTAGGCACACCACGATCACTCAATTCTGTCAATTTCTGCATAAATTTTGCAATTTTTTTTGTGACCAAAAATGGACTAGAAAAAAATTTTAAGGTAGAAAGCTGTACCCGACGGTGAGATAAGAACTTCGACATATTCCCTGAAAACTTTTCTATTTAAAAAGAATACACTAAAAATTATCAAATAATGCGCAAATATTCATTTAAAATGCGCAAAAATGTGTTTATCTTCATAAAAACTGACAGAATTTCTACCTCATTTTCACTATTGTTTTTTTTAAATATCTTTTGTCCTAGAAAACATAAAAACATTTGGCAAAAAGCATGAGATTATACACCCTTCTTACTAAAGGTGGCACCCCCTCTTGGCAGAAATGTGAACGCTAGTGAGGGGAGTGCAGTCTGCAGCACTGGTCCCTTGGCTTGGAGCAGAGTTGAGTGAGGATTGGTGCCTATTTAGATAGTCTGCACTTGTTAGTAGTGTACAGAATGTATGTGTGGGGGAAAGGTGGGAGGGGGGTTAGTTGTGGTTGTTCACACCAGTTCAGTTCCACAGCCCAGGGCCCCTAAACACCCACTCAAGCTGAGGTACAAAACAATTCCTGTTGTTGAGTACCTGTCATTGACTTGTGTTTAGAGATGATTCCTTTCAAAATAAAAGTAAATCTTGTCTCAAAGATTCCTTAATGTATCTAAACTGCATCTCTTACCATGAAATTAGGTTACTGGTAGCATAGAACAGATATTTTTACATGCAGATATGAGTGCTAAAAATTATCAGTTTACTTTATTGTTAGTGTATTGATTGGATTTAAACAAAAAGTTCAAAATAGTCCCTGTGTTAGCCTATATATGCAGGGCAGTGACCCAGTGAGGGGACTCCCCTCACCTTGGTCTGAGCCACAACAGGCCTGCACTGCAGCAGGGTCGTGAGAAGGGTGTATAAATGCAACGGTCTTTCCATTAGATTAGATCTATAGTAAAATGGAAAGGGAGACAATTAAATTTTTATGTGGTTGTACTGACGCGGGTGGCCAGTCCATGTTTGGGCAGCAAGGCGTGAGCTTTAGAAGCGCATGCGTAAGCCATGTTTCACTTTGACAGTAGTGAAATGGGGGAGGAGTCACGGTGTGACGCACCACCTTATAATAATGTGTTCCGCTCTCAGCCAGCTAGAGTTAGCTGTAAACGCTGTGTGAGTAACATTCAGGGAAGGTTGGACCTTTAACCTGCAGTCTTGGTTCTGGATTGAGGCATAGAAATTGTGTTAGAGCGCGGAGCGTTGACTGAATGTGTTTGAGGGGATTCCTACCTCGGGACTGATCATGGTCAATCGAGTTCTTGTCACATGTATTGGACAACAGCAGTCGACAGGAGGGAGACTGCGTACGGAGCTAGTTATTATATACAATTTTTTACAATTACTACAGCACACTACTAATAACAAGATAATTAACCTCCATAGTTCATGGTAGTAGATCTACCTACCTCTACTCTACCAGTAGATCTACCCTGAACACATCTATTTTTGTTGTTGTTTGGCCCTATGTAGAGTTTAATAGGCATTTTCCCGTGGGGAACAAATTCGGCCAAACGGATGAACAGATCTAGGCCTACTGCATTATAAAATAATTAGTATTATTTCCTTAGTTGACAAGCATAAATTGTGATTTCTGTCCTACCTGCACCTCTACTCTTATCCAGAAGAGAAATTTTGCATGATTCTGGCAGCTCCTTACGAAGTAAAGCCGCCGTGGCAGCTCCAGTTAAACCAGTCCCAATAATTGTCACCTTCTCCATGACTGCTTTAGCAAGCATTCTTGATAAGGAGGGCTTCCCTTGGTCGCTTCGTGACACACTTCAGTGATAAGGTTTGCCTAAAGCCGCTCCATGACCCTCACCTTCACCTTTGAAGTTAGCTGTTGTGGTGTAGTTTTGTAATGATTCAGCTACCCGATCCAACGAATGCCAGTCACTTGGTCTCACTCCCATTTGGTCTCAGTTATTTGGTCCCATGTGACTTTACCATGGTTTAACTTACTATCTTGATGGAAAATGATGCACATTGTCTAAAATTTGATCTACACACTATGTACATACTTGTGATATCTCTAATTCATTTTTTCATGCTTAAATAACTGGTGAATTTGTGAAAAATTAGAAATGTCGCTGATTATTCTCTATGTTCTGTAATATAGCTGGGAAATGCTTGGCAAATTAACAAAATAAATCACTTTTATTACACTATTTAATAGAAAAACACACCAGAAGATTAAACAACTTTAATTCTAAATCCAAACATTGTTAAAATTGTGATAAATGTCACGGGAGTCCTGGGAAATCAATTGGACCAAGTAACTGAGACCAAGTGGGGATGAGACCAAGTGACTTGTTACCGATCCAACGACCCATCAGTAACCACCACTAGGTGGCGGCTCAGACTAATACAGAAATACTACCCTCACAATGACTTTTTCGAATTATTACTATTTCAGTTGCAGTCAAAATAATAAATTGTGTGATTAGTATGTCTCATTTGGTTTCTATAAGCTTTATGATAAGGCAAAGGCTGTCTAGTTGCATCACACATGTGAGCCTGGCGGAAAAATCTCGAACTAAAGACGGTTCTATCTTTACCATTTTCAGTCGAGAGTAAACTTCAGGTGTTACGTGAAAATCGGTCCCCCCGTGAGAAAGTGTCCCCGGGGACAGTTTCTCACGGGAGATGGGGTCATGAAAAACTGTCCCCCCTAGAAAACAGATACTATAAACAGTTTTGAATGATGAATTGTGTTACATATGATAGATCATGATATAATAAGATGAAAAACATGATTTAGAGAAAAAAATAAAGCTAAATAAATCATCCCTCTCTTCTAAACCATCTTTATGATTCAACACTAACCCTAACTCGTCCCTATTCCTAGTCTATGGATGAAACAAACATCAAATTCTCGATCTAAATTATAAAACTAATTTATTAGTTTCAATATGAAATATTATCTCTCGAAAGAATAACATGAATAATTAATTAAAGTGAGAAAACAGGAGGGGGGGACACATTTTCATAGCTTTGAGTCAGCCGTGAAAATCTGTCCCCCCCTCCACTGAGCATGCTCAGTTGGGGGGGGACAGATTTTCACGGGGGGACCGATTTTCACGGCACACCTGTTAGGGGTAGCTAGAGTGGACTTTGCCAAATTCACAAAGCTGCCAACTTCTCTGGGCATCTGTGAATGAGCGAGGGTCGATCATCATCTCAAGGATAGTCTTGATCTAGTGACTAGTGAGTATCGATTTATGTATATTACGTGTGCACAGGTTATTCTGAGAAAGTCGTTTCGTCGAATACTGCTGGTGAACTCGGCCCGTTGCCGTTTGCGTTGGTGAACTCAGACCTCACTGAACTCGGTCCAATCAACGAGTTTAGACAGAAGAGAGACTCAACTGGGATTCGGGGGGCTGACAGGAGGTTGTCTAGGTAGTTCACACCTCTGCATGTGGTCATTGAGTGGTCAGGGTCGTCCTACACATCTGGAGTTACCCAATAGGCAACTTCCGAGTTCCTGAGATACCCCCCAATTTGGCCTACCTCAAGGGGTCTGAGGGCAGGAAGATTCAAGATTCAAGAAGGTTTATTGACTAATGTAAAAGCTTACATTCATGTCACCTATAGGTTTCTTATAAAGACAACGATAACTTATTTACAATATAAACATGGCATACAAAGGCACAAATTGCATTTATTGCATTTTGTTTGAGATCTTTCAGACACTTAGGATCAACATTCAAAATTTCATATATTTTGTCCTCATCTGATAGTACATCAAAATGGTTTACATAATTCCTGTATTTTCTCTGGTTGATCACATTGAATAATTATATGGCGTACATCTTGTTGTATGTTACAGTGTTGGCAAAGGTCATCAGACACTTTTTTCCCCCTATAGCTACGATATTTACAGTCCAGGGAGCAGTTGTAGTCTGTCCGTAGTCTAGTGAATATAGTCCTTATTTTGGGTGAGGTGATTTCTTTTAGGTAACTACACATGCTATATTCCCCAGTATGACATATATTTTTTATTTCACATTTCTTCTTATTTTCAGTGTCACTCAGGAAACCTTGAAAGTTTTGGATGTAGAGTCTACATGTCCTGAAGTCTTCTCTGAATGGATAGTTTCAGACTGTTTTTCCCCCATTCCATGGGCGAAAGCCATATGTTCCTACACCCTATTTTCCATAGAAAATATTCAACATTTTTCAGCCATCTGTGGTTTTCTCTTTTCATTGTTTGATAGGCCAAGTTTAAGAGGGGATTCTTAGTTTCATGTTCTAGCCTTAACCAGTACATTAAAGTTAGTAATATCTTACGATGTTCTATGGAAGGGAGGGCAGATTTAGGCCTGGTTTCTGGGGGCAGATTTGGGGGTCCCTGTTTCCAATTAAGGGACCTGGAGGGCGACAGGGTTTATTTGTCTCAAGTCATAAAAGTGTTATGGTATATGTCCCCCACTAGTGCTAATCTAATTCAAATGGTGCTTCTGACTCCATAGATGGCTTGTGGTGGGACATTAATTAGTAAGGCATGCATGAAGTAATTGATGTATATAGGGCCATCCCCTCTCAGCACAGCAGGGGCCCAGTGGGTGGTCAGATCAAAGAAACAGCTGTTCTGGAGGGCAATTTCTTCTAATATTTTGAAGTTTTCCCCCATGTTTTTAAAAGTTTACATCAACCAAAATCAAGACAATATATCATAAGATATATTTCTATATGCTGTCAAAATTTGAAATTAAAATAAGCAATTTGAGTGTGACCTTTTCACCTAAAACCTCTCCCAGCCATACTTAAGCTACCAGATCAGCCCCACCTTCCTGCCCTGAAACAGGCTTGGAACCAGCTCCAACCCCCTAAGCCCAGCCCACTTTGCCAAACTAAGAAGTCCCGTATTAAATTAGGACAGGACAAGTGAAACGTCCCTATGAGTAACTATAACTAGTATGATGCCTATGCCATGGCTATGCTTATAGCTATACAACCATTGATCTACCCAGATTAAGGGTTAAGATCTGAGCCGCCCTGTGCCCATTTCTATGGTTTATTTTATGGGATAGAGAATCTAATTATCTATCTGTTGATATAAATTTTACATGACAACCATGGGTGGAAAGATTTATTATGCTTTTTCTCAGCTATAAGAATGTATGGCATTTTTCACTAATCCTGCAATAGCATCCTTTAAATGGGTAGATACAAGAGAATCTTATATGTACTTAAGGATAGACACCAGTGGTTGGGGCGTGAATGGCGTGACTCACTTTAAATACAATCACAAGAATTGATTCTAATTGTATAACTAAATAGGAAATGTCATTGGATAGCCAAGAAATAACCATGTCTATCAACATAACTTATATGAAAATAGCTAGACTAACAACCGTGCTGTCAAGCGGCAAAACTAAAAATCATGATATTCAAATATAATTTTTGAACATGAATATCTCGCTTAATAGTTAAGGTAATCCTTTGAAATTTTTGGTAGATCATCTTGACATATAGATAGAGGGAAGCGTGTCTCAAAATTTTGATATAGGTCCTAGTTATCTTTTTATTAAATGTAGAAAATTTCTTTGCAAAGAAAATTGAAAAAGTTTCCCGTTTTTTGCCGTTTTTGATGATAAAATCAATTCTAGGTGTACTATCAAAAATTTGAGACACACTTCCCTGCATATGGATGTTATACATGTGTCTGAAAAATGTTGTTCCTGAAAATTGAATATTAACTGAGATATGGATGTTCAAAAAATAAAAGTCAAAAAATCTATTTTTATTTTATAGAATCTACGTTTCTACAGCAACTATAATTTTGTTTATATCAATAGATAGATAAAAATAAGACCTTTCAGGTGATACATAGTATGATAGGATCAGACCGCTAGTTACAGAGCTATTCATGCTTTCCTGAATCGGCCTCTAACCACTGGTGTCTATCCTTAAACACAATAGTATGGGACATCTCCCAATAAGAGTGTCATGAGGTAGTTTGCAAAAACATAGAATTTTTGTAATATTCAAACTATTTCCTATCTCTCAAGAAAACTCTTTCACTTTATGAACTTTGCCAAAATGTACTCATTAGAGACCCATAGGACCTAGACAACCTCATCCTGGCCATCCAACAGCACTCGGGGGGAGGGGGGAGGGGGGTAATGTCATTAGCAGGGCGGCCCTGGTGGGGCCCACTCTGATCTGTAACCATTGGTCATGCCATTTAGCATAGATAAGGGTTGCCAGAACCCTTTGATATACCGACCCTTGAAGCTGAGTCTCTCTTCTGTCTATACTCGTTGGTCCAATGGTGATCTCGGCCCACCCTTCAAGTTTTTACTAATCTCAAGTGTTGATATGTGTATTATATGATATTTTACATGACGCTGATTTATTTCATATTAACAAAGTTGATTAAACCTTTATCTTAATAGTCTTACACATTTTTACAGGAGTTGCTAAGAAAAATTGTAAGGTAATGTGTATTTCGCAAGGTCCAGAACTAAATGGGATTAAAGGAGAGTTCCATGGGTGGTTCAGGGCTGGTTAATGAAAGGATTTTCTTAACTTATTTGTCAGGGAAAAATTAAATTGGTCAGTGACTGGTCAGGCAATTTTGATGTCTCTGGTCTGTGGCAACCCTGTTGTGTCACTAGGCAATCCCAAAATGCCCACCCTCAAATTTGGTGGTGAAGAACTAGAATGTGTTAAGTCATACAATTACAAATATCTCGGGTGTGTACTTCCAATGATTTGAACACCTAGGAAATGGTTAATGATAGAATACCAAAGGCAAAAAGAGCATTGTTTGCAATACAATGATAAGAAGAAATGATTCAGGAGTATGAGGTCGGATATATTGTAAAAGGAAAAAAAAAAAAAAAAATTGTTTGTTTACTTAATGTGCGACGTCCATTAATCAAAATGGAGTAATCTTAGTATCAATTTTAATTATAAATAAAGTCAATTCTACTTATGTAAAATTATATGAAATTCGCCACAGCTATAGATCTAAGAGTTACAAGGCTTCCCTCATAATAGTCTTTTACATTCAAAGAACAATGGTAACTTTGAAATGATGTAATTGTTTGAGACAGTTAAACTCATAATACAGCTTCAAGACAGAAAATAGAACGCCGGTTCACTTTTTAAACTAGGCCAGTCAAAGTGCAATTTCCAGTTTCTCCAAGTTTGGGTCACATCTCTCTATGGGCATGAAGTGCAGAAGTGTAGCGCGACGGCTGGTATAGGCTATAGGTGGCCTATTGAGAGAAATGAAATTGAACTGGTTTACCTGGTAGCTTGTTTGACATAGAATAAATGTATAGTTTGTCCTACAATTATAAGTTTAAACTGAAGCCGCTATGCACTGTGAATCTGTTCAGCTGATACACATTGAGAAGGCCATTAAGCTTAAGACACCTGTTGAAAAGCAGACTTTAAAAAGTATCTGCAAGAAGATTGAATAATCTCCTAACCTAGACATTTGGATACACAAGAAGTTAATTCCCGGATGGAGATTGTATCTGACTACTTACCAATATGGACATTTTCTTAGTGGTGGTTCTTTATTTCGAAGTCTGACATTTTGATGCATTGTTTTTATTACTTGCGAATTAATCTGGTAAAATCTTTGATCAAGTATCTTTTCTCTGTCCATCAGCGGTACAGAATTTACTGTAAGCGGTAATGATATGACATTGTATCAGTCTATAAGCACAGCTCACAAACTGATAAGTAAAAAACAACTTTATTTCCTCCTTCGACTTGCGGCTATAAAATCATTCATTCTCCAGTTCACGTTATCAAAAACTTTTCTCTACTTTTTTTTCAGAAGAGCAGCAACATGTGGGCGAACAGGGTGTTAAGAACCACGCGGCTTGTCAGCCGTGGCCGGGTTTCTCAAGTACGCTGTGTGGCGAGCCTACAGCGGGCAGTGCCTGCAGCCAGCACAGCCCTGACCAGGCCGAGGACCCCTCCCCAGCACCAGCGGGCCGCTTCGGGCCCCACCTGGGACCCGGCAGCCTTGAGGAACATGTGGCCCAAGGAGAGCTTCAGCATAGACAAGATGACAGAGCTGCTCGACCACGACAACCTTGAAATGAGGAAACAGTTCAGGGAGTTCATGAGTGACCCGGTGATGACCCCAAAATACAATATACCCTTGGATGCCGAGCGGGATCTTGCCTTAGAGCGACTCCAAAGAATCTGCGACGCCGGGTTTATTTCTGTTCTTGATTTCTGGAACAATCCACTGAGAATATTCGCCGCTCATGAGCTGGCGAGTATAATTGACCCGGCGATGACGGTGAAGATGACCGTCCAGTTTAACCTGTTTGGGGGCACTGTTCTCAAACTGGGAACAGAACGGCATCATGACAAACTTTTGAAGGGCATTGACACTCTGGATCAGGTTGGCTGCTTTGCTCTTACCGAACTTGGATTCGGTAATAACGCTGTTGAGATGGAAACAACTGCTGTTTATGATAAGGAAACCCAAGAATTTGTTGTGAATTCTCCCACACCACTATCTCAGAAATATTGGATCACTAACGGAGCAGTTCATGCCAAACAGTGCGTTGTGTTCGCCCAGTTAATAGTCGATGGCACCAACCATGGAATCCATGGCGTAATTGTGCCTATACGTGATGAAAACCTGAAAACCATGCCGAACGTCCGAGTAGAGGACATGGGATACAAAATGGGCCTTAACGGGGTCGACAATGCCAAGCTCATATTTGACAACGTTCGCGTGCCCCGGGAAAACCTGTTGAACAAGTACTCAGACGTTGACCCAGATGGTACCTTCCACACCTCCATCAAGAGCAACCGCGGACGATTCTTGACCGTCGCAGACCAGCTCTTGTCTGGACGTATTTGCATTGCCAGCATGTCCCAGGGTGGTGCGAAGGCAGCCCTGGCCGTCGCCATTCGATATGCAGCTTCCAGGTTAACCGTGGGACCAACGGGGAAGTCGGACACGCCCATCATGAACTACCAACTACAGCAAAGGGCCCTGCTACCGCTGCTCGCCAGGACGTTCGCCATGAACTTCGGCCTGGACTACGTCAAAGACAGGTGGGCCTTCCAGAAGGAGGACGGATCAGAGCATGCCGAGGTGGTCACCATGTGCTGCGTCATCAAGCCGCTGGCCTCCTGGAACCTGGAGAGGGTGGCCACCATATCCCGGGAACGCTGCGGGGGCCAGGGCTACCTGTCATGTAACCGCTTTGGTACCTTCCTCGGCCTAGCACACGCAGCTATGACGGCAGAGGGCGACAACAGTGTGCTCATGCAGAAAGTGGCCAAGGAGCATCTGACCACCTTCAAGCCCTCGGCAGCCAAGGATGCCCCAGCTGCCGATCTAGATAACAGCGACTACCTGCACTACCTGCTGCAGAAGAGGGAGGACCTGAACTTCATGAAGCTCGGGAAAACCATGATGCAGGCTGGTAAAGAGGGCATGTTCGACACGTGGATGTACCAGAGCAGTGACCTAGTTCAGGGCTCTGCTCGCTCCTTTGGTGAGCGCCTCATCAGCGAGCAGTTCGCGGCGGCCATTACCAAGTCGGACGCCTCCCTGCAGCCAGTGCTAACCATGCTGCATAAACTCTACGTCCTGGATATCGTAGAGCGGGAGCTGGCCTGGTTCATGCTGAATGGTGTCCTCAGCCAAGACGTGGCTCAACAAGTGAGCACAGCCGCTGCTGCCCTGTGTCAGCAGGTGGCTCCACATTCCCTCAGTCTCATCAAATCCTTTGATATCAGCGAGAACATGATCTCCGCACCCATAGCCCGAGACTGGGTCACTTATAACGAGGTTGACAACCAAGGAGAAGTAGAATCAATCAAATGTTGAATGAGATCTTTCTCCTGTTCCACGCCAGAAGTATATCAATTAAGACACAGACTGCTACATAAGCCTTTAGAACACAGAGAAAAATATCATTAAGCAGTTCTGAATAGATACAGTACAAAAAAACTAACTACATTTTCTTGTGGATGTCATGAACTGCAGGTTTGCCAGTCAGCATTGTTTGCTAAATCGGAACACTTGCCACAGTCGTATGGGATCCGAATTATTTTCAATGGTGTCCTTCTGCGTCAGATTTATAACGAAGCCGGGTGAGATTGAAGCATCATACCCACTAGGCGATTTGAGCCTCGGCGATCGTATTTTCCGTGATCGCCCGTCAGTATGTTGTATTAAAATGTACATGTTTGATCTGAATTGCCGGGAAAATCGCCTGACAATCCGCCCGACAATTTTATCAAACACGTTCATTTCAATATAGCATACTGACGGGCGATGAGGCCCAAATCGCCTAGTGGGTATGGGTCTTAAGAATTTGTCAGTCTGATGTATACATAGTTTTGTTACTGATAATTGTTATTACAAGTGACCATATTATACACTTTTTTCAAATAAAAGATTTAATTTTGTTACAAAAACGTTATACGCTTAGTTTATTTTTAAACAAATCGTGTTTTGAAATGATATTCCTGTAGCTTTTAATAATGTTATATATCACGGAAGGTTTAGTAAAATAGCGTGACCATTTGCATGTTGGAGGCTTCATCAATGCCAAATATAATGATTATCGATTATAAATCGTTTGTAATGAACTACAAGTCGAGTTCGCTTACCATAGGTATCTGACCCATCGAGGCAATATGCTGAGGATTATCCTAACTAGCATATTCCACTTCTTTCAACGTGTAGGGTGTTCTCGTTTTATTAAGAATATCAGTTGGATAGAAATAATTTGAAAATCACTTCTTACAACTATGTACATGTAGTAGATGTTCCTTATTGTTATGCAATACTTTTTTAAATGCCAAGGTAATGTTTCATATGGACTTCAGATAAAGTAACACTCACAAATAACACACAAAAATACCCGAAACATATGTTACCAAAGAATCCTAGGCCAGATGATAATATCGCATTATCATTTGATACCATGGTCAGCTATCATCAGGTGATATGATCTGATGATATTGTTTTGTAAGCAGTTGGAAATATGGACAGCTGTTTAGGTCTCTGGACACATTAAGCGGTTTTGGACGTTATATTACCTTAGATAGTTGGCATGATGTAATGTTCCACTAGTAGTTGCACTATTTAATTAAAGTTTTTATCAGAATCGTGAAGGGTCTATTTAAGATTAAGGCATCACGAATTTGTTGCTAATTGTCGCGTATATTGGAGTACACACGCATCACCTCACATCCACTTCATCTTAATTATATTCTGTAAGGTTAAACTTATCAATCATCCTGATACTTTTGTAAGCCCACCTTGAACTCTTAGTTATATCATGATATGATATGTCCGTTATATCTTAATATGATATAACAGAGTAATAATCTCAGACTTAGGCACCATACAGCAGGTAAAAGCTAATATCAAAAAGTCTGCAAAACAATGCAAAATCCAATGCAAACTCTGGAGTTAAAAGTGCCGTTGCTCACAGAAAACGTCATTTACTCCATGACCTAAGGAATACAACCATGGTCATACAGTCATTGATATAGGTATCACCAGTCAAAAAACATTATGCAGGGCCCCCCGAGTAAACCTAGTGGGCTGTTTGAGAGCCACACACAAGGGCGACTCCACCTCCCATGGGAAAGGCCTCATGTCTTCTAGCACACGAGACCTGACATTGTAGCGTTTACTGCTGCCGTCCTCCACGTCGTTCCGACCTACGAAGTAGATCCAATCGTCGATATGAACCGCGCTGAAGCACCGGGAGAAGTAGACATTAGGAAGGGCCGTACTGGTCCACTGCTGCGTGCAGGGGTCATACTCCTCTAGGTTGGCCGGGGTCCCCTCGGTCTTGTACAGATCTATGAGGTACAATTTGTCATATATTGGCAATATGGTCGGTTTGAACTTGATCTCTGGTATATCTGGTCCGGATTTGTAGGTCCCTGAAGCAGTGTCAAAGATAACGAAGTCATTAACATGACAACAATTCTCATCCACCCCTCCAGCAATGTATATCATGTCGTTGAGTGAACATGCTGCCATATCTGCTACCTTAGATTTATTAGAGAAAGCCGGCACCCATTTATTGTGTTGGATAGAGTACTTCTCCACTTCGTTCGTCACCTCGTAGTTCCTACTGATGCCACAGATGGCATAGAGGAAGAGGTTGTTGGAGACGAGTGAGAAGTTCCTCCTCGGTCTGGTCATGGGTGGGATGGTGGTCCACTTACAGGTGTAGGGGTTGAAGCAGAGACACGAGCTGGTGGCCTCCCTGATGCCCTGCCCCCCGCACACATACAGGAACTGGTTACAAACCGCGGCGGTGGCGTTGACGAAGGGCCGCGGTTGGCCGATTGCCTTGTCCAGGGGGCACCATTGGTCCCTGTGCAGAATGTGGGTGCCGGGGGACCTGCCCGGGGGACCTGTCACCCCCACAGCTGAAGGCCACCACGTGGGGCGGGCCCCGGAGGGCCGTAGAGGGCGACACTAGCAGGAGCTGCTCGGCGGGGTGGGTGACGAAGTACGCCGCTTCTTCTATCAGACCGACACAGTGAAGTTTTTCCTGATGTAGGGCACCTTGGCCAAGTACCGAAGTTCCTCTAGAGACATCAACACCAGGCGGATGATCTTAATTAGGTTGGGTATGAGGAGTTCCCTCGAGTGTTTGCTGTAGTTAATCCACTTGAGCACCATCTTCATTAGCTTGAACTAAGAACTGCAGCATAGGCTATCATCTTGGAGTATTTTACATATCTCACTAAGAGGAAGCTCCTAGAAATAATTGGTCCTCGTAAACTTTGAAATCCTTTTTATTATAAATGCCTCGATTGCGTCCTGAAGGGGCTTTAGATTGAAGGTATCTGCCAAGCTCTGAAAGATGTAGAATCACGTAAAGGCAATATGAATATATAAATATTCATATCAATGTGCTGATAAGTTTTGTAATGTAGAGACATCTTTTACCATTAACAAGTGCTAAAGAACTTAGTCAAACAATTCATTATTTACACTATATTGGAAAACATTATAACACATGAAATTAATGGTTTGGTGGCCGATGAAACAATAACCAACTCGGGGGCTGTGTAGGACGGCGGGGGTCCCTGACCAATCAACCTTGGCCCTGTTTATCAATGCTCAACAGAAGCTTTACAAAGTCTTGTAACTTATAACATGACTCCAATACTCAGTTACCAACGTTACAGCATTATTGACCTTTACAGATAAAAATCCTTTTCCTTCTTCAATTATCAAACTATGCACTTAAAAATGTGTCGCATATCAATCATATTTGGAAGTCAATTTTACCAACCTGCATATCTTTGATATTGTCTATGGTGAGACTTTTAATCAGATACCCAACACATAATATTATGTTGATCACAGGGTCCATCTGGAGGAGATTAGCTGCCCGGAAAACATCCATGACGCTTTCCTCGCTGAGTTTCAGTTCGCCCGTGTACATATACTTAAGAACCCCACCTAGCCCTGGGCCAGATATTCCCTTCTTCCTCATCTCGTCCTGCTGGCCTCGATCATCCCAGACTGGAAGACGGCCCTGAAGTACACGGAGACGGAGGCGAGGAGGGCTTTGTGGACCGGAAACCGACAGTCCTCGGCCACCAGGGTGAAGTCACACAGTAGACTCTCCTCTCTGAGCGCCTGGAAGCCCTGGAGGACTGCCCTCAGGTAAAGGGCCTTAGTAGAGGCCGTGCACTCCTGGACAGTCTCGTTGTCTTCTGTCTGGTCAGGGACAAGGTGATCCATGATGTAAAGCCTTTAGGGAATAAGAACGTACAGCGATGTATTCAATTTGTGGCTAAGACATATTGAAGAAAACAAAGCAATTGTATATGGCACGAATGCAACATTGCATAAGTACTCAATGTACTATATGTACATGTAGGCCTATGTATTGGTCTGACCGTATACATGACCGAAAAAAACTATTAATTCCCTTTTTTATGCGAGCTTTCTAATTCTAAGTCTAATAACAAGCATCATAAATTGTGGTACAGGTCTGAATTGACTAATACAACGCTCTTGTTGCTATTGTTTTCTTATTTCTGGTTACCTCACATTGCATAAGGCGTTTCAGGTCTATTGTGAAGACTGGTCAGTAATTTGTAATCGTTAAATTGAAGGTCCTTACCTATAGACTACCTTGTTTGGAGGCCATTTTCAAGTGCAAGGCAGGCCCCTACCTTCTGAGTTGTTAACTTTCACAGTAGGTTCTACAACCTTTCACGTACATTTCTTTAAACACAGACTTTGGACAAATTTAGTATCATTTGATGATAAAGCATTTGTGCGACTTCATCTATCAGAGATTTAAGAAATAGAACATTGCCTTAATACTCATGTCCTTCCCACATGTATAGGGTAAAATATATGGGTTTGACAAAATATGTCATAGAGCTCATCCCAAATTCTCTAACTAAAACCTCTGGAATTGAGAAAACACATGTTATTCCGTTCGCCAAAATTAATATTGAATTAATATGTATCCTTTAACAATTCAGTACTGTACAGTATTGTGAGAAAATCAAAAAGCTGCGTTACAGGACAATAGGTTTAGGACATTATGAGTCAAACTTACAGTACGTTCTTAGGATATCATCTTTCAGCGCTATACAAATAAAACAAGTTTTTATATTGCCTATACACGTGGCTGCTGAGGTGTGGGAGTGGACTTGTCTGGGGAAACATGGAAACCACATTGGGAGTCTGATGAAAAATAGCCTTACGCTAACAAGAGGAGACGCCTACCAGGCATTGTCAATAGCACATCTAGTAAGAGGGAATCATCTGGATATTAGATGGGGTGAAACATATAAGGAAAATATTGCAGTGGCTAACAACTCTGTTGGAGATATTTAATCTGTTATTCACTGAGATCTTATGTAGATACTAAAGGTTTTCTGTACTTGTAATCAAGACTGGTCTAGCGTTGCAATACATGGAAACAAAGAAGTTGTATACGGTAATGACATGAATGTGTATTGATATTATCAAGGTTGGGACTGTCCCCTTCGAAAAGAACTTTCGAAATGAGCGATTATTTTTAAAAGTATAATCAGATGGTAGGTTAGTGGAAGGCTAGCTGATTCCTATAATTTGGAGTCTGGTTGGATTTGCACTTTCAGAGATGACCTGTTAGATGATTATTTAGAGGCGTCCAAAGACAAAAAATAACATCTGCTCTCAAACATGTATTTGTTTAGGCCAAACCATCTTTTTGAGGTTGTGTTTATCTTTAAATAGATCTGGTTATACAAAAAGGGCATAAATTATGATAGGTGGACCCGCATCCCCCTTTTCTTTTTTGACGAAGGCTGGTGCTGTATAAAAGTGAAGAAAGAATGCCACGTCGGTGTGCGCGACGATGTATTGTACCATTGACCCACCTATATAGGAAAAGTTTTTTTAACGTCCCAAGCGGCAGTTGACTATGATAGTCACAGGTGCACCGATACTATTAGTTAACAGCTGGTTAAGTTACGCTATATCTTGAACACTGCACAGGTAGTCACGGGTATATATACATATATATATATATATATATATATATATATATATACTAGTGCATATATAGGCCTACATTTATATAATAGGGGTCTACTCACCTGAACGTCAGACAAAGGGGCCGTATAAGCTCCAACACCTGTATCTACTCCAGTATTTCATTGAATGAACCAAACTCAGTTTCTCAAAAGTGGGATACCGCTACAAGTTGATAAGGTTTCAGTGAGTAGTTGTCAGCTGTCCCCTGCTATATAGGATGAGGGGACCAGCAAGGGAGCCGGCTTTAGTACGTAGCGCTGCGAAGGGCCTGCTCCACTGGCGGGCTGTGGTGAGCAACTCGTCTGAGCGTCTGAGTAGCTCATTGCTAGGCCCTGTACTATATAGGCACTCACGCCGGGAAGAAGATATGCTGCTGTGCATCCTCCCACACCATGCAGGGCCCGGGAGTGACACTGGGCCTGACCCGTGAAGATGCTGTGTAGCGGTGATACTCTTGCCTTGCCTTATACCCTACAGTAAGTTTTGTAATGAGACAAGTAATTTGTGAAAGTGTCTCGGAATGATACCTACTCTATGTATAGTCATGACGCATAGCTTGATGGTTATACATGTAAAGTGTAGTGTGGTAGTCGTTTAAAGTTAACAAATGGAAATGTGCGGAGGTGTTTTGGGTTGTAAGGTAAATCTACTCATGACAGGTTGTTTGAATAGCCTCAGTACTGGCCAGCCTCATACGTACCTCGTGTCTCTTATAGGAGCAGGTGTGAGCTACTCCCGGTGCTACGGGGACACCTGAGCGCTGCCGCATTCCACAAACCTACACATCTTTGATACATGAGCTTGTCTAGAAATAAAGCTAAGATGAAGCAGTTTGTACATGAAATAAATCATTCTCAAACATCATAATATAAAAGACGACCGTTTCACACACATACATGGAATGAAAATATAGGTTTTCAGGTGGTTTTATAAATAAGTTTTTCTACATTATCTTTTTGAAAGTCGCAATCAATTGTGTGTTAGAAAAAAAGTTAACAAATGTGAAGCTAAACAGCGGAATCTTTATTACAACCCTGTGAGACGTTTGCGACCTGTCGAGTTTAATACCAGAATAACAATTACATGCATGTTATATCTACGGTTTATTTCATTTCATGACTTCAATGTTGTAAACTTTGATTTTTACAAGTATTGAAGATGCAAAAGTGGTAAGTAAACTCAATCAACAATAGCTCACACGTGGAAAAGTAATAGCAAGTAAAACTTACCAGTTTGGAAGGGTGGCGACTAGCACGTTTTCAATTTATCTAAAGGGCCGGAGGATATACAAAATTGAAACGACCCCATTGAAACAATTGTTTGTAGGGTATCTTGGATAGAAGTTAAAAAGACATAGTTTATATCGGACTTGCGCTGATCTGGATGTTGTCCCTGAAAATTGTCACAATGCACTTCACCTAAGGACTTTTCATCCTCATGGTGTGATATAAATCATATCATTTAGGCCTATTGTGAGTCATGTCCATTTTCCTGTCGAAAATGATTAGAATATGTTGGTAACATGTTGTAAAATAATCAATAATAAGTTTGAAATGTTCAGACAACAAAATGATTGATAGTGCCACCTCCGCATCAGCCTTGGTTATTGAACAGACTCATATCTACCTGTCTACAGTACAGGTGGTCCCTTTCTGTTGTTTATGAATAGGCCTATGCTATGTACCAATTTTAAGGAGTATGTTAGCACCCCCCCCCCCTTTTTTTTTTACCACTAACAATTTATCAAATGTACACCATACACTATGATATTGTTGAATGCTATTTAAACTATAAATTAAATGTTATAGCTTTAATACATGTATATTGGAAGCTTATGTATTTGTTGTCAAGCCAGGCCCAGGGCTGAGGCGCCATGGTTCCCTAATCCGACAGAGATAAAAACTGACCATTTCGGGGATTGACTGTGAGAGGGACCTTGGCCTGGACAGGTAATGAGTGGCCAATAGACTCTGGCCTCTTCACCGATAGTCTGTCAGGTTGTCCCAGAGTTGGCATGGTCTGTACAGAGACAGTCAGTAAAGTGATAAACCCAGAGTGCCTAGTCACTGCCATGGAGTGTACGAACCCTTCATGGAATAACAAAGTTCCTAGATTTTGGTGTTTTTGTCCCCGACAACTGGCTGATGACCAAGGACCATAGCCTCAGAACTGATGGGAGGTCTTTGAAACTCCTCACAAAAATCTCCTAATCTAAATGACGGATGGTCAAGTCAAAAGCTGACGTTACTGATTATGCTTCTAAATAAATTTCTATTTTCAAGTAGGATTAACAATTTTCTAAGGGCCAGACAAGCCCCTAGGCAAGAAACTCTAGAGGCATGACCTGCTTTTTAAGGGCTTTGGGTCCCCGGTTATGTCCATCCCTATTTATACTTTATATGTGATGGGGAGGGGGGGGGGGGGGTTCTTGGCATTATGTCATTTCTAGAAGGGGGTCAAGGGTTGTATGACAAAACATGACAAAGGGGGAGGGGGATTATTGTAATAATATATGTAATGTTTGTTGCCGAATTTAAATAAATATATGCGACTGAAGACTGGTGTAACTGGAATGATATATTATAATTTGAACAACTTGTACCGTGTGGTTATTTTGTAATCAACGTTTGTTTACAATATATTACTGACCAATAAGACTTCAGCATTTGTACCATGAGATTTAAACAAACAAAAACATGTCGTTCATGTTTGCCGATTCAACACATATTTGGTTATATTTTAGGGGAAAAGTCTGTGAATGTAGGCCTATTCTGTAAAAGAAATAATTTATGTGTAATTTGAATGAAATTACCCTTTCCATGCACTTACTTAATAATTAGCATATATTTCGAAAACCTAACAAAAAGGATATAAGCCACTTATTATGGTAAATAATGGGTGTTGTCATTTCTTACATCAGTGCACAACTGTGCAGCATTGGAAGAATAACATCACGTCCCTAACCTTGTTTCCCTGGACAGGTTTATTTCCCCTGCCTGGAGAAGCCCACCAGAAGGCACGTGCGTTCATGATTAATCATCTTTATAAGACTTATGTACGCATCCAAATATCACCGGTATCCCAAATAAAACACATAATTTATGGAATATCTTTGTGTCGATAGAAAAAGAGAAATTAAGATATAATATACATAGTAAACTATAAAAAAAGTTTGATTGATTTTCTTTATTTCTTAGAAATATGTTTTAGTACTGTTTAAATATTTTTCAAATGGACTTCTATTGATTTAGAAAGTGGGGCAAAGTGGACGTGAAAGGTAGTGGAGAAGGGTCGACTTTTGCAACTAATGACCCTCTATACGTTTGAAACCGCCCGCATCAGGTCGAATGCCCATATGAATTCCGCAATCAATGTTTTTCAATGAACCGTTTTGACGCCACGGCAGCCATATGGGGCACAAGAATAAGCCCATACAATGTCATAAGCTCGGTGTGCATGGCTCTGGGTGTGCATTCATGTAATCCATCGAGTTTTTGGTTACCAGATGTCGCCGCTTTACACCAACAGGTAGTCACCGGTGATACTAGGTGGCGCAAGGCAACATCATATTTTATACATGCACATGCGAGTTGTGTCAAGCAGAGGCTAGTACTTGTTGTGGCGGACCTAGTAACTGTTATCATTGAGTGGGATTGTCATTATGGAGGAATTTTAACGCTGCACTATTTTGATGTATCTTCTGTCCATTCCCATAGATTTTCTGATACATGTATCACTATTGTTAGAAAATCAATACTAAAATGATAAAATCACGTAGTTCCTTCTCCATTAATTATCAAATGATTAAATTTTTCTTCTTTGTCAATTGTAATGATGCCTATATATGTAATTTATTACTAAACAATAGTGTTCATGCACCATCACCATCATTCTTCGGAAATCTGCTCAATAACAAGGGAAAACATAGAAGAAATAAAGGTGATCGAATTGGACGCATATGTCACGTGAATCATATGAAAATTGAAAATCCGTAAAAGCTTAAGGGGCGAATATTGTCAGACTCTTACAGTTTTCCACATACAACGTACATAGGCAAGGTTGTGATGCATATAATCAATGCTTTGGGTTAATATGAAGTACTTGGACATGCTGAGCATATCAACGATGTTCTTCTTTTCAAATTTTAGGAAGCCCTTGAAATGGGACATGAGGGCAACTAATCATTTGACTCTGCATACTCTATACGTGTAGACAAAAAATGTTGAAACCTTGGTATTGTGCATGTAGGCCTAATTTAAAGGGATAACGGACTGTTAAACCAAAATTCTTAATCCATTACAGGGTCCCAAAAGCAGGAGTTTATGTCAGAGCTACTCAAGAGGATCACATTAAAACAAGAAAATATATACGTCACTGTGCTTTTTTCAGGGTAAAAGTTTGAGAAAGGGTATATGTTCTTAACCATAGGAGTCTATGGGAAAAATGAACTTAGTGATATTCAAATGACATTAGAACATTCAAAATCCACTACAGCTTCAGAAAACCTTAGGAATATGTACCTTAGATCTGTAACATTATTTAAAAGCCAAAAAAGACAGGGGTCACCAATGATATAAAAGTGCTGGAAATTGATGAAACCAAAACAGGTGACTATTTCTGTATAATCCTATATATACAACTTTCATACTTGTTCCCCTAAATTGTTCATTTGAACTACTTTTATTTTATCAATTCTATTGAAAATTCATACCCTCCTCATATCTGATGGGAGATTTTTGAGATATCTCATTTTTGACACTAGGGGGCGCATATATGTGTCTGATGTGGTAAACTTTAATTTCTCTTTAAGTCTTCATTCAAAAATCTTTGTTTCTTCAAATTTTCATTTGGAGTCAGCTGTCATCTTAATTTTGATATAAAATTTGAAAATCTGATTTGTTTTTTTAAATTTTCCCACAAGGGGGCACAAGTGTGACGTTCACCTTTATTTCTTCTATGTTTTCCCTTGTTATTGAGCGTTATCCCTTTAACCCACGCAACCAAACTTTATTTGTGCATAGGGGCCTTCCATGAAATTAATGATGTCATGCTATTTTTGACCACTTTTGACCCCCCTATCCCCCTTCGTCATACTTTTACTATAGAAATGGAGGCCTATAGGGGACTGGACACCGCCGGGCATAACGTCATCTATGGATGGCCCGATAGCTAGAAGACAAATAATTGATTATTTGATACATTTAAATTGTATTCAATGTTTAGTTCGGTACGTTTTCGAGAAAGTCACGGAATGTATGAAATGTGAAAAATGTCTCTTTTTCTTTCTATTACTATTTATAATCTATATATTCAAAGGATACTATCCTTTCTTGGGAACTGAAGTAAACGAAGTGCCCTTTGTGAATGAAAACTGTTGTTTGCTTCGATTTCACTGAGAAGTTATTTACCATCTACACTCTGGTGATTTTACCATTATTTTGTAAATTTTCATCTAGCCGATCTATGACGAGGGAATTAATCATGCATTATGGAGAAATAAGGATGACAGGGTACTATTGTGTAGTGCATAGCCTCGAGACCAACTGTTCATCCGTATGATTATCGATTCGACGTGGGTCTGAGTGTTAAAATTCTGTATTTTTGTTACTGATGTAAATTCGAATGATAGTGTTGGTGTCAGCATGAAAAAATTGGTCACAAGGAATCTTTATTGCATTCTTATTATCTATATGTTCTATTAGATCAAAATGACGATTGTATTTTGAGATCAACAAAAACTATGTGAATTAGGCCTAATAATTGTAGCGTCTTGAAGATCAGGCCATTCTGAAGACGAACAAATAAAAGAATTATAAAACAACCCTGTGATATTATAGTTTGTTTTTATGGAAATGTAAAGAAGGGGGAGTTCAGAAAAAAAACAGTTATGTTATGCACAAAGTCAAGTAAACTTCTGCTAAAAGGTTCTCATAATGTATGTATAATACAGAATCCTAACATTTACTTTGGTTTAACTCTCGGTAATATAATTATTTGAATGATAATTGATAAGAAAACACAACTATACGGCAATAAGACACATTTAAGCTACGTACGTCTAATTGGCCGGAGGGAAGAGGACCTCACCTGTCAGGATTAGGGAAGATTAAACTAATCTCTGTGGGAATTCACACATCTTACCCTGACCGATTAGACTGAATTCTCACCTCAGTAAAGCCACTCCTAGTCAGCTTATTCTATCGATTACCTGAAACCTGATATGAACACTTGACCTTCAAAAAAGTTTCATAAACACATATTTCATGTTTAGTTGAAACCTTTCAAAATGTAGCACTTAATAATGGCATCTTATCTTGATTGTTAATTAGAATTATTAAGGTATACTTTCAATCAGCTAGTGTATAAACGTTTACCAAATTGAATAATTCCTTAAAGATCTTTTTCTTTGTTACTATGAAAAACTTACAAGTGTGTAAATAGGTGATAACGCTTTGGTTAACAACTTGTTATTTTCTATGATGCAACGGTAGAATCTGGTGAAACAGGCCTATATTGATTTGTTCCCTTTATTCATAGTTGTTTGATACTGCAACAATGTATGATATCGCATGACTTCATACAGATTTAACACTGGCGGATCCAGGGTGTTGAAAAGGGGGGAGGGGCGCGCTATTGGAAAAAAAAATTCCTAACTGACTTTTCTGCCGAATTTTACATTAAAAAACTCAAAATCTTCCGAAAAAAGGGAAGGGGGCGCGCCCCCGCGCCCCCTCTGGATCCGCCAGTGCCTGAGAATAACAAATCTTTATGCGAATGTAGGCCTATTTACAATGTGAATACCATATGCATAAGGGCGGATTCCACCATCTTCCTGATATGCCTAAAATACCTATTTGTCCTGAAGTTTCTCGAGATATCTTTTGGAGGTTACTTTATATTCCTAACCTATTTTATCACGACTATAAAACTTTCGCATTCTAAACTTTAGCATAAGTCATAACACTGATCTTTAACAATAGTTTCACAAACTTGGTCCAAACGAAACAACTATATTATAGTTGTATATAACTGTTACGGTCCATCTTTTGGGCTGAATCGCAACTCTTTTGTTTTATAAACATGCGCTAACATCCTTCACAAGAATATATAGTAACCCCTGTTACATCTGGTATATTACGAATGCCTACTTATTATTTAGAATCTAATATTTACAAATCTGTTAGAATAATGGCCAGATGCCGTCCATGTTCTTTTACCATAGGTTTCACATGAATTGCGGAATTTGGCAGCGCAGAAGAATGAAGAAAGGCAGTCCAGTAGTCAGTGGTCTAACCGGGTTGGTGGTTCGTGAGTAGTATAGGAAATAGTCGCCCAGGGCCAGGCTCTCATAACGCGCCCAAGCTCCCTCATCCTCGGCTTATCGATCTGCCAAGCCTAAGTCGATCGATAGACTTTAGGCTCCTGATCCGATTCCCAGATGCCTCCAAGTGGCCACCATCCCCGCCAGACACGGCCCAAACCCCTGCAGTAGCCGCGGGGCGGGGGAGGCGGGGCGGGAGGCGCCCAGTCCGTGCGTGTCGGCCGCGGCTGCCGGGGGACTGAGGGCCGGGCGGCCGGCCGGGCAGGCGGCCACCGGGCGGGCTGTAGCCGGGGTGACCGCGGGCGGGCACGACAGGAGCCGTTCGCCGACGGCCGGCCCTGGCTCAGCCATCTCCCTGAGCCGCCAAAGTTCCTCTAATATCGTTCACTGATCCCCTCCAATATCGACGGGTTCACTAAGCTGCCTCGCGGGCACGGCGCGCGAATTTGACAAACAGACCACATAAGCAGAGGATTTGTGGAAAAAGGGGAATTTTAGAAAATGCGATTAAATCTGGATTAAAAGGGATAAGAGGGAATAAAGCTGTGTTTCTCACAACAGCCAAGTTGGGAGGGATTTTCTGTCTGACTCAATTCTTCACTAACACAGTTCAACCGAGCACAAAGAGAGTTGCGGAGATGTCTCCAGGGCAAGTGTGAGAAGCTGATTCAGATGGCACAAGGAAATGCCATAATAGTGCATGCTAGCTTTAACGGCGACTGGAGGAAGATTCTGTACCACCTCATAGAACATTATTATGCCTTCTTTGAGATATAGGCCTATAGTGCATATTCCTGATTTGTCTGATCATCATTTTTATGATTATGTACAAAGATTAATTTGACCATTAATAGCCTATTAATTCAGAATGGGAGTATATGTCATTTTTTAATGAAATGGAGCTAGATTTGACAATAATGATATCAGCAATTCTCTCTTTTACAAAGGTTTATCATGTAATTTCAAAGTATTCTCAAACTGGATTTTAGGTGCAACATTTATTTGTAGCTGACAGAATCTTTAATCAGGAGACACGTTTCCCTGATTAGCTAAATTAGTTACAAAACTATTGACAGACTCAGTAGTGTGCATAATTATCCTTAATAATTAGGCAAATACAGATGTAAAATCCTACTAAACCTGAAAAAATGAAGCCACTTTTTCATGATAATAATCAGAACGTGTTAATCGTTTAACAACATCGAAGAATTATGAATACAAATTGTTTAAGGGAAACTGTTTGAACTTTTTTTTATAGTAATGTCTACATTTTCTGTTACAACATTTTAGGTAATGGGTGGGTCAATATACATGGAAGACCAGTTATATAGTTGTGACTTCAAATGAGGCCTTATAAATGTGTAGAGAGAAAGTATAAAGCTGGAATAGACCATAGTATCTCTGCATTCGAGCACACCCTAACTTAACAGTTAAAATATCAAAAAAAATAATTTCATCTTGAAATGATAACTAATGGACCAACTCTTTTTGATCGTTAGAGTGCATCGTTATTTTCAGATGTTGAATAACAACTGGGTTCAAACTGTTACAACCTATAATTGGAGGTCAATGATGTTCTGATGCGGTAAACTTGAGACCTCTCATTTCTTTTAAAGACGTCTGCAGGCCGGGCTTCTGGTAAGTTTTTTTCTAATAGCGTTTATTTTGCCCCACCAAATATAATGAAGCAGAAGGGGGTAGGTTTATTCAGTCAGAGGATAAAAGAAACAGTGGTTAACTAACACAAAGCAACTTGAACGTTTTATTCAAGTAGGCCTATGTCAAATATCATAAAAATAACTTCTCTCCAAATACAAGATTCGCGATACATTTAAAATATTGCAATATCAAATACGCAGATCGTTGCAAATTTGATAACAATACACATGTATATTGGGAATCCAAAAGTGTAAGAGGTATCCCCAAATGTCGGGAGGGGGCGCCACCATAGCAGTGCTCGTTTCTCCAGTTCAACACTCATGTCAAACTTTCCTATGGCAATGAAACGTTCTAGACCAGCCATTCTTATAATTTGACGAATCTGTTGGCCATAATTATTATAACTACAGCCGGCATTCTCTAGCATTCTTCCGTTTATTTAAAACACCTATGCATATTCCCAATTTATATACATTTTCCTATGTTTATTATCAATTGTGTTATAATAAATAATTATATTTATAATGTGACATAGCAACAAGAAAAACAACAGGACACAGACCATTGTAATGACCAAAACTATATATGATGAACCGGAGAAGTGGTATCGTTTTCATTAGATTTGTAACAACCACTGGCCAGTGCGCGGATATATATACGGCTCATTATCGAGATCATATAACAGAACCTATTGTTTCCAGTTGCCTCCTGTCATAATCCCCCCTTAGGCCAGGATTTGTCACTGTGTGAGTCCTGTGACTTTCCCAAGCCTGTTTATCACCTGCCTAACCGACCAAAGGTGTGTATACCTGTTGCCTAATTCCAGGTAAGGTGTTGGGGTTACGGTATCCACTGGCCACCTCTATGGGATCAGATTAAGATAGCACACAGACATATCTTACCTGTAAGAGAGATAAAGGCGGCTTTGCGCCTGTCATCTTCTCAGGCCATTCGGATTAATTGTAGATCCTATAGATTCAGATAAAGGGTCTGTATAAGCAGAATTAAGATATGGCCGGTCGTCGGGACCCCCGTGGAATGCTATCTGAATGAGTGGTGTATTATAGCTTAATTTAGAAAATATAAGACATAATATAGGCCTATGTGTAATCACAAATATTATCTTTGTCTGGACGGGGATCGATTTAAAAGAATTGACGAAACAATGATTTTAAGTTAAGGTCTTAGCAGGTCAGCAATTAAGATTATCTATTATACTGCCGGTAAAGTGCAGTTCAGCTTTAGTTCTATAGATAGAACAATGATTATTTGACAATTCCAATTACCATTTCATCCTATACGACAATAAGACATTGTAAAAAATCACTTTGGTCGTGAGGGAAGATAGGGCGGTTTACAATCTATTGCACAGAATAAGCAAAAACCAGTGGAGAATTGTGAAAGTACGAATTACGTTTCCTAAAGTTAAACCGAGGGGCACTGAATCCATGAACTGCGAAATCGATAATCGGTAGTAGACTAGGCCTAGCTCCTCGTGATGCTATACCTCATGGGTTGGTATGGCTATAATAATGTATCAAGGACTACTTTTTAGTAGAAGGTTAACTGTTTAACTAGATTTTGGTAACTGTTAACAAAGGCGCATAAGTGGCATCAACGTTCAAATTGTTTAAGTATATGCAAACAATATTTGTTATCTGGGAACAGGCCTAATTCCTAAAGAATGCCCTTCACTCACAGTTTAGGAAAATGTTACTTATAAGACTTCCAGTTTCGAATAATAAAAGGACTTTTAAATATTGACACACAGTTGTACACACACCATTCTACCACACGTGGTATATAGGAGTTATGTGATTTGCTATCTTGCTAACAATGTCATGATAAAGAAAAGCTCTACAAACTTTAAAAATATAACATTCGGAATTCAATTTAACCCTTTCGTGACGTCATTTAAACAGCTGAAAGATTCCAAATAGCTACAGGCTTATGCCTTGATTAAGCCTAAATGACGCCAGGAACAGCTAGGATATTGAACTATAGGGATTTAATTAACTGTTATCCATTAGTCTACCTTTTGTTAGTTTTCCGTTTTCATGGTTCAAGTAAGCTAGCCGTGTGACACAGTCTTCCATCTCATCTTAACTGTAAGTCATCCTAGAACATAGCTCGGAATTTATGGATGACAAAGAACACTGAAGGATATTGGTTATTAATCAGAATGCATAGTAATATGCATAGTAATATACGTCACTGAGTTCCTGTTGACTTATGTTAGCACTTAGAGATTGTCTGCTCTACTCCAAACAACCAACACTCCTAAGCGTTTCCA
Organism: Lepidonotus clava; assembly: GCA_936440205.1. Lineage (NCBI taxonomy): Eukaryota > Metazoa > Annelida > Polychaeta > Phyllodocida > Polynoidae > Lepidonotus > Lepidonotus clava. The sequence continues at coordinate 22,426,201 of OW387139.1, forward strand.
CCCAGATGTCTCTGCTCAATCACCCAGTCAGGAACCTGAGTTTGTTAAGCACTCACTCTCCAGACCTGCCTACTCGGCTAACGTGTGCACTGTGGGGTGCGCCAGTATACACTGCGTATCTTATTGCCCCATTCCTATGACATCATCTCTATGCTCTCCACCTGCAGAATTACTCAGAGAGTCAATCTTAGTCCTGATCCTAGCTTCTAACTAAAGCTAGCTAAGATACTACGCAGTAAGACTAACACCCGCGTCAGTAAAATATATACATTAATACACTCTGTCATCTGGTAAAATTATAAGTACAATGAAATTTCAAAAGAAAATCAAAATGTGCATACTTTTACTTAAAGAGACAAGAAATCAGCAAATTATGTTTATTACTAATGTTCCTAGGTAGATTACAAACATCAACTTTGATGCATTAATGCATCTGGCGTCTTTACTGTAGTGATGCATTAATCTGGTTAATGCATCTGGGGTCAATACTATGGTGATGCTTCTGGCATCAGGAAAGGGTTAATAAACAACCACCAAAAACACACATGTAATTACTCTACAAGAATTAGCTCGTCTGATAGACAGATAGAGGCTTTTCATAAAAATAGCGAACCAAAGTTGGTTAATTATCCATTAAAGTTAAGGTCTCGTTTAAGTAGTTGATTTGCCTTAGGATAATAGCTAGCTCCTATCGCAGTCTCCTTGCATTCGACCGCTGTCGTCCAATACATAATAATAGTTCCGGTATTATGTAAGCCATAACACTCGCGTGAAAGGATGTTCTTTATTTATTTCCTATGTTGCGATGTTCTCATGATAAGATCTCAGTGACAGTGAACAGTTCCAAGGATAGAATCCACTCAACCACACTCAGTCAACGCTCCCGCCATCTAAGCAGTCTATCAGCTTCAATTCCAACTCCAGGATTAAGCTTCTAGAACACAACCTTTCCAGGATGGTTAACTCACAACAATGTTCAGCTTCTCTAACTGAGTGCTGCCCTTAATGGCACTTATGTATGGATGGTACAATACATGTCAATGACTAGACTCCTCCCTACTCTTCACCTATGACAAAGAGTTATAGCTAAGGCGTGCACTGATGTAAATACACTAACGCTAAGCTTCTGAGTGTGGACTGACCACCTGCGTCAGTACAATAGCACAATGAACCTCCGCTATATATATATATATATATATATATATAAAATCTTGATAAACTTATGCTTGTTTTTAAATTGGACACTATGACATTGTTATAAATAACAACTGATAACAGATTGGACTTACAGTCCTCTTATAACTGAGCAACTCTGTCATTCTTAAAGCTGAACTACCTTATAGAATAACGAGAAGATGTGGACTGCAAAAACTATATTCCCAAGAAGATCCAAGATGGAATGAAGACATAACATTTTAAGAATGTAGCATAATATGCATACCATTATAGCTAGCTCTTCTTCATTTAAAGTTATACCTTTCACCAAGAATCAGAAATGCAGTAGTCCGACATAGTCAGTTGTGAATTCTTGATGGGTTACTATAAATCAAGCCTTGTAACCTGTGGCAGTCACATTGTGGTATTTTAAAACTTTAGGGTCAAGGTATCTAGGGAGGATTTTCAAAAGAAAAACACTATAATAATATTATATCTGTAGAACTTATCCTAACTTGAACTTTTCTATATCTAGTTGTATACTAAGGGGCCTTCCATTAGAGGGAGCAAAAACCAATAAATTCAAGGAAATTTTTCAAATTCCAAAACCATGGAAATCCATTCCATGAGCTTATTTCTGGCCTATGTTAAAATCTAAACCATGAAATATGGCAGAAAAACATTTAAAAAAAAGTTTTCCTTGCTCGACTCAATTAATGTGGATCTGCCAAAATGGAATTTGTTTACAAACAAATGGAAATATCACCATCTTTCATGGATCTTCTATGTCTTTTTGAGCTAGATTTTCACAGCTAATACGTTACCACTGACTTTAACTAGACTCATCCAACATATTTCTATAATTATCTGAGTTTTGACAATTTTGTCAATCATATTGATTTTGGGTCCCTTAAAGTGCATACACATCAAGGGGGGAGGGAGGATTGGAAATCTTTGGAGATGTGCGAATGTTCTAGTACAAATCCAATGCATAAGCTCAGGGGTGGGATGGGGGGTCTGAGATTTTTGAAAATGTAGTATACATGTAATACTGAAAGGCCACTAAGTTTTCTCTAACTTATAATCACGCATTGAGAGCAGGAAATACTTGGGAATTAAACAGCAAAATACAAACTGAAATGGCTGCTGTAAAGTGATTATATTATATCAGGCTTGTACCCATCGAGCAAAGGTCGTATTATGGTTAATCAAACGCTTGTTAAGCAATGGCAAGCCCAGCTTCCCTCAGATTCAACAGACAACCATTTCAAATAGGGTCTGAGAATTAGACAGTTTGGGGAAGACATTAAAAAAGATTTACTTAGTTTGATAGAAATAACATTAAATGGTGGATTTCTATTGTCTGTCATTGTTAAATTTTTGAATTCCAAGTATCCAAATTCGATGTAGTCTATGGGATGTCTTATGGTAAATAATCGTTCCGTATACAGCTGATTATCTCCTTTTCAGCTCTTGCTACAGTCAAAGTACAGCTGAAATTACAGGAAGAGGATATGTCTATTCATAACAAGTGACATGATCTAAGCAGTTCCAAACAATTGTAATGTATGCGCTCATGTACTCCTGAGGCCTAATGTACACTAAAAACACAAAGTCGTCAGAGAGCCACTGCAAAGTTGTCAAAGGGTTGTCACAGGTCACTTTTGGGCTCTCATAGGTGACTTTTGGGTCATCACAGGGCTCATTTCAGGCCCTCAATACTGTGTGACGACCTTGTGACAATCCTTTGACAACTTTGGGGTGGTCAGAGGGTCGTCATTTTTAATTTTGAGGCTGGATGACAACCCAAAGGTAGTCATTTTCTCCCAACTACTTTGGGCCAAAAAGGTCGTCAGAGAAGCAGAAATGAAGATCGGGTTGTCATAGGGTTGTCACAGAAGAAAATGAAAAGTCAAAAGTCCTGCCTGACTACCCTAGGGTTGTAAGTGAATGGTGCCTAAAATGACAGCCCAAGGTTGTCATGGCCTCTGTCTATATCAACCCAGTGTTGTAAGTGAATGGTGTCAAAACCATATAACTCATAGGTCTCCTATGTGTAATGGCCATACATAATAACTAGTAATAACATAATAGGAAGCCATTATAATGACTAAGATATCTACAACATGAAAATATTCATAAATAAGATTTTTTTGTCTAACAGACACAGACACAGCCTGTGACAACCTTGGGTTGTCGTTTTTGGCACCACTTTTGACAACTCTGTGTTTTCAGTGAGCCATTAGTTGGAGCAACCCTTAGAGTGTAGCGTACGATCTAGAGAGTACTTCATCTTTATGCCCATGTGTAAATGGACCTTGATGGAAGGGCAGCCTGTTATGGTGGTGGATAAGGAACATCAGATGTTAGTGATTGTACGAGACCAATATCACTGTGTCCAGTGGAGTGTATACCATCTTCTTCATTTGATCAAGTGATAACTGTGAGCTTTGGATCAAATAAATGTAAATCTTTTCATAAGTGCATACAGCCATTCGCTCTGGATGAACTATTGCAACGAATGATTAAAGGATGGAGACGAATAAAGAAGACAGAATCATGCAGTATTAATATGAACTAACAACTGCAATAACAATAAATCAATTGAGTTAGTAATATAACGCCCTCAATAGTTCACTAGGCCTACTACCCACTGAGTAACCTAAGGAAAAAAAATGATATGGGAGGTACATATTCCATCAGCACTAAAATCATGAATTGACAACTTTTCAAAAAAGTAAAGTTAGATACACAGGTAAGGCACATATTAGATTTTCTGCAGGCATGTGATGTCATCAGGTCATAGGCTGAATTAGCAGGTCGGGCTACATAAAACCTCAAGGCCCTATTACACTACATGACTTTAAGCTGCGATATCAGCAAGATATGATGTTACTATTGACAATGTACGTGGAGGAGAGATAATTATGATTGGTTTGAAATTGGCAATCTGGAGTCTCTTACACAGTGTAAGAAAGAATTGTATCTCTCCTATGTGTGATTTCTCTGTGACATCGTCCTATCGCAGCTCATGTCGTGTAGTGTAACATCACCTTAAGTCAGCAGCAGTAGATATCTATGCATGTCATAAAAAGGTTTAGGATAAAGATATGAACATTGGTGCAGTGTTCAGTGTATCTTCTTCTTATAAATCATTAGCTGATTATGGCGGTAAGCTTTATACCATCCTCCGAATGTAACAGTTCTGTACCTTGTCTTAACCTTTATTGTACACTTAGGAAATTAAATTATAACAAACTGCAGAAATCCGGCACATTCTATAAGCAATATGGGAAGTGTTTGTAAGACTAACTATTACAGTACCAACATAGCATTTTGAATTTACTAGCAGTCATGTGCAAAAGATTTTAAGGCCAAATACTAACATATGGGAAATACAACTTGCAAAATATTCATAACCTCCCTCATTAAATTGACTCTGAACACATTACATGATTCCCGCAATCTTGCAAAACGTAATCAGTTTGCTTAAATACAAGTTACTGCACAAAGTTCTCCAAATCTCTGGAATTCTGCATGTATTGTGGTTTAACTATATGTACAATTTAGCCTATCGCCTAAGGGAAGTGAGTGCGTTTGAAGATAAAAACAGTCATCACTTTCAGCTTGTCACAATACCATAGATCCTAGTTTCAGGAGGCTATTCAATGGGTCACAAAAGGGTGTTCCAAATCCTCCCACAAAGGGAGGGCAGACATCAAATAGCCCTCTTTATCGTCAGTAGTCCCTTTTACAATCATGCTTTTTTTAAATTTTGAAATGCAGGTTTTGTTCAGTGATCATTCAAACTTGTATCATAAACAGAAATCACTCATTATATTATATGGATAGATGCTAAGCATTCTATATTTTACTGTACCGGTATCGGGAGAGCGTGGAGTGTAGTTTCAGAAGGATTTTGTGCAGCATATATGCAATCAACTATACCAGCCCTAATTACAATTACCAGGAGTATTATTTGATTCAAAATCATTTAGTTATTATGCCTCATTTGACTAAAGGCCGTAATACCCATTGTTTCTGGTACACAGCATTATTTGATATAAAATCTGGGGACACGTTATCAGATTTTGGTGATCACCATGTGATAGCCACACCCATATGGCTATAAAATATTATAGAAAGTAAATTATGATTTGGAGCGTTTTCTGTTGATTATGACAAAAATCTTCATCATAGATCCTTTAGAATTGTGAATAATGACGAATTCAAATTGATCTCTCTCATGGCGGCCATCTATACACGACGTCTATACAGTAATATTAAATATTTTAGCAAGGCTTAGGGTCAGTTGGAAGTATTCATTGTGCTGTATATCTATGACAAGCCAAAGGGAAAAGATACCCACGGTTCCTGTTTCTGATACTCTATGACCAATATCTAGAGAGCTATACGGGGAATATGAACAAAATTGTTTTGTAGTCTGAATCAAACTTGAATATTACTTTTAGATCAAAAGATACGTATAATACTGTCCCTTTAGCTATTATCCAATAATTAGAAAATAATTGTAACAAACATGATCATATCTCAATAATTACTGTTTAAGATTACGTAACCGTCCCAGTGGTGGATCCAGAGGGGGGCGCCGGTGCGCACGCCCCTCCCTTTTTCAGGAAAATTTTGTGTTTTTTTTAAATCTAAAACTCGGCCAAAAGGTAATAATTATTAAGGAAAAATTTCTCCAATAACGCCCCCCCCCCTTTTCAAAACCCTGGATCCGCCAGTGTGACCCTAACTGACAGTGCTAGAGTTATTCGGTAACCGCAACTCCTTAAATAAGTATGATGTATCCAATTATTAATCATTGGTATACCATTTTGAAAGCTTTGAACAAGGTCTACAAGAAACAAATCAGTAACATTCTGAAAAAATATGCTTTCATCTCTTCTAGTCGCTTGACCACAAGCAATGGGTGATTGTCATCGTCATCTTGGGTGATTTGATCTCATAGACACTCTCTTGGCTCACTTGCTTGAGCAATATTTAGTGCAGTCCACGACATCTTACAGGAAAGCTTGTAAGAGATTGATTGTTACTTTTCATTGGAATTTTTAGTGTGCTTGGGGTTCTATTGAAGTGTGCAATACCGTAAACGTTGTAACCATCATATATAGGTTCTCTTGCATGCTTAGTGTACTAATATGATATACTCAATTCCAATTAAAATCAAGTAATTTCTAGAGGTCTGGACAAAGAATTAATTCACTTTTGAAGAAGTGATTCACTTTGAAATGTACTGAAAACTCAATGCATCAAAGAAACAGTTGACCCTGATAAGCCACAGGTCGCAATCGGGGCGAAACTGGAAAACCTCCTTCTATTTTTTAAAATAGAAATCCCAAGGGAATCCCTATAAAATTAATATGTGAATGGAATCTAAGGACCTCTGCCTATAGCTTCTAAAATGGAACTTCAAATGCTTATTAATTATCATAACCACTTAAACGCCATGCTCCTGGGGATAATTTAAGGCAAAATGGATGCATTTTTGATTGATTATATTTTTTTATACTTTTTCACTGATGGGGACGTTATGGTATATCATTCTTTAGCTTATGTTCTGAAAATTTAGGAAACTGCAATAATTTGATCTGGTTGCCATGGCGACCATTTTCCTGATTTTTCATAATTTCAGATTAAATTCTGAAAGTGATGATAATGATTGTTTGGTCAAATTTTCAAAGTTATAATAAAGGCTTCACAAATACTAAAAGCAAGAGCTCAATGAAATTATCTAAATTTTGATACATTAAGTGTCTCAATAACAAATTGATGTCAAAATATATGAAATGTTGAATAATGCATGTATTTTTCTAGAACAATGCATAAAAATGCACAAAATTAGGGAATTTGAGCATATAAGCAAATCGTTTCCATAGCAACAAGTATTTCTTGACAATTATCTATATTTCTGTATATTTTAGTCTTTTATAGGTTGTTGTATAATTCTATGCTGTAATAGTTTTTAGAACACTTTTACCATGGTAACCATGCCATTGTTTACTTTGAATTTTTGCCCCAAAATAAGGTATATATCAAAGCTTCCATGGCAACCATCACTTTCAGTGTACTAGATTATTTCTTTGCCATAATAAATTGATGAAGAATTTGTCCATTCAATTGGTTTAGCAATTTTTAGCCAATTCGGCACAATTTAACTGCATTTTTGGAATTTTGAAAATGTGTTGCTAAGGAAAGTGCTGCCATGTTAGAAAACAGAAAATAAAGATATTTAACAAAATCAACATGACAACTGTAAAGATAAGGGGATGAGTTTTCCAATGATACCTAACACCCATATTTTATGATTATTTTTCAATATGCAAAATTTTCATGAACATGGGTCTATTTTTAACAAAAAAACTTCAAAATGCAGTCTGCACCCAAGTTAACTCGGGAGCAGCGCTAGCCTTTAAGTGGTTTATAATGTATTTCATCTAAAGGGTGCCTAAAACCACAGCCCAAGGTTGTCACGGGCTCTGTCTATGAAAACTCTAGGGTTGTAAGTGACTGGTGCCAAAAACCACACCCATTGGTTGTCAAAAAAATCTGAAGGGTTGTCAGGATTTACAAGGATGACCCAGGGTTGTCACTCAGTCATCAGAAAGGTTAGAATTTTCTTGAGTATGAGTGGTGATTGAACCCGGGACCTCTTGCATTGCAGATGGTGTCACAGTCCCCTGAGCTATCATGGCTTCCTTTCGGACACGGTACAGATTTACAACCCTATCACTGCATCCTATGGTTGTCAGAGTTGTCACAAAGAAAGAACATTTTTTGAAAAGTATTGGACAGAACAATCCTAAGGTCATTACTTTCTTTCATATTACAACCCTCCGACAACTCTTGGGCTGCCTCCTGACAACCTTATCTTTTCAGTGTAGATGTAAAGCAAGATGTCAAACATAAAATTGTGTTTCAATTGGTTAATTATTGTCTAACCACGACGACACACAGACATGAACATTTATAATAGTGTAACATACATATCATCTGCATAAATGTATAGGTATATATGTATACATGTATGTTGAAACAAGATAGACTTAACAAACGAGATAAACTGCACACAGACATGTAGGCCCAACATTTCTCCTTGTTGTTCTTCTATTTTTGTTATTTATTTATGATTTTCCGCATTAAAGCATGAAAGTGTCCGAAATTTCCGAGATTTTCCGCATGGATGCCTGATGGAACTATGTTAATTCATGTATTCATGCGCCATGCATTTCTATTGGTTAGTGGTTGCTAGGGGCATGGACTAAATGTCTGAACATTTCCTTGGTTTTCCAGGAGAATAATGCTTTGTTATTCCCCTGGCATCTTCATTATTATTGGTTTAAACTGGAAAAAGGGTGTGTGTCATAAACATCCTGATATTTCTATGACAACCTTTTTGGCCCAAAGTTGTCACTCAGTTATGACTACTCTAGGGATGTAATACATGCCATGAAGACCTTGTGACAACCTTCCAGGGTTTGTCATGGTGGTTACTTATTACTGGTGAGATGAAACCATAACAGGAATAAGTATGACAACCTAAACGTGGTCATTTTGACTTGTATGGCAGCAATATGACAACCTTTTTGGGGCTCCCTGACGACTTTGTATTTTCAGTGTATGATTATGTAGTAGATGCACTTTTACAAGTGAAGTCTGTTTAGAAACACAATTTAATGGCAAATAATTGCAAAAAATGGGGAGAAAGTGGGAAATATGGCACGTATTGGCTTTTTGGTTACCACCTTTGCTCATGGGAAAGTAATGACTATAATAATATTAGGCCCTATGTCTAAATATCATAGAATGGGCTATAAATTGGCTGAAATACCATTCAACCTGGAAGTGAAAAGGTTAACTTGGTCACCCTTTCTCTTTTCCCCTCAAAATTGTAGTAAAAATAATTTAAGTTTGTTCTGATTAACTTTGCTATTTCACCAAGAGCTAAAATACAAACCTAATTTTTAAAGTCTTTAATGGACCTACAGGGTTGGATCCAGAGATTTAAAGAAAGGGAGGGGTGCCCTTATATACTAATATGGTGCGCCCCATTCGGGGGCCAGAATTTCCCATTAAAAACCTAAATTCGGCAGAAACTAGGGGGGCAGGCACGCCTCAGGAGCCCCCTCGAAGTCCATCCCTGATCTATCATACATATATGTTATATACATGTATATATTATTATAACGCTGACTGGTGATACAGCCTGCTTCCAACAATAAAACGGGTCACTCTTACACAGCTTCCATTTCTTTACTCAATTGCTCAACCACGTCAAAGCAGCATAAAGTTCTACATTATCAAGAATATTGTGCATTATCATGAAGTGCTTTTTTCACATTATCTATATGACCAAGATGAAGGTTTATGCCACTCGTTAGATCTGAAAAGTTTATAAGATTTTCCCCCCAGAAATACCACTTGATAAAGAAACTCAGTTGCATGAAGCCCCTAGTGGGCAGCTTACCACAATAGTCTTCTACACTTTTATCAGAAGACGATACTTAAATACTGTTCCAGTAAGTATGACATATGTTATGGGATTCCCAACCGCTTCACCCACAACGTGAAATATACACCACAGACGAGGAACTGGTGGCAAAATACTTGGAATTTACGCCTTCCTCTGGTTGGGTCTTCTGAAAGAGCCATATTCCCAGCAGAGAGGAGTCGGTCTGCTTAATGACCAGTCCCGGCCTTGCGTGCCTCTGTCCCTGACCACTAAGACTCGGACTGACCCTGTGTATACTGGGCCAACTCGCCGTGGTCCTGCTCAGGCCCCAACCCCCCTGCTTAACCCGCGGCCCCTGCCGTGCCCCAGCCACACCCCGGCCTGCCCGCCGCTAACACCGGCTTTGTTGGCCGTTAGCCCGGATCAGGGGCTATCAGGACCAGGACTTCCTGTCCATCGACCCATCCGTGCCACTCAGCCCACTAAGTCTCCCTCCCTCGGCCCACCTAATCGTATTATTTGGCCATAATCAGTCTTAATTGTGATTAAGTATCGTGCACCCCTACTCGCCCGATAAAATAGTCGATCACGTGGTCGCTGCTACGATGACAGGCTCGCAGTCAGCTTAAGGACGCATGCGCACGATCGATTTCCCCCAGGGAGATTGGGTTTTCTTTTTCCAAAAGAAACAGGGAAATAAAGTATTTGGGACTCTAATGAATTTGTTTGTATGATTAAGTTGGTGACAGCTGACGGAATTGTTACCAACAGATATCGACCAGGGAAAAAACCCCACTTGGTCTGAAGGCGACGGGCCGTCAGTACAGCGCGCTTTTATGGACATCGACGGACAAAAAGCCGAGCAGATGTACGGGTATAAAAAGGGATATGGGGGATCCGTGCCCCCAAAAGAGGGGGCAGTCAGGGGCGATAATACAGGATGTAATCAGAGGGTAGGGGATAATGCGCGAATCATTGCAGGAGCACGGCCAGGACGGTTGTGGTTGATATCGAGTGAGCGCTTCGTGTGAGGATCATGCGATAATCCGGTCTTATTGTTATTCGCCGGTCGCATAAGCCGCCGTGGCAACGACCCGATATTGTAGGTACCCTCTATCTCACTCCGACCATAAATCGGAGCAATTCTATTAGCGACCTAAACGCCCCTGTTTGAGAAATTACCGCGATTAATCCGCGACGAATAGTGCGTGTGCAATCGTGATCCTTCTGCGCATGCACGTGCGGAACAGGCACATTGACCCTCCTCCTACAAGCAAGAGCGATCGGTGCGCCCCTAGAGGCGGGGAGGGCAGTGCGTTACCGCCATAAAACGGCCGGAGGGGTCATTGAGTTTATGGCTCGATCTCCGTGGTCTGACTCCTATTTCAGGGATCAAAATCTTAATTCACACGTTGGGGGGATAACGATCCCTGCTCAGCAGCTTTGCTTCACCAATAGGGAGGGAGAAAAATGGTAAAAGCCTCTCAGAACCCTCACTGTTTGCATTCGGGCCAGGGAAAACCGCTCAGGTCGGTTCAGAGCCATAGCCATAGGGGAGCTCTTTTCCATTTGGGTTTATTTTTCTCTTATGGCACGTCAAGACCAGATCCGGCCTATGGACGGAGGGAAATCCTCCGCAAAGAGCCTTGCAGGGCTGTTTTGCCTACCTGGATGCCGGGGACTCTCGTGGTTGTGTAATGAAACCTAACTCCTAGGATGTTCCACTTCCAGGCGCAGGCTGCATTCTTAAGGAAGTGGCCACAAAAATGGTGGGGAATACGAGCGGGTCATGTGGCCGGTGCTAAGGGTCTGATACTCGGCTTTGACCACCTACACAGTGCGGCGTACGTGGGTATGTAGCAGCCTGCCAGGTCAGCTGCCTGCAGACTATATACAGCTGGTCTACTTCATGAATTTCAGGGACGTTAGATTTCGATCTAATTTCATAAGAATAATACTTATTATATCATGGCGACCGTTCATTAGCCTAATAATAATGAACGTTCGCCACGATTAGCTCCGCGAATTTGGGGCTTATTATCATACACTTTGATGGGTATGCTGTCAATAATTACATTGGAAATGGTTAGAAATAATAAAGTAAACTAAAATTTGGCTAAAAATGAAAATTCGTGTAGGCCTACTTTCATATGATTGGTAAAAAATTCAAAATGTTGCATATTGTTGCCATGGTAACTGGAATGTTGATGGAAATCAAAACATACATATCCTGCTAAGATGAAGCAATTGGTTGCCATGGAAACTAGATTATGTGACACAAATTCTGAAATTAGGAAACCAGAAACAAAGGAACTTCAATCTACATTGTGCAAACAATAGCTTAGAGCTACCTTGATTAGAACAGAAATTAGAGCATTTTATGTATGATACTATTTGCATTTTGCTCTATTTACTATCCATTTGTTACTATTTGTTATAGTTTTTTTTATGGATTTATGTTGTCTGACCCTATCATATTCAGAAACCCATAGCTCAGCTTCTACTTTGAATATTCAAAGGATTTGTACATCATGAGAAAGCTTGATATTTTTCTACATTCATCACCTATGTCATTAAGCCCCAAAATCGCATGGCAGATATTACGTCCACATTTCTCCTTCAGGAACGTTGGTCCCTCACTCTAGTGTTGCCGTATGGTTTGACTTTGGTTAAAATAATCAAACATGAAATTCTTCCCTACCACCCGCCTGAGGCATTCGTCAATGTGATGTACAACATAATAGCTACATGGTTTATTGGTCCCACGAACCTGCGTTTGTGATGCACCACTGTTTAGCCGTTCAGTGACTTTTGAACTGTTGGAGGAAAACACATGTTTTGCCGGAATCGTTGGAGAGGAATATGAAACCTGAGCAGCACATGTAAGGGCTATGGGTTGACTTTTTCTTTTTACAGTTTAGAAATGCTCATAAAGAAGCTTAGTTACCGCATTGGTCGCCACCAGCATGTCGCCACCCCCGACGCCCCTTCCCGCGCTCCTGCTCTCCTAATCTTGCAATTCCAAAATTGACTTTGGGTCAATGAAAACACTTTGAGACTGGCCTGTGGCAGCCCTCGCCGGCCCTAAGTCTTGTTCCCTGAGCCGATTGTGCACCACAGCAATAATAGATGGCAATGCTTTTCATGCAGCAAATTACGTTTTGATCCCACGTAATTGGATCTTTGTAGGCAGGCTTTTGGCGTTGGTGGCCGAGGGCGCGGGGAGAGAGGTGGGGGTCTAAAGGTGTAGGGTTAGGGTTTAGTGAGGTAGGGTGTGGGCTGGGCTGGGTGCGCGTCCTAGGGAGCTGCCTTTCTACCCCGCCCTATCTCCTCCTGGGTCGGGGCACCCCCAGCACCACGCCCCTCAGAGGGGGCGGTCGTAGACCCTACAAAGCCGCAAATGAGCTTGGCGCCGATCAGGAGCGGGGGAATCGCCTCCCGCGGCCGGATCAAACAGGGGGCGGGCCTAAGACCTCAGCAGATTTTCTCCAATCAAATTTCATCCCACGGCGAAGAGCGATGGATAAAGTTAGAAAAGTCCAAAAGATATTTTAGACCCCCCTTACACAAAAAGAATAGCTGACTGAAATGGTACCCTTAAACTTCAATATAATATTATTCGTTTTGTTTAAGGCAAGTCAGTAGAAATGACATTATGTACAACATGTCTAATGATACTAACTGTTTAATGATACTTACTGCATTGGCTTTTATGAAGGTGTGGCTGCAATGGATGGATTGAAGGGTTTTGAAGATTAATGGGTGGGTGGCTTGGTGGAAAGGATGGGGGGGGGGGGTCAAGATCCGGGCTTGGATCATAGGCGCTTTAAGCCTCAGGCATCACTGCTATCTCCACCGGAGGGTCAGGTTGGCAGCGGCTCCTACGGGGGAGGTGGGGTTGGGCATTCGGTCTCTGTTCTCAGCCAAACGGCCAATGGTCCATCTCCTTCTCATATAATACCCTCTCTCCACTTACCCAGGAAATAACCGCGCTTATCGCGAACATACATCAGATTTTCCCGCCGAAAATCCTATCGCTTTGTTTTGTATATAATCATCTTAGCTCAATTGATCGATGCTTACGGGATTTAAAGAGATAAAACTTAATACCGAAAGCGGCTTTTGGCGGCCGCGCGACAAAAAGGAATTATTCCTACAGTGGCTCATTATGGGAAATTACAGGGGTGGTATTAGGCTTTGGGGATCGATGCGGGTGGGGCTGATCGGTTTTCTTTGTTAAATAGGTTAGATAAAAGTGTGCTGAGTAAACGGGATTGTCGTGTCATTATCTGATCCGGCGGGGGGAATGTCGGCTGTGTGATCTAGAGTCCATTACACTCTTGCATCTATTTCATCCTGCCACCTCCCGTCCAAACCCTCCCATTGGTCCCCAATCCCCCGCCCTTCTGTGCCCAAGCCGCTCCCGGACACACATCACAGTATCTAAACAAAAGAGATGTTTAATGGTCTCGTCGAATATCGCGCGCCACGAGACAGATAAGGATGACGTATTGTCACATGACCTGGCGCGAGACTTGGCGGGATTTGACGGACCGACAGCAGATCGGGCGGCGAAACTTTTGATGCGATATGGGGACAGAAAGTCGTTAAGATTGTCTTTATTGGTAGTTCAGCACGCTTTCTTTTCTTTCAGAGGAAAGCTTAAAGGCGTTGTTGGAATGGTCTTGGTTCAGGCAGTGTGTTGAGCCTGAATGACGCGGCTTTAAGGTTGCGATACATCTTGGGTGTGACGTTTGCCCATAAATCGAAGAGTTATCCGTGCAGAATTCCGGAGACAAATAACCTTGTTTTGGACCGGATATTTGTAGAGACGATTTCACTTGATTTCATATGTTCGAATTTCGAGTTATAATCTGATAATGCGTCAAACGAGCAGGATTTGAAAATTTCATCTCATACATACCCGAAGTAAGGTATAGAAAAATAACAGATTCTGTGTGAGACCCTCAACAATTGGCTAGACTGTAGATAAAAAGATAGAAAAAAGAAAGAGAAAACAAATCATCTATTGTTGGATAACAAAAGAAATGCGTTTCAGATGCCCCTCATTTGGAAAATGATATGTGCGACAAGCTTCTTAGCATATAAAGTCGGAATGCAACGCTAAGCGACAGGAGATGTCCATCTTTAGACATATATATCCGACCACGGGGGTGGCGACATTTACATCGGCGCAAAACAATATTAGCTTTGGACAATGATTGTATTCTCCGTTTGGCGGTGTCGCGCCGAAACAGCAACAAAGTACATTGTGTGGTACAAACGGCCGCCTGTATCAACCGGTGTGAGTGGGTACTTGGGGACTTAATCGGGTGAGCCGGCTACTTAAGTCTACTTTAGCATGTTTATCATGTCTGCTGTGGATGGACAGAAATATGCCACGTTATCCCACGACGTGTCAACAGGGAAAGCCGTGCCCCTCAGCCCCCTGCTTGCCAGGTAAAATCTCAGGTATTCACCTCCGCCCCTCAGCGGGGCTTTGCCTGGCTCCGACCCCCCCGACGCCCCACCGTCGGCGACGCCAGTACACAGTCTAAAGCCCTTGTGGACAAGGTCCGCCGCCGGTGCGCCGCAAAATATCTCATTAAGGTATCCCAAATAATCTAAATATCTGGCAAAGCGGACCTGGGGTAAAGAAGGGCAGAGCGGGGCGAAGAATGGGGAGCATGATCCTGTGGCGGGTCTGTCCTAACCGGAGTGGTCTTAGGCGTGACACGGGCGGCTTCTACACGACGCCCGCTAAAGGCCGCAATTGTACCAGCCCGCCCCGACGAGTATTAGGCGCGAATCCCGCGATCCCCCTTTCTAATGTGCCGCACACGCACAACTAAATATGCAAACTAACTTACTTTGGAGGCTTGTTTGCGTCTGGCTTTTAGCCACAAAGGCTGGATCAGCCCGTGTTGGCGGGGAAGGGCAAGGCTTGGCGCCACCAGCTCATCAGTGGGCACCCATGTCTGCGCCCTGCTCGCCGCATCTTTACAAGTTACTTCTCCTCAAGTGGCGACTGCCACCATCAAAGACGGGAAAAAAGTAACAATACCGGCGTGCACGGCCACACAAGGAATGGTAGAATGATAAAGGCCTGCCAATGAAAAAGGTGTGGTAACATGTAGCATTAGCTTTCATGTGGAGTGGAGTTTCACTGTTTATTTCCCAGAGACTGCTTTGTATTGTATAGACAGGATCTCACTAAACAGGCTTGGAGATCTTCTTGTAAACGCTTCTATGGTGGGCTTTGGTAATACATGAAGGGACTACATTTAACGTCTATCAATATTTATCATAAACTCATAACTGGTTATATTAATAAATATATTTTCAAGATGAATAGAACTGTTGTAAACTTACTTCCTATCAGAGTATGCCTATATGCATAGATATTCGAAAATTCTGGGTGAAAATATATTTGTCCAGTGAAAATCCGACGATGTAATGCTGATTCGAGAGTGCCTTTTTGTATTTTGAAATCATGCCTTTTTGATGCATCATCAGCGTGCCTGTTACAGCTGGCTGAGTCGAATGGCCAAATGAAGTTACTCACAAAGTCAGCTTTTGAGGGAAACTGGATACCTTGATGACATAAACCTGGGGCATGATTCCACTACAGGAGATGGTGGGCATTTTAGCTACAGTTATTGCCAACAACAATCTACTCGACGCACTATGGGCATTCAGAGACGGGCGATAATAGAGTGGCCCACGGCAGGCCCGGCGCGGAGGGTGGCCGAGGTCTGTGAGTCCGAACAAACTGGCTGACAATTTGGCAGGTGAGTTGGGTGTTCCCTCAGGTGTTAGGCATACACACCTTTTCACCGTAGGCCTTCTCAGGTTACCTCCTCCACACGAACACCCGCGTCCGACAAAGCTTCCAAGAAACAAGGGATCTAGCCACAAAGAAGGGCTTGTGGACACTGCTCTGAGCACTGGCCACCGTTTTGGTCAGTTGGTATTGTACAGGAGTAAGTGTTGTCGCTGGTCGCCCTTCGATTGTGTAGCTCTCAGGTGGGAGCGGACTGAACTGCCAGGGGTCAGGTTGCTGTAGGCTCATACTGGGCCGGGGGTACTGACACTGGGGTGGCATTCACACCGGCCGACCCTACTTTACAAGGGTCACTTCTCTTGGGAATCATAATCTTGGATACAGCCATGGGGAGCATGTGTGCTTGTACGCTCGGGCAAAACATGACATGCTAAAGTCATGTCCACAAGAGGGGTGGATGGAACGGCCAAAGGGGTGGCGGTGGGGTAGGGTTGGGAAGAGCTTGCAGAAGGGACGAGGGGAGGAGGGGTGGGGTGCAGAATCAAATATAAACAAGGGCTGAACCGTGTGCCATCCTTTGTTGGTGCAGGCATCAATAGATACTGAGCGAGGCCTGGGAAGTTTTTGGGCCGATGTTCAGACGTTAAGCTGGATAGAGATAGAGTAGTGGCGCACAATAGGCCCAACTTTGCGATGGCAAGCCGGAACATCCGCCTACACCCTGAGAATAATGCTCATTTGGAGCCGTAGAATAACAGGCTTTGTGTTGGGCAGGTATTTGCCCAAAGTCCCGGGACTGACACAAGTGGGGGATTACCAAACACTACCCCTGTGAATGGCACAGAAGACAATTACCAACTTGAGTCCCCTCCTGCCCTTCATCCCCCAACCCCTCCCGGTTCAAACCGGAAGGCGGGTTGGGGTTGGGATTTGGGCTTGTTCTACAAGACTCCTCCTTTGTCCTGTAATCCCTCCGACATGTTTGTGGTGATGTTTTGGTAACTTCTGACCGAGTGGAATCATTGTCATTTCTCACTCTGCGTGCACAAACATACTGCCGCCTCGATTGCACTCAACAAGATAAGAAAGCACAACAAGATCTTAGCAAGAGCCTCCTTGGCACGATTTTCCTGAGACATCAAACAGCAAAGACAAAAGGCACTTGGATAAATCATGTTTTGAGTCTTTTTAGCCACGGTCATCAGGAGCCAACCGTTGTCGGAGTGAAAAAAGCTAAGCCACCACACAAATATGCACCGTTTTGTTTCAGTGGTGTAGAATAAATACATTTCTTTCTACTTGTGTTATTTTACTGCAAATTCCTTAATGCCATGAACACCCCCGTGAGTCGTGCAGATCAAACAAGCGGCTTTAAAAGTTGCGGGGACAGGCTTCATATAGACAAAAACATGGCAGCGAACAGCCAGATTTGGTGGAGGGGAAGGGCACGTCGATCTGTTTCTGTCCCTCTGTTTATCTCAATATATTATGTTTCTTTGTATGTTTCTGTCACCGTAGTCGAACATGTTAGGAAAGAATGTGTAGTCACTGTTTGTAGAAATGCTTTATATGAAATCGAGAACATTTATCCATTTACAAGAACAAACGTATTTTACACGTCGGATTGTCCCTGTCTGGTTAAAAAGCAATACGTTCTAACCTTTTATCATTTTGAAATTATGGACATCAAGAGGGTGTAGTCAGAGGGGGCAGATTTTAACCAATTGGGATTAACTTTGCATGCATTACATTGCATGGGAAAGTTTACGTTTACATTATGTGTTATAATGGAATAATCGTCAGGGTTCCTCGTGGTCTTCATTGTGTTACACAACAGGACTTGCAGACTTAAGTATGCCCATATCAAATAGGCCTATACCCGATGAAAATAGACATATGCAGATACTTTCAATCGGAAGCAAGATCTGCATAAGAGAGATGGTGAAACGATTCTCATTATTTAGTGCCATAC
The DNA here is from genome assembly GCA_936440205.1 of Lepidonotus clava. Taxonomy (NCBI): domain Eukaryota; kingdom Metazoa; phylum Annelida; class Polychaeta; order Phyllodocida; family Polynoidae; genus Lepidonotus; species Lepidonotus clava. The sequence goes on from OW387139.1 coordinate 22,444,588, forward strand.
TCACAAACAGGTGGAGCCACTTGAAACAGTAAAAAAGTACACCGGAAGTGGCGGGAGAATATCCATCTCCTCGAGGCGGGTGACAATCCCTATTGGAGGGGGGCCTCATCACATTTCCATCCTGGATGTGTCAATACGCGTCAGCAGAGAAGTGGATACTCATGTACAGAAAGAACAGATTGAAACTACTCACTGCTGGATTGGTCCTGCCTTAAGACATAAAGAAGTATTATGTGGTTCTTTATGCTTTATGGAGTCTATGGCAGTGGAGTGGAGTTATGTTCATACAATAATTTGAAAATGCATTATTTGTGGTTGCATCACAATGTTTTGCGAACAATAACGTCTGATTACATGTTGTAATATTAAGCTACTACTTACTACTGCGAATCGAATTAAGAGAAAGATTGAGGACAGCATTACTCTTATATATATGTATATATATCTTCAAGCATTGTGTAAGAGAGAAAACGCCGAACATTCAAAATTTATCTGTCAAGTATTGTTTTTCTTATATCTCCAATGTACCTAAAAGATTAAGCAATGCGTTTCATTTGATATGTATGGCAAATCACGTTCTTAAAGAATCATAAGTCCACATTATAAACCGCACCTAATCTATTTACATGTATGTCCGTGCATGCATGCGCCAGCCAAATCCGCTTCAGCTGTCATATGCCTAAAATATGTTCTGGTATAAATACTCCGAGCATGACTCAAATCCTTTACTCTTCGCCGAATAAAGTATGATGAACATGATTTCCATTCGCTAAACACATACCAGGTGCATCAACTCCCTAGACGTTGACGATAGCCTAATATGTATGATATCTGCCCCACGTACAGACCCCGTATGCGTCATGCACATACCCGTCATGTATGGCATTGTTGCAGGATCATTTATGGAAATGTATTCCTTCTCAAACCCAGTAATCTGGTGAATACCGTGATTTCAATCCCAGCCGAATTTGCCCAGGCTCAGAGGAGATCCTGATCTCCCGGCGGTTAAGCGGCCAGAGGCGGATATGCAGTTCTCCCTGAGAAGAAAGGCCAATATGTGGGCGGACAAAGACAAAGGCTGCGGCTACTCACGCGGGGCCGGCTCTCTGCGGCCTGAGGTCATCGTCAGGTGAGACGACACGAACACCTCTGTTGGCGCTTACATAACGGGCTCAGGTAGACCCAATGTGAGCTGCAACATGATGACATTCAGACTCGTGCAACACTTTCTGCACGGCTTCATGCAGTTTTGTTTAAGTGTTTTGACATTTCATTTTGTTATAGTTTGACTCCCTATTAGTTACATAACTTTCCAGCAATTAACTGATTGATAAAACGACACAGGGGTTAATTTGTTTGTAGTCAATAATAGAGTAATTTCTTGCGAGCTTCTTCTTGACATTCTAGTTTCTTCCATCAAGAGCATGTTGGCAGTCATTTTATGCGCGTTTAAAACTCGTTCAAAATCTTTTCCCTGTGAAAGAGATAGCAGCATAAAAGACAACGCGTCATTCTTCCCTGACCATCATGATACGTTTCTTCTTTGTCCTACACCACTACAATGCTACATGAAATGATCCATGGAAATGGATGTTTACCTTTTGTGAGTTTTTCTCTGTCCCGTCGCATTCATGGAAATTTGCGATTACAGGGAATAAGAGCAATGACAAGAGTAGGGAACTGTTCTCGGAGACTTGACCGTCGCGTCGTACATCATGCTCAGTGTGTGTAGAACAAAGTATTCTTTACAACCTTCAGTTGGAAGCCCATTGTCCTGTGAACAAGAAGTTAAACTTCAAGGCTTTATTACCTCAAAAAAGACAAAGCCTTTTGTGTGGCTTTCACGTAGCACGCATGGTCGAACAGCCGTAAGTCTTCTGTGTGTAATACTCTGAGCAAAGCCTCAGTTTTTCAGGGTGTGGTCTGGGAATTTGCACTGGATATATACACTCTTTTGAGAAAAAAGTTAATCAACGAAACGCCTTTCAAGGGATCATCTCAATAAATAAAAACGCAAGACGCGTGCGACTACTGAGTGCACGATCTAGCAATCTCCTTCTATCTGATGTAGAGGATTGCATTTTTTAAATGAAAGTAATACTAGCAGATTTTGCGCATGATATACATTTCACGCGAGCGACCTGCACTGAAGGCTTTGAGCCAATGTGACTCAGAGCCTCCGATAGAGAGCTGCTCAGCTTCCCTCTGAGTAGCGGGCCCATATACTGACGCAGACCATATAAGAATGAAGCCTTTAAGTAAGGATTCTCCTCCCACTAGAGGGAGATTTGGTCAGTGAAAAACGTGCAGATTTAAACGGAACACGCCCGCCTTGAATACAGATGTGGGGTCTCAGCGATTTAAATCCTACTTTGCACAACCACACTCTCAAGTAATATAAACCTCACCAGACGCTCATGAATGCAGGCATGAGCATTAGACTTTGTATGTTTAAGCTAAACATAATCTCGGATTGGCCGTCGATATTACATTATCAGCTTTTAAAGGATTTATAATTAGCCCTTTTTCCCAGGCTACGCCGTGGTCGGTAAGTTTAAAATCCAGGATTATAGACGCCTTAAACTTGAAGGCATAATATTTATCTTTAAAACGGACCACCAATCCTTTAATTGGCCGGCTAAGTTTGTCCAAGTACTTCGCAACGATGAGCCAACTTTCTTCAAGAACCCCACTGCACCTAATGACAAACGCCGTCTAATTTCTGGCAGAGGCGTCTTTTCACACAGATCTCAACAACTGCAAGAAAGCTTTGCAGCAGAGGGAATGCGGGGAAAGGGAGAAAAGGAGAAAGCGTGCACTGCCTACAGCAGTCTTCCACTTCTTTGGTAAGAGAATTAAGTAGCGCCACTCTGTTAATTACGATGAAAATAATACAAACTCAAACATTGGCAAAAGCAATTTCCGATCGCGACGCGACCGTGTTTGCATTTGTGGCATTTCTGCGATGGCTTGTGGGCCTGCAGTGGAAATCAAAGCTTCCCCTGGCTGCCGCGCACAAAAGATTGTCATGCGAGAACTGGGCGCCGACCGCGCGGCGATTGTGGCGCGGCGGAGCCCGCGGCACATCCTGACTACCTGTGAAAACGCGCGCTGCCAATCGACCACCTCATCCAACCGCAATCACCCAGATTAAAGGTAATTTTTCTTGTTCGTCACGATCCCAGGAAGCGTTGGAGGCGCCGACTGGTGGACGGCTTTGATGAGACTGCTCGCGTCTTCTGCGCCTGCGTCAATCGGGCCGCGTCTGCGCAGTGGCTGGTTGGAGCCTCCATTGTGGCCCCACGCCTTATGCCGCAGCGCCCCGAGCGACACGCCGAGGCACACGCCAGCGCGAAATTGGCTGGCGCTGGGGAAAACACGGCCAACAATGACCATATCTCGGAGGCAGAGCCCTGTGTCCACCAAGAAAATGTACTAGAAGGCATGAGAACTTTCTGATCCTGTCTTTCATGCCTTTAAGTGGAAATAGAATTGCGGCGATGGGTGTGCGCTTTAAGCGATCAGTCATTACAGGCCGACAATGACTGCTTTATTTGGCCGGGTGCGTCGGTACACTTCGCCCAAGTCGATAAGTTTTCTCAAGTCTATGATCTCTCTGATCACGCTTTGAAGACCGAAATAGCCGAGGCGTCAAACGTTGACTTTGTCGGCTGACAATCATGCTGAGGCTTCTGAAAGCTGAAAAGAAAGAAGAATCTCGCTGGGGTTCTTTCGAAAAAACACACTTTTTTTGCGCTAGGAATTCTTTGCGTTTCCTTAGACACCTTAATGAGAGTTATGCGAGATCGGGAAAAAGAACCAAAGTTATTTTGCAGACAAGCGTGCTTCTTAATGAGATATCGATCGAGAAGTCAGGATATAATGGGGGAGGGAAAGGACATACACATTACTTAAAACAATCGACTATCGATAACAGTTTGAGGCCATGCTAAGCACTGATAACTTGGTCTTGTCAGTTTTGGTTTTCTTAACTTCAGTATGGATTTTCCCTTCCCAAGCTTACTCCCATATCCACTTGTAATTCTTCAATTTCTTTTCTTAAAATTTGTTGGATTTTTTAGTACCTGCAATAATGATCGATAATTCCCCATAATGATGATATTGCCCCTAGCTAGTAGCATGGATGTTATTGGCAGAATGAGTTACGCCTTGCATGGAAAAACATACACACATTGGACAAAATTCTGAAGTGTTAGAACAAAAATACTAGCAATAGTTTGTCAGCATTGTCATTTGCTATTTCACTTTAAGAACATAATTTTACAGTGCCTTTTAAATCTATAACCGCTTGGACAACATGCATTGGGTACTACACTTTTCAAGATATGACCATAACTCTGTTTCTTAAAATTTTGACACGATTCCTGGAACAGGAATTAAAGAAATTGCGATTTATCTCGATCAAATAAAATTATTTCTATTGAAATGTGTCAGTGTCATAGGTCATACAATGAAAACCATTGATGATGCTATGTATGTGAGGCTTCTTTTGTGGCTTCTCGTATGGCTTCATTATAATATCAATTATTGGGTTTTTGAATTACCCCAATAACACTTACTCCTTGGATACTTGACCCCGGAAATACCCTCCAGGTCATGACTTGTATTATACTCACGAATGGACATACCTTTATCTTAAGCATATTCGCTCAGGGGGAATGGCAGTAAATATTGACTAAAATTTGCCTCAGCTGGGCGAACGCAAATGTGCAACATGTGATGCCTGAGAGCCAATCAGTGCACACTTAGAAATAACATAAATAGGTGAACAATAAGCCCATCCCAGTGTACATGAAAATCAAATTTTACCATGAAATTACATAGCAATTTCTTTCTGATTTAATCCCCAAAGATAGAAGTGTGAAACAAAATGGACCATGGTGGTTTGCTCCTAAAATTTGTAAAATGCAGCTTTAGTCCAACCTTTAATGTCCTACCCTATTTTCCCTAAAATGCAGCATTTTAATTGGCTGGCAAACCTGCAAATCTGTTAACTGGTATAATCCAAGAAATCATAATGTTTTATCAGTACTTGGTGGAATAGAAAAACATAATTCTTAGTTATTCCAGTAATCCCAGCTCTAGGAGACAAGGATGGCTTATAACATAATTTTGTCCAACCCTGGTCCAACCCTGGGATATACCCAATTTGGGATCGGCTTATAGTGATTTACTAGACGTCAATTAGTGAAATCTGAGCTTCATATAGACTCATGCACTAAGAAAGGGTGACCTTTTTGTCCTTTTACTGCCATTAATGAATCGTGTAAAACACATTTTAGAGTCTCCAAGCTCAGTTATTGAATACACGAGGGCGTAGGATACATGATGGCATTCCTTTTGATTGGTCATAGCACATTATTGGCCAATTTCTCATGATTTGATGCTCAGAAAACTTTCATAATAATATTATGAATTAACACATTTAATGACTAAATCCTATAGTAAATTTCAATAGGAAAATTTCTGAAATGTTAGCACTTTTTGACCAATTTGCAAATATAAAGATTTAAAGCTGCAAAATGATAACTATAAGTGAGAGCCACTAACAATAAACACCATTGTAATCTTCAAGTAAGAACAGATGTGCCTGATATATTTATTTTTACATATCACAAATATTTCATTCTTTCTATAGAGCCTAAAATCAGATAATACCACTTTATTGTAAATTTCTTTTTCATTTTCCAGGTTTTGGTTCTAAATACAACGTTTTCATTGTATGATACCAGTCTGGATTGATTGTCCATTTTATTCTGAATCCTATGAAATATAAAGTAACACTGTATCTCATCGACCTTGAAAGTTATGTTTTTTCAAAAAGAAGCTTTTTCCATAATTTTTGTGGTCACCCTTTCTAGGTTATAGTTATGTAACATTTTATTGAATATGTATTAGGGTGTCGGGTGCGTAAACATCATCATAAGAAACGCTGGTATATCAGAAGATTTAAGTAATAATGTGAATAATTTAGATTTTAGGAGCAACATATTTTTCATCGGTTCTGAATCAGTTTGGCAATTAAACCTTAAGGTCCAAAAATCGGTCCAGAATTGGTCCCGAACATGTGATCCACAGTGAAGTTGAAAACGATTTTTTCCTTGTTGTCCTTTCCTTCTAGACTGCAAATTAATAGTAAAGCAACGAAAAAAATTCAGTTGGTATATTTCATCACATCTTTGGAAATACTTTTACATTTCATGTGTAAATATGTTACTCACAACCAGAAATATAAAAATTTAGTCTGTGTAATTAATAAAGAGTAAGATAGAAAAATACTCATCATAAAGCCTTAAAAATATATCACAGGTAATATACTCAAAAATAAATGAAAATAACATTGAAAATACATAGACTTTATAGAATCAGTCCAGAATCGGCCCAAACATTAACACTTTCACTGCTAAATATAATCATTCCCCAGTTCATATTTAAGGAGATATTGCCCAAAATATGAAAATTGGTCTTAAAAATGCCCAAAACCTAAATCTTTTTGATGGAATTTGTTTTATGTAAGTCGCATTCCAAATGTTGGCACTGTGCCAACTGGAAAAACTTGGCAAATGGGCTTTATTACTAATATCTGCATTATGTTCTAATTATTGGTTTCCATGGTAACCATCAATTGGTGAACTATTGATGCCTCAGTGATCTGAAACAAAAGACCCTCGATTCACGCCATTTTTCCCTAACTTCGCGGCTTGCCTGTCGGTCTGGATCCCATCCCAGCCCCATGTTCCGGGTACCTGCTGAAAGGGCGCAAAGTGAACTGGCCAATGACAGCCTCGGATTTTGAATTCGCGCCAGCAAGGACCAATCAGAACGTGTTTTCCCGATCGTCGTCCCGTAAACAATCGTCGTCAAGGAGGTCACGTGTGCGGAATGCGGCGCGCTGATTGGCTGAGAGGCCTCGCGTGCCTTCCGGTTTCAGTTGTTGTGGAAATTTAAAGGGACGCATGGCGAGGAGGACGGACGTGCAACACCATCGGGAAGGACATGGATCGCAAGGAGGCTGTCGCGGATGCCCTGAATACGATAAATCGGGCGAATTTACGTGGTATAGCCGAGCCACAGCAATGGCGGACTTTGGTCGACGAGTACTTTCTCTTTGCTGACGGGGAGGAGGGGCAAGACGATGCCCCCGAGGAAGAAGAAGATGTTCAGGAGGATCTAGGGGAACCGGAGGATGCTGAGGACGATGAGGATGAGCCACTGGTCATCCCTGACCCCACGGACGACCTTCTACAGGCGGAGTGGGACGACTGCGAACGCTTCATATGAGTTTTGAAAAACTTTATAACGGCCGACATGCGGTCGGTTGCCGTATCTCTGAAACAAGTACGCAAAGTGCCTAAATCCCTTTCAATGTTGATGAAACTGCCTACGATTGTGCCCTAGTATGTATTCTAACTGCCTAACTAGTTTTTATCAAGTTTCAAAGTTGATTTCATGCCATAAACAGGGATGATCCATCGGGGTTGTCCGGTGACCTACTTAATAGCGTCAGCTGATCCGGCCGGCCTGTAACGGTTATCAATCATGTCTCATGCCATTGTGGCCCTCAGGAAGGTGAACTAAGTCTAATATCATGTATGTTGTTGTCTTTAGATGTTCCTGCAAGCACTACAAAGACAAGGAGTACAGTAAACAGTTCACGACGTCGGAGCTGGTCGCGCGTCGGCAGGAGGTCTTTCAGCTGTCCTCAGGTAAGTTTTTCATGAGATACATGTTATGCAAACCTGTCGCCGCGACCATGTAGCTATGTCGTTCTCGCTCAAAACTACCCCATAATCCATGACAATGTCTTGAAGTATAACAGACAACTATTAACACTCAACCAGACCGTTTTTAAGTTAGTATTTAGGGCGTGTTAACCTAGTTCATGGGTCAATCCAGAAACCTCATTCCTTGAGTCACATGCATATCATGTACAGATTGTTATTATCCTAATCTACTTTGTTTTCTAGGCGAGAAGGACATGTTGCTACTGGGCATCGCCAGTACCTGCACAGACAATAGCAGCAGGCTGTCCACCTGGAAGAAGGGGATTAAGGGGAGAGGGGAGAGGCAGCACCAAAGAAGCCACTACCTCGTCGGTTCTCGGCCAGTCTGCAGGGACACTTTCAAGTTCATGTACGCGTGAGTAGCTTTGAAATTCAACTTCTTTGCTCAACTAAGGTCTGCCTAGATATCCCTACTATTATTGTACTACTTGAGGTAAATTACAAGATGAACTGTAATGAATCATAACAGAATCTGATCATGGCACTTACCTTCACAAATCGTCCAATAATTATTGGCCTAATGTAACTCTTACCTTGTGACCTTTCCAGCATCAGCTAAAACAAGCTGACGTCCATCATCAGGCGTATTCCCTGGGGGAGAAGGCAGTGGACATGCACTGTGACAACTGTAGTGGTCAGAACAAGAACAAGTTTGTGCTAGCGTATCTTCTCTGGCGGGTCCTGACTGGCCGGCACCAGTCCATTTCCTTGAACTTTTTGATCACAGGGCACACCAAGTTTGCCCCGGACTGGTGCTTTGGTTTGCTTAAACAAAGGTTGCGTCGTGAGCCTGTCTTGAGCCTCTCGGAGATGGAGGCGACTGTGGTGAAGAGTACCCAAGAACGTGTCAACCTTGCCCAACTTGTGGTGGACGAGAATGGGAAGATGTTTGTCGAGTCGTATGACTGGCAATCTTTCATCAAACCAGTCAAGGGCATAAAACAGTATCACCACTTTGTATTCTCTGACCAGAACAAGGGCCATGTCACCTTCCGGCAGTATGCCGACTCGGCCCCCGAGACCTTCAAGATGCTGACTGTCGCCCCTGAAGCTGTCCCCCAGGAAGGCCCTCAACCCACCGAATCCCCTGGCCTCCCGGCCAAAAGACAGTGGTATCTCTTCAACAACATTCGGGATTTTTGTACTGAGGACACGAAGGACATCATGTGCCCTAAGCCCTCTGTACCAGAACCAGCACCCGGCCCAGGCCCCCGTGCCGTACCTCCGCCGGAACCAGATGCAGAATCAGAGCCAGAGGCTGGCGAGGGGGATGGGCCAGGCAGGGGCAGGGGCAGAGGCAGGGGCAGAGGCAGAGGCAGGGGCAGAGGCAGAGGCAGAGGCAGAGGCAGAGGCAGAGGCAGAGGCAGAGGCAGAGGCAGAGGCAGAGGCAGAGGCAGAGGCAGAGGCAGAGGACAGACTCCAGACACATCATCAGGATCGGAGGGGGAGGAGGAGGAGTTGGTCAGACAGCTGGAGAGGGAATCAAATTCTTCATCTGACTCAGAGGAGGAAGGTCCCCCACCCCCACCTAGGGGCAGGGGCCGTCCTAGTAAACGTGCTAAACGTGGTCGTGGTCTATTAAGAATCCATTTTGAACATTGTTAACTTATTTTTAGTTGTTAAGACTTTTTCTGATTTTAAGAATTTTACCTCGGTGGCTTTTCACTATTTTAACGACCAAAGACAATCATGAACATTCCAAGAACTTTTATAGACACATTATGGATACCCAGGGTACTTAGGGTCATCACAGAGTCATTTTTAAGCAGCCAAGATGAGGTATTGTGATCCTTTATGCTTGCCGTTCTAGGTTAAGTTGTTGTTTCAGATCCGGATTTTTGTCACTTTTTGCAGCGCCGGCATGAATAAAAGTTTTGTATATAAACGCATGAATTACTGGTATTTGTTAGCTAGAATAGTGTAGAATGACTATGTAAAGTTTCAGGACCAAGGATTGATTACAAGTGTACGTTGCTAGGGCTTTATCGGAGGACCGCGGTAGCGCGCGGTAAGAAAAACTTTCAACTCATTTATCTCAGTTTCTTATACCCGCATAGGCGCGGTTCTTTTTATTTTCGTCGCAACTTATCTCAGGCCCTAGATATCGGACCTAGACATGCTATACCTCGTTTTAAAGCTAATAATTAGTTTTTTCTGATGGTATACCTAACTAAAAATCTTCCCCGTGCGACATCCGACTCACTTCGCCAAAACGGGTCACATTAAGCATAAATTTATTTTATTTTATTATATATTTGTTATTTACTGAATCGTCCAAAGATTTCCTGTTTCCACCAAAAGATGAATGCAAGATTTGTGTAGAAAAATCGTCCAACAAGCCAAAATCGTCCAAAATTTATTATTATTTAGCATGTCAAATAATTTGTCTGTCGTTCTTGGGGCATTTTTGTCAGCCAACAAGGTAAAAAAATCGGCCATTGAAATTGGTCATTTGAATGTGTTTTTTTTGTTTCCACCAACAGATTTGTTGAACGATTTTTAAGGATTTACAAATCTGGATGGTTTTTGTTGGGTTAGTTGGAACCATTTGAATAAAAATCGGTTGGTGTCAACAGGCCATTGGTGAACAACAAGTAGATGTTGAGTGCCAAGATGGACACTGATTTATATTGAGAAAGCAAATTGTCTTTTATAACACCCTTTCGTTCTCCTGTTGTATAAAGATAGGACTCAGATATGCATACCCAACAGTCTATCAGCTTTGCTCTTGTTTGCATTGTCCATTGATATTCAAGCATATTCCATACATGTATAATTGTAGTAATCATTTGCGTATTCATGAATGGTTTTACAGAGGTAATCATCCATCATAAATCAAGTTTAATGTATAGTAATCAAATAGTTTTCCAGTTACCAGGTTACTTAATTCATTTAAAACGCTGTCCATGAATTCACCAAATAGGCCTATCAATCAACTATTGATAGTTACGCCTGAATATACACATTGATCTCAATGTTATTCTCACCCTTCTTATTCTCACCCTTTAATTCACTTTTCTTCCTTGAATCATGTCCTTAGCAACAAAATGTTTCTAGTCACTAGTGAGACTATCCATATTTTTTGATATTTTGACTAGGCATGATAAACCTATCAAAGCCCATGAATTAGTAGGAATACTGGGACCGGTCTTCCATCTCGGCAATAGATGACAGTATACTTTCCAAGGAAACGTGGGAGAGTATAATAAGACGAACATCAAGTGCCTTGCTAAAATAATATCTTGATACAAAGCTTCAAAAGTAAACAATCTGATTTACAGATTAAATCTATGACTCAAACTATAAACGTGTGCTACTGACTATAAAAAATATTCAATCATTTATCGTTAAATCATAATCCGTACTTTACTTTTTGAAATAGGTCTACTGCTGCTCTTGTTTCTTATTTAAGCAAGTATGTATTGAGTATATAAATTCAAACGCTACAAAGCGTGTAATGATTTCAACTTGTAAATACATTTGAAAGGACTTTGCAGGTAGAATACTTGCTACACTGAAGTACAATAGCCAGACGCATGTATTTTCTTCTATAAACCAAAGCTTTATAATGAAAAATTGTTCTCCAGATTATATCTAATTTATGATAATATTTATTCCACATCCTTCAACCTGAAAAAGGTATAACTGATAACAGAATATCTCAAACTACCACATTCCCATGGAAGGTATGAGTATACATATATACGGTCAGACACTTATAATTCCATCCATGTGCGCCCTTGGAGAACTTCCCCAGTAGTCTTCTATGTTGGTTCTTTCAGAAGCATCGTCCAAAAAGGGCTGGTGAATCAGAGGAGGGGAGCGCCGCCGCCAAACATGGGCCATACACGAGGTGGTAAACACACAGTCCTGTGCCATTCAAAGTGCGGACAAAGCGGCCAGAGATCCGATATGGTTGAGGGAGGGTTCAGGGTAATCTCTACCTTCTGCGGCGAGGGGAGGATCATGACACCTGGCCCTGCGCCCATACCACCTACATTAGGTGTGCAGAAAACACCTGTAAAATAATCCCACCGCTTAGAGAAGATTCCCCATGCCAGCCCATTGTAGGTGGCCACGATAGACGGAGATTTGATAGGTTTTCCGCCTCAGTAAACGTCCCTGGCCCTTTTTGGTGGTCTTGGTGGGCACTGTAATCTCATTGCAGGTGCAAATGGTGCTGGAGGAGTATCGCCCAAGGGCACTAAGTAAAGGTATACACGGCACACACTGATCCACTTTGCCATGGCTCTTGGGAGGAAAAGTCAAATGATTTAAGACCCCCAGAAACCAGCTATAGTCGTATGTTTGCTTCACGCAGAGGGGGAAGATATGGATGCTAAGGCCTAGTAAAATGGCATTATCATTCCTGATCAATTGTGTAGTTTTTGAAAACAAGGATCTGTAATAGAGCCTACCTTATCTAAGTAGCTGTTATATTTCTAAAATTCGTATCATATATTTGTCTATGCTTATCAAATGTATTTCCATTGTTAAAACATTAAAGTTGAACAACTCTAATAAAGTTTCTATAAACTAGTCTACAGTCTTTTGTTGTAACCTATAATATATAACGAGAAACAAGAAACTTTGTGGAGTTATGATAGTAAATTATTACCATAACTTGATACAGGTAAACCGAGACCAAAAAGATCAGATTCGTTTCTCATAGCCCAATATTTCCTCAGGTATAACTGTGAAAATATGGCATTATCGTAAAACGTGTGCGCCATGGATTGTCCTAGTATGATAAGGCTGATAAGAAGAACATAGTTGTACGGAAATCTAGTGAATCCATGGGTTGTTCTCCCAAAATAACATTGTGTAAATCTAAAAGAAAGAGACAGACCCGAACCATAAGTTATGTAGGTTGTAGTTGTCCGCCAAGTCAGAAATAATGAAAAGACATTAGAGGTCCAAAGTATTATGTTAATTCAATCAAAGATTTGAGAGACATGAATGCTATCCGCCTGTGTATCTAGCGCAAGGTGTAAGTTGACAGTGCAGGACTTAGCCGGGAATAAGGAGGACATCAAACTAACGGGATAAACACCAGTCAGGATCCTGTGTGCACATCCATATCAGATTAGCCTAATCCGGGAGGGCCTGCGCCGACGTAACCGGATTCAAGGTGTTATCATCCCGCTACTTGATCTTCCTATGGCGGCGGTTCCACAATAATAAGTGTAGTTTTTGTCCAGGTATAATATGCCCAGGTGCCTTGAGGCGGGTAAACTGTTTATATGCACCGCACGTAGGTCGACTGGTATGACCACCTAATGTGCCAACGTGAGGTCCGACCGTAGTGCCACTTTAGTCTGAAAATCTGATGTTAATGTACCAATTCTAAATCAAATGCCTCACTATAGAACTACCGCTGAGATGTCTTTAGAGTCCAATAAAATGAAACTTATACTTGTTTAGCAGTCCACGTTCCAAAGAGATCCAAAGAAGCCCTACGTCAGCGTGGAAACTACTGAGGTATTGTGGTATATTCATATGATAAAAAAAGAGCAACTAGTTGCATAGCATTTGGCCAAGCAGCCAAGGAAGCATTTAATAAACATGAAAATATATATTACTGATTACAGATTTCCATTAACAGATCTCTTTTGAAATACCTTATCTTCCGTTGAGCCGTGAATATTGTAGCTTCTGACTGACTTTGTTTATGACTTAGAGGTGGCTTCCTTGATTTCTGGCATTGTGGCTTCTTGTCTGGCTTCTAGAAGGCTTGTCAATATATTGTATTTTCAGTACTTCCGTATTAATTATATTATGATATCAATTTTCCGCTCGCTTTATAGGTGATGCATTGGTGCTGTCACAAACCCTACCCTGAATTTAGTTAATTCATTATACTTTGTTCTGTGTTGCTAAAAGTCATCTCGAATACATCATATTTGATTTGTGATAGACGGAAATAAGTATAAATCATATATGCTTTAACTGACTATATATAGCTCATACTGCATTGTGCTGGATCAGTCTTTCAAAGGAAACTACCAATCCACTTGATCCCCTTACTTATTGTACACTGCCAACAGTGGATTGCGTAAATCAATGTGTTGCAATTACCCATGGGAAATAATTAAATTAAGAATATGACCACAAATCCTATTTGCCAACACACGCCCCTCTATTCTGCATATACCCCCCCCCCCCCCTCCCATCTCCTCCAGCGCACAGGGCCCTCCCTCCGTCCGTCAGCCCGATTTCGGCCAGCGCGGCCCCCGATAATCCACGCCAAGCCGGTCTGATCCAGCCAGCCTAGATACAGTAGCCGCGATCAAGGATTATCTTATCCATCGCAACCGTGCTTAAGCCCTAAATCGGCGGATTTGTTGGGGATAAGAAATCCGCGCACAGGCGGCAGCGGCGGCGCGCAGCCGGGCGACTTAGCACGTTATGGGGAGATCAGGCCACCGCTAAGACGTTCTCCAATCCATTCCTAATCTTATTTCCCAAGTCCCACTTGACTCAGGCGCCGTCCCCACACGCAAGGCTTAAGTTGAGGTGGGGCCGAGGACGCTTTTAATCCCCAGCCCTAATCGGTGGCCAAATCTAATTTGTTGCCGGCCCATTTGAGTGGAGGCGGAGGCGTGGCCGGCCCAGATGGACGGCGGCGAGGGGCGGGCTCTTCTCCGCCCTAATCTCGTTTTGTTCACGTTGGTGCGGCACCCCCTCGCGCTGTGCATGCTGGGACTGCGGTAGGAGATCATCTCGCCATTTGTGCTCTATACAAACTGGCTAAACATGAAAGTGGGAATTAACTCGGGATTTAATGGCATTTTCGCAGTGGGTTTAGACTTAATTCCAAGGCTTAAGGTTTAGAAACGTACAACAACTAGGACTTAGGTATCGATTATCGAACTAGATAGAGTGATTACTCACAAGTATACAGTCAGGTTGATACACTGGAGACGGGGGTAGGTGGTCCTTTATAGTTTGAGGATTGTAATACTGAGGGTAAGGGCGAGTGTGTAACTTTCTTATTGTACATTTGTCATTTGTTATTTGTCATGGGAAATTAAAGAGTCGTGGAAACACAGGCTTAGTGATTTGACGTTTTTTTCCCACGTAAGAAGATCATAATATCAAATAAATAAATAAATAAATACACATACTAACAGATCGTGGAAAACATATTACCTATTAGCATACCTATAGCTTGTATTTATAAGCATCAGTGGAGCTAATGGCAATATTCTTGAGTTCAATGCTAACTTATATCAGTTAATAGTCTTAACGTAGAATCATACACAGGTTTGTAGATTATTAAGACAGAACATAGACCAATAGACAGAACAGTATATAAAGTTTTATAATTTGAAGGCTACAGTATTTGATTCCATAAATCATTTAGCAACACCACATTCCTTTTTCATCCACCTTTAGCATGGGTATTAATTATTGATACTCATGCTAAAGGTGGATGGTCCTTCTTCTCCTCACTGTTCAAACTCACCTCGAACCCAGTGACGGCAAGATGCCCCTCCGAGTTGGAGGTGATCCTAGGACATCAAAAGGCCATGTAAGACGTTCGGAGCAGCTCGCCCCCAATCCCTCCCCCTCGGCAGGCGCCAAAAGGTAAGCCGGCCCTAATGACTAGGCTTGGGGCGGGTCGGGTCGCCGAGCACCGCGCCCAACTTGATCATTTTAAGTGCTACTAACGAGACTGAGGACAGAGAAGCTTGTCCGAAGCGGCGGGATCCACGACAAGACCCGCGCCCAGGGTCTTGTGGGGCGGGCGCGGCGTAAGGCTCTCAGGCCGAGGTCCGAGGGGGGCGAGGTGAGCAGCTCGCCGACCCCCGAACCCCGGCCCCTAAGACGGCCAGAGACGACACTCCCTTGGTTAGCCAGTTCACAAGCTCCTTACGTCTTAAGTTTGTGAAATGCTATTAACCGCTCATGAGATGTGGGACGGGGTTGTTCTGGGCGGAGCGAGCTGCTCACTCACGCCATTGTTTCCTTTGTCTCCGCCGGGTCAAACTGAACGAGCTACTCAGCAAACACGGACTTAATATAACAGTTTAATCCCTTTTGTGCTTGCCTGGTTATTTTGATTACACAAAGAGGGGATTGCAGAAGGGGGTGGCGACGATTGACGCCGCTAAAAGGTGACGTGAGTCATAGTTTGGTAGTGCTGAGGGCACGATGTGATTATTTGGATCGTCTTAGAGGGACCCCAGCACCGCGCCCATGGTATTGGGCCAAGCGATGAGTTTAATTGGCATGAACATCACCTCAAATAGACAAGCACTTCGGTCAGACGCGGCCAGTCGTCTTGGGTAAATGGTCTCATCGCTTAGATTGCGGAACCGCCAAAGCAAATTGAACCCCCCCTAATGGTGAACGATCCCAGAGAGACAATTGTATAAATTACAAAGGGCATTGTTTTTCATTTGCTCAAGGGCCCGTGGGGATATTACACGACAAACCGTTTACGCCCTGTTGGGTATAACTGTTTAGAATTTCAGGCATTTCTACCAATAAACTTTTCAAATCAGGTACATTTGAATTACTCTTAGCTACAACCGGGAAGTGTAGCGAAGTCAAACGAGAAAAAAAGGACTCAACATTGAATCCAAGAGACCAAAAATATAATTGAGAAGTTTTCATAAGGTACATTTCAAACAGAAGAAAAGACATAAATGTGAGTTGTATCTATACGCAGTCCTTTGTCTAGGGGAGTGAAAGTTTGGGAGATGCTCTCTGCTAATGTGCAGAGGGCAACAACCAAGGTTAAATTCAAAGCTATGGTCAAGCAAATTTGTAAGACAATGCGGGTATAATTCTTTTGTTTATGACCACTGGACTTTGAGATAGGATTGTGATAGAACCTTTGCTCATTAAAATTTACACACCACTTCATCATATCATTGCTCAAACATTTTTCCTCCCTTTAATATATAACTGATATCTGGGAGATCATGTGGAAGCATGAAGATACAAATAAACACAAAATAATATTTTCTGCACTACGCTATATATTGAAGTGGAATGGGGTCATCCAAAGTTAAGCAGATAAATCATGTGCTCTTTGAAAATAATTAAATGGTTACCTGCAAATGTATAGAATAACAACAATATAAAATGTCAGCCAAACACAAGTTTGATAAAGCAAAAGTCAAAATGCAATGAAGACCTTCAATTTCATCATGCACTTATGTTATGCTTCATTGAGTTTTATCAATTACTGATCACAGGTGAGCTTTAATGGCTTAATGTGACCATTAATCTACTACTCGAAGAATTAACGAATTGGCATCCCATTTGCCTTAAGTAGATTATTATTAAAATGCTTTAAAATCAGATCCTAGTGAACAGACATTAGACGGTGCCTTTATATGAATGGAATATTGATTTCTCTTAGAGACTTCTAGAATCCTTGAAGTAGTCCCCAGGCTCACCGTGTACACTAAACAAGATATCTTCAGAACTTTAACATTTACTCATACATATGTGGAATCCCACGGGCGCAAACATACTTTAGTCAGGGCAACGTCAGTAATATAAATGTGCGCATGCTTAGATGATGAAAGAACTATTCGGCCCTTTGTTGGAACGAGTGTATGGGGAAATTCAAAAGACTGGCATAAAAAGGCTGAGCTTTTAGTGGCTGTTTGTGTGTGTCTTTCCATAAAGATGTTGTTAGGGCTGCACGACAGCCTCGTGTGGGCGGAATTCAATCACACTCAACATGCTTTCCTGACATTCATAAAGCCACGAAGGCTTGAGGTCTGAGTCCCCTACCAGACCCCCTACACCTTAAGCCCACGGCAATTAAACACCTTTAATATTAATATATCCACCAACAGGAATGTACCCCGCAATTGGCGCTGTTTACTCAGTCAATTGTAAAGGTAAAAAGGGTTCACTTGACTGGAAAAATAATTGTGCCTTTTTACTGGGGACCTTGTTGACATATCGATATGAAGTCCTTCGTACGTTTTGACCTGTGAATCAGAAAGGCAAAAAGTTGTTGGACTGAGGCACTCTTATCCTGGATGGGTGGGCTTGTTGTCGGGGTGTGCTGGTGGTATCAGAGGGGGGCTGGGCCTAGAGAAGGGCCTCTGTCACAAGTGGCGCGGATCTCAGTCTCGTCGAGCGGTCTTGAAGGCTGCAAGTTAAAACTCATTGTGGCCCCGCGGGAGGTGACAGCCTATGTGTCATTGTAATCGTCACACCTCGGGTGCAGAGGGGTCGCCTTTGGTTGGCCTTATGATGGGAATTAGGCCCCCTCTCCCAGCTGGGCAAACAGTAAAAACAGTCAGTCAGCCAGGGCTTTTTCTCATTGGCGGCGGCTGAAGACGGTAGACCGGGAGCAGGGTAAACAGCGCCTCCTCCAGCCCCCACCCCTCTCCGGGCGGCGCGGCCGGCCCGCCCATTCACACCATTGTGACGACACAACCAAAAATTGCCAGGTATGAAATTTCAGCCCCGCCGCCCGTAATCAGGGATTTGCCTACCTCCGACACGTCGGGTCCGGCCTTGAAAAACACGTCTCTTGTTGCCCGGCACAGCCAGGAGCCCCCTGCTCGACTTCTCCTTTTGGTGCCGTCACTTGGGGACTTGGTTTATTCAAACAGATTAACTTTGGGCCTTGACTGGTAGCTTTTGGGGGTGGGGGAATCTGTAAGGGGCGTTTGTAGGTTGTTGGGGCCCACGACTTGAAACCACGGGCCACACAGGGGACCTCCAGCCACGTAGTACCCTCATCTACAGGCCCTTCTGTGCCTCCTCAGCCCACACCCACACACTCCTCACAGGTATGGTCCGACTGGCCTCAGACCAACATACTTGTCTATACGTCCGACCCTCACCCCATCGCCCACAGTCACAGACCTCCGTACCCCCACAAGACCCCCAGACCAGAACCCACACACAAACCCCCGCCCAAACTTCCACCCAATCCCTCTGCACTCCCGAGATCGCTTCATGCCACTCACTGAACCGCGCTCAACCATATTTTTTTGCCGCTCCTGATTTCACCTCAGGTCCTCCCCTCCCCTCGTCTTTGATGCGCGAGCGGCGAGAAATGAGTGGCACTTTAATGGTGGCGGGATTGTTTGCCGCTGACCGATTACCTTAATCAATTACAGATTCCAATTTCCCGTCGCCCTCCCCTCGCGTGCCCATGTAATCATGCCCGCCGCAGCAGCGGCCCATGTCTCCGACCATGTCGCAACGAGAGCAAATTTACACAAACGTAATTATGATCGCCAGCCCGATCGTTTTATTTAGCGCCCGATATCCGATCAAACGTCGACCGTTTTACCCCCGACACGCACACTGCGCCTGCGCAAGCAAGCCGAAAATGGTCCGTAATGGAGATGATATTTCCATCGGGAAGGCACTCCAATTGTGCCGGGAGCTTTTTAAATTGCAGGCAAACGCAGTGTTTGCCCGACTTAGGCCAGTTAATGTGCGACCCGCGGGCACGCCCGGGCCCCGCTGGCCTCCTCCTCTCGGCCCTCGTTTACTTTGGCCAACGTTTAGCGCCGGCTGATAAACTCGCGCCCTGATTGACTCTCGCCGGCGACACCGATTTCGCATTTTCGGATGCTGATTTGGCCGCCAATTAAGTGGACAGACGCCCCCTCCTGTTTGGAGTGGCTGTTAACTTTGCCGCTATGTCCTCCTTGCCTACCCGCCCTGCCGCGCATGCGCCGCTCCTCAGAGCCCTGCGCACGCATTTATGAGGATTGAGCGCAGGAGGAGGGCAGACGACTTCCGCGCTGCGAGCAACTCGCGGGTTTCCTTGGTTACCTGCGTGCCGAGCGACTCGTCGACAGCCGAAAAGACACGGCCGATTGATCGATGCCTCTCGGCTCCGAGTGAGAGCGGCGGGAGTCGGCGCTACGGCCTGCCAGTCTTCGGCAGACGCAGAGAGATCCGGCCATAAAGCTAAACACACAGACACCATTATCCTGCAACGTGGAGAGCGGCGAACAAGTAGCATTGACGCTGGCTATTTGAAAACAAAGAATTACAAGGTATGTTTGTGCCTATCTTTTTATGTAGTATTCGGAGTTGGATTAAGGCGACTATCATAGATTACTACTAAACATGCTATGTAATAAATAAAACTGACAATTAATGTTTATTCTACAAAATTGATCGTTGTATGTAAAATGTATGGGCTTACTTTTCACTGAAGCTTCATTGGGCTGTCACTGCATTTATCTACTTTTTTTGTCCATTCTATATTAGCACTTGTAAAAGTAAAGCCGCCATTTACATGGAAACAGTGACGATTAGGCCTACTTAAAGTTAAAAATGAAATGGAGACATTTAATGGTGCTTATAACATTCAACATAAGCAGTTGGATTCTCAACATGACAAAGGCAGAACAAATACGTTAGATACACACTATGAATTACACACTTATAATTGATGTGCCTAAATAGTAACTTCACACAATCATGCAAAAATATATGCATATACATAAATGTCTATATATAGGACCTATATATCTATGAATGTGTGTATGTATGTTTATATACATATTATATATGCATATGATAGCCTACTTGGCCTAGAATATCATTGGGTAAACAAAAGTAATTGTATCCAAGTAAGCAGCTAGCAGTGTACTGCTTTAGTTAGTCTGTTATCTGGTCATATACTTGTTTAATTGTCACACAACAATTACGTTATTTTAGGTTATGTTGACACCCAGGTTGAGACTCACTAAAAAAACAAACATTACATTTTAGTGATATTGAGATCTTACTCATACAGAGTGTTATAATAGTGGTATCATTACATGAAAGAATGTCACAAGAATGTCACAATAACATCACAGTGCAAAGTCACAATATAGGTTCTAAAGACATTTTTGGGTGCCATCAAAATAACATAACAAGAACCATAGCAGAACTAAACAACGTTGTGGCAACGGTATAATGACGTTGCATTCTTCCTGGGCAAATTTGAATGTAGTCAAGAATTTATGGTATTATATTACCCAACAGCCTTACCTACCAACCATAAAAGTAATGATATATGGATGTCCACATACTCACATCCTGTGGTCGAAAATGATTGTTTAATCATGCCCAAGTTCTTATAATTATCTATCAACATTGTTTTTTAATCTGAAAACCTTTGTTTCTCCGCAACAATAGTTAGAGAGTAGCAAGCTGTGCCTAAAAAGTACGTGGCCTGACTTGATAACACGTCGTTGTTAGGATAAAAGTGTCATTTGAAGGACGAAAAATAAAGTTATTGCCCTACTATTTTAAGACCCTGTTTTAATACCGAACGGTTGCACACAGAACCTAACCCAGCCAAGGATGCGACATTATCATAACGTTGCAGCAATGATGACTCCCAATTATATCACTGCAATGTACTGCTGCGACATTGCGCTGTGACATTATTACAATGTTCTGATAACGTTCTTCAACCCAAACAGAATGTTCTTATAATGTTCTATTTTGGTTTCATCCTAACCTCACCAAAAAATAATGTTATAATAACATTCTGATTTGGTTAGGTTTCAACCTCACCATCAGTAATGCAATTATTACGTGCCATCTTAGTAAAGTAACAAACTGACTAAAACAGTATGGTTGCAGAATGTTTCTGTTATGTCGCAAGCTGGCTGGGAAGAGTTCCATAATAATGCAAGAAGTAGATATGCGACTGTTTATAATCCTAGATGGCCGTACATATAATTACCCCGCCACCCATATTTTGACAAGAAAAATTGCCATTGTTATAAATTCTATGAGAGTATATTCCATGAACCAAAGAGGTAAAATATAATATTGTTTTCTTTGCTTAAGTTGATGCAATTTAATATTGAAGCTGCATTAAACAAAATAGGAACAAAGATTTTACATAGACCTATAGCTTAAAAGCTATAAAAAAAACTAAAAGCACAGGTAAGTTTTTTTTAGAGACTAATGCTTTGTCATACACAAAATATAGGGAAGGATCATAATTATGTAGGCCTAATGTGCCTATTTCAGATCCATGGTACATCAGTAAAGCAAGAAAAAATGTAAATGGTGAAATGGATGGACATTGCTGTGACTGTCACCTTTGTTCTTGTGTTTTGTTGTTTACAAATGGCTTGGCATTTGTTCATGAATACATAGGTATGGCTATACAACACCAGGGCGATAGGTAGGCTATCCTGGGGTACCTGGTAAGGACTCGTGTTTCGAGATTTAAGTAGATTAGCGTCTCCAACTATACCCAGCAGCAGAATTAGCAATATGTTGAAATACATAAATATACTTATATAAATACCTTGGTGTGTAGATTTTGTAGGCATACAAATAAGCATTAATGGTTTCAATCAATATATCACATTGTTAGATGCAGACATACAATTATACACTATATTTTCACATGCATATGGAATGCTGTCAAATCTTCCAACCACGAATTGCTGCCATTTATATTTATTGTATTGCAGATAATTGTATTTACTTGGACGCCTATTTTCACACTTATATATACTCTGACCCCACACCTCGCATTTACCCCATTAGATATCATCATGTGTGGCCTGCTGTGTATGTACATGTACCCTGCTCCACCACCTATTACCCCTCACTATACCCTCAGCCCCACGACCTAACCCTCCTCCAGCAGCCCTCATCTCCAATAATCCTAACAGTATCCCACCCCCCGACCACACACGCGTCCAACCTCTCCCCCTACAGCCACCGTCCCAAGCCTCATCCACCGGGCAAAGCGTCCGCGTCGATTATCATTAATACGCTCCAATCGACCTAGGCGTAAATTACCGCAGGCTTAAACCAACAAGGAGACAATGAGCACAAAGCCACCATTAGCGCGTAATCGCCGGCTTATAGCCGACCCCGGCCCCCCTGTCCCTCCTCCCGCCGCCCGCCGCCCGCCCGGCCTCCCCTGCCGGCGCCCCCTCGGTACGGGCCGGGGAGGCCACCACTCCCGGGCGCCGTGAAGATTACTTCTCATGATTGTTATTACTCATTAAGGGGACCCACCAAGGTGATAATGTATGTTGACGCTGGGAAAGTAATTCGCATATGATAAAGTGAGGGTACCCAGATATCTGATGGGAAGATTAGGGTAAAAGCCTGTTTGTTCAAACTATACTGGTAGATCATGTGCGAGGGTAAGGGCACCCGGACGGGTAGAGTGGTAGTAGTATATGAAAAAGGGGAGCCGGTGCAGGCACTACAATATGGAATGATGTGAGTGTTGGTAAGTTGTTTGTTATATTTATTGTAAGCTGGGGTGGATTGAAAAAAAGGGTCATCTGCTATTCGACGGAGGTTTGAACTATCGATGTTTTTTTTCCATCTGTGGACATTATCTTTTTTCACCTTAGGTAATACGAACCGTTCCTGACTGCCTGTAGCGAACAGCAAACGTTGTGTGTGACATCTGATGGTTCAGCCGGTGCATCAATATTGAATGCATATGGGATAGGGCCTACACCTAGAGATAGACCAAAACCAAGAATTATGTATATCATTTTCTATGCCTATAGGCCTACTGTTCGGGACGGTCAAAAGTCTATGTAGAAACAAGGTTCTGTTAAATTTGGACAGGTACGAGTCTCCAGCCAGCCAATAACATTTTTTATCTATGAAAAAAATCTTTTACCAAAGTGCGTCTCCCAGAGGCCTGCTGGTTTTAGATAGCTCAATTTAGGTGGTCTCCAGAGGCGCAGCGCCGGGGGTTAAGCGTCGAAGATGATCTCACTGGAAGGCGCCTCAACCAACCGATTATTGGACGCGAGGATGGGGTTGTGGGGTTGGGTAGGGCGGGGATATGGAGGCCTGAGAGTTAAAGGGATATGGGATATGTGACCAGGGGCAGGGAGCGGGGAGTAGGGGATAAGACTAGGGAAGGCTGTAGGGGTAGGATGTCAACTCAATCTATCAAATCCCCATGATCTCATTCCACTTCTCTTAACACCTTTTAGGGATAATCTGCTCAACGATATCTTCCTCTGGTATTATCTCCCGAAGGCAGGCTGTAGATCTTTCCATCTCATATGACACTGTTATTGACAGCGAATTTTATACCATCAATATGTAATTTGACGTACTTTATATGTGTATTTATAGCCCGGGAATACTCAATGTCATGAATTTATAGGGCGTTTCATAAAACGTCTGTTAGGCAATAATGTAAACAGAAGATAATTCCCAAAGCGCTGCGATTATTGGCTTTAGCGGAGTCAGGTGTTATGGCAGGCAATTTCGCAGATGTTCCCATCAACATTATTTGGAATTGGTTTTTTTTTTGGAAAATATTTTGTAGGTTTTGTAATAGGAGAGTGGACAGAGGCGGATACAGAATTTCCGAAAGGGATAGGGGGACGAGGAAAGTCGCATGTAGACTCAGTACTAAAAGCATTTCCCCCTATTTTTGAAGTTTAGGGGTGCCCTAATTTGGGGAGGAGGGGTTCTGTACCCCATGAAACACCCCTCCCTCGATCTACCCATGGTTGGCAGTGCATAACTGACCGGCGGAGGCCATTTCAGGCGACCGCCCAGCACACATAAACGAAGGTAGAACGGATCAATAGAGTCCCTCCGTTAGGGCCACTGGAACAGGCGTCTGCTGCTGATAATCTCTTGTCCTTGTAAACCGGTGGTCCTCCAGGGTGGGTCGGGAGAGGCTGGTTGGTTGGTTGGAGGGGGACCGGGGAGGGGGACTTTTATGGCTGCAATAGGGGTTGGATTATGACGGATCTGGAGAATGGGTGGGTCGTATAGGTGAAAGGAAAGAACGTATGCCATACCTAGTTTGGGCTTGGGGGTTGGGATCGGCAAGCAGATCCCCGTGGAACAGGGTGTTATTTCCACCCTTTTTTTGAGGGGAGGTTTGATGGGTCTAATCCTCCGACCACAGTGGTGTCGGATCAATTCTAAAGCTGACGCCCCTTTTGTATGGCCTCAACACCCCCCCCCCCTCCCCTGCACCCCCCTTGCCGTTGACGATCCCCCAGCCATATGGCGTGAAACTCAAGAATCAATTTGTCGCGGCCGACACCTCGGCCTGGGCGGTGGTGCCCGGTGGCCCGGTGGCCCGGTCCACCCGGTCCATCCAGCCCCATAGCCCACTCGGCTCACCCGGCCCCTCTGCCCACCCGGCCCCTCAGCCCCGTGAACCGGTGATTGCTCAGCCTGGCCTGGTCAAACATGGGTCCCACAAACCAAACTAGCGGACGGTCCCTGGTCTCTAGACAGATCATCTGGCCCTGTACTAGCATGGGCAGGGTAGGGGACAATGGGAGACACCGGCCATAAGGACGAAAACCGATGAAAGACTCAAAAGCAAATCATAGAAAGACCAGGCATCTGATAATAATTATAATTCCCTGTCAATTTCAGCCATGTGATTAGGCAATGTGATGCATTTACATATTTTCCTTCCTCTACCATTAGCCTGTTATTGAAAATAATTCGGTATACTCACAGCTTTTCTAAATTGAGGCCTACATGATAATTACTTTGACTTATCTGTTATCAAACTGATGTCTATTTACAATTTGCGTTTTATGGGACGGTTAGGTATGCAAAATGGCTATGAGCTGATGAGTATAGAGTAAAACTATTATTTTTTTAAATGGGCGTAGTTGATAAATTTAGTATCCATTTTCCCTTTTTGGATTCAAAGTAGGCCTAATTGTTTATATAATTAGGGAAGAATACCTGTTGAGTAGGCATATAAGCACCTCTTACTTCGTTGATAATCATGATCCGTAAATAAACCAAGGGATTTAAGCCTGACATGTCAAATCATCATTCCTGTGCCACGCTGTTGCCTCTGGAACATATATAGTATTCACTTCACCTACATTTCTGGACTTTGAGTTGCAAAATTAACCATGGGTTAAAAGGTGAAATACGGAGAATGAAATGGAATGAACTCATGGAATGAATGTCTGTTTTGTCATAAGTTCATAATCAACAGCTGATTATGTATAATAAGGGCCATTCAAGTAGGTGTCCCTGTCATTATGTTTACTTTTGCCAAGCAGTATTCTCAAACAAAAGCCGGAATGTGACATTTCCTCCATTCCCCACGCCATGCAGACACTAGTGGAAACTGTTCACGGCACTTCATTCTATTTTCAACAGGGCGCGCAAACTCTCGCCGTCAACTTGAGTCAAATCTTTTATTCACATATCCATTTTTATATATTTATGTCCACAGTATAAGGCTTCTTCTGTTTATACCATATGGCATTTATTTTCCATATGATATAACTCACTATGGCGCACGGGGCTTAGGTGGGAAAACTGTAACATGAAACAAAAAGGGCAAACAAGGGATGAGGGGGACAACAATATTTTGTCAGACCTAAGAAGGATATGTGGCCTTAAGCTCGAGCTTCCACGTACACGAAATGCGATCTGAGGAGAGGGAGCGTGGCGTGGACGACGTGCAGGCAGCGACCCATGGAGAAGGCGGCGGGCCTCCAGTACATCCGGCCAGCCTAGGCTAATAGCTATATGTAGGGGATAGCAGGCAGGCCAAATACATAATATTCTAATAATATAAAAATGTTTTTATTGTTTCTATGTTAATTTGAAATAAAATTGGTTTATGGTATATCTCTCCAAGTTTATAAGTCAGGTGTTTCAGGCATAACTCTCCATGGACGTTTGTATCGTTCAGAAATCTCTTGGATGCATAGCCATAGAGGTGATAAACGAGTATTTGGAAAATAATGAGTACAATACTACCTTTTGTAAAAGATTTCAACTGGAACCCTGTATTATCTATACATTGCAGTGGGGGGAGTGGGTGAATCACATCATAATTATGCTAATGTAAAAAGCAAACACTAAGGATAGACTACTCTGGTTGGGGGCCGATTTGATATAAGTGTGATATCTTTGAGACTTAAATTCTCTTTTCCATAATTATGTAATACCGTTTGAAAAGCTTGTATTTTTCTCTATCTGGTGGCATAAAATCATGTTTCAATGTTATTTGAATTTTGGAAAAAATTATTTTAAAACTAATTTTTTCACTTCTATTTTTTGGCAAAAGATTTCTCACTTAATACTTAATACAAGTTAATGAAACATTAACCATATAATTATGTAAATGAAAACACTCTTATGGAGGAAACTGTGTCTTTTTTATATTTAAGTCCTAGTTTTTATTTCATGCTAAAAAACGGGAACCTTTTGGCGTTTTTTTCTACATTACATGAAATAAAAACTATTACTTATATAATAATTTTGATTCCCAGTTCCCTCACATGAACGTCATGCTTTCAAAATTGTTAAAGTTTGTATGTATTACTGGCCGAGAAATCATTGGTCAAAAAAGTGTAGGGAAAATGTGTTTTTCAACTTTCAGACACGCTTATGCATACATATACCGGGTTCGGGAGTCTAGGTCTGCGCATGCGTGGTGCTTTGGCGCCAGTACCAATGGGTGGACAAGCGCGACCTTTCAGCCTATCAGGACTATCCCTTGCCCAATATGGCGGCGCCCACTGGGCTGTCTCCCTAATGCGGTATATGTGACTTAGCACCTATGTGTTGGATAGCATCCCTACAAGAAAAAAATGTTTAGATTCAAACAGTTGTTGCTTATTCATATAATATGTCTAGGCCTATATAGAATGATAAATACCTGGAAAGTCAACATGAAGGCACGAATAATTCATTACTGGACGATGTCACATAATGGCTATGTAGGCCCTATTTACGATTTTCGAAAATTTTATCACTCGCACAACATGAGGAGGGGTACTTTTTTCTTATATGTTCAATGAATATCTCCAGATGAATCTGTTTTTCTAGATAATATTACAAGAAGAGTGATTTATTTCAATTAGTAAAATACCATTTTCTGATATATTTTTGGACGTCTGTATATTTGATTAAAACTATAATAAATGAAATCATACAACTGTGAATTTGAGAGAATACTGCCTAGGTGCAAGTACCTCCTCATTTTGATGGTTTACACAAATGTTGAATATATTGTTATCATAATGAAATTAAGAACACACTGTTATATCATTATCGGTAGATGATATACTCATCTTTGATATCATTTCTGACAACAGGATAACTGCCTCGGTCAATCCCATCAGCGGTGGGTATTCTCGGATTCGGGACCTCCCCGTTGCTAGGTACAATTCCTCATCTTTGCCATTTTTTGAGTGGTGACAAAAACTCAATAGATACTACTGATAAGGCTAAGGAGAGGTGGGAAACAATTAAACAGTGAAAAAACATACTTAAGATATTAATTAGCAGTTGAAAATTTCACAATAATATATACTTAGATATAAAATAAAGAACATATATGTTTGTGAGAATGTGCCCAAATCCTTAGTGCATTCAAAATCTTGTAGATGACGTTACGTTGATCAGAAACGGACTTTATTTTATAGGTGTGTGTGGGGGGGGGGGGGGGGGTGTTTGCCGCGGTGCATATAAGGGCATTTAGAATGAATTACACCCCCCTGGAGCGAAGGTAAATATATCCTGATTTGTATTCACCTTTGGACAATTAAAAAAGAAGCACCACGTGACGCATTTTGGCCAAGAGGCATTGCGCAATATGTAAACAAACAAGATGTTGACATCACTGACGCTGTGATGACATCGCTGTCGGCACTATGACGTCCCCGATTTTTCAGGGGAATCTGGCCCTTGCCCTAACAGGCGCGGGCCAATTGCCCCATCGTTAAATATAACGGACCTCATACTCTATAATCATGTCTTATAAACGCCTTCATTGGTGATCATTGGTGATCACGCAGCAATAAATTAAAAAAATTGTTTTTGACTCCATTTCAATTCAAACCTCCATAGGGGTTTCCCGGACTCAGAAAAGAAGATTACTATATTTCTGTAAGTTTGAAAGAGTATAATGACATGTAATGAAGACCTATTATGTTAGGACAATGACGAGAAAGGCAGCATAAAAAGATAATGAAGGATACAGGAATCAGATTTATGGGTAGCATAGCATGGTAAATAACAGTCACAAACAAAGTAGTGATTGCAGTGTTAGAATTAACTTAAACATTGTGAAAAAAAACTCACAAACGCAAGAAAATGTACCTAAGAGTATAAATCAAGATTGTTGCGAAGTATTAGTAATTATATTAATTCCAAAAAGTCCTATAATTTTTATTTATTTGTAAACAAAGCCTGTTTTGGTGGGTTAATATTAATTGAAATAAAAAATTATAAAGGTGTTTTAACCATGACTAAGATCATTTTCATAACTAATTCAAAATAAGTGTTGATTTATGCCCACGGAATTTATCATTAATGATGTTACTAGTTGGGTTTTTTCACTTCGAGCACATCAGTTTTCTGGAGGCATAGGGCCTATATGAGTTAATACTGTCTTATACATAACGTCCAACCTTCCCATAGTTAAGTTTAACTTTCAAACTCCCTATATATAAGGGTTTCTATATACCCAACTGCTCAGTGCCTCCCCCAGATACCCCATTGAACTTCCTAGGGCCGATATGCACACTTGGTTTCAGGCGGATCCTCCATATGTATACAAATGACTCTTGTTGGCTCTGAGATGGTCTCAGCTAACCGCTATACACCCAACATGTCCACACACACACACGACAAATAACCCACGTCATGTCATAGACGTCCCCGCCCCCGCCTGCGCCCATGACTTTGACTGGTCTGACCGCCAAACATGCCACTGCGACGTCGCCGGGGATCCACCAGGGCCGAGCCGACGATGCCAAAGGTCATCGGGTGCATTCGAAATGAAAAGCGGGAGGGGATACTCAGTCCCTTTATGTAGGCACCAATAGCCCTTGCACCATATGGGTCGAACAGACGAAGAATTAGCTTACAGTCAGCCAATATTCTTTGAATCTTAAATAGGTTCCCTTCATAATTATACGTAAGCTAAATTCTATAACACCATGATATACTACTTGATACAGTCAGAGAGGAAGAATACGAAATCCTGTTCCTTAGCGCTTTACATTTGACTACAACAGTTTTTTTCTTATTGCAGGCGAGATATAAAAAATATCCCGTTCCCTCTCTGCACCACATTCACGTTTTCATTTTCATAGTTAAGGTGTATGATATATCTTATTTGAAACAAAGTATCCCCGACTATTCGCCACTGCAATGGTGTGCTGAGAGGGGCCGGGGCGGAGGGCGGTTAGGGGGGTGAGGCGGGAGGCCACCATCTGGTCGGTACAAAAGGCGTGGGGAGGCGGCATTGTGCCCGCCCAGCCCGCTCAAACACGGCGGGATGGCCGTAAATCCGCCGAAAGTGGCTAAAATCACACCGTTATCACAGAGATCAAGGGTCTCCTGAAAGCCCGGCCCCCGCCACACCGCAGGGGAAAAATTAAAAGACAAACAGCCTTGTGTTGAAGTTCGATTTTAGACGGGGTCTGAATAGGAGGTTGGGTCGGTAGGGGGAGCGGTGTGTCAATATATATAGTCGACCAGGGGGATGGTCATGGTGGGGACATGGGGACAGAGGGCAACAGACTGAGGGAAGGGCAGTAGTCTGAGGATAGGGCAGTAGACTGAGGGCAGGGCAATAGACTGAGGGCTCGGCAGTAAACTGAAGACAGGAGTGCAGTCTGAGGGCCCGACAGTAGACCGAGGGCAGGACAGTAGTCTTCGGGCAGGGCAGTGGACTGAGGGCAGCCTTAGATACACTGAGGGTAAGGCAGTAGACTTAGGGCAATACAGTATAAACTGAGGGAAGTGCAGTATACTGAGGACAGGGCATGCAGTAGACTGAGGGCAGTGACGAACCACTAAAACAAACAACGCGGATTGAAAAATCTTACATGTTTTTCTACTGCGATCTAACATCAGAAGGATATAAGGGCACCACATTAGCAGACGTGAAATTCCTTTTGGTTATAGGTTGGCGGGACAATTGAATCCAAGTAGCCTTCACATTACTCAAGGATTGAGAGTTAGAGGTGTGTGGTGGAGGCAGGGGGTGGGCCTGTTTGTGTTAACGGGAGAAGCCAGGGGATATAACGGGAGCTGTGATGGGTGCACGGTGTGGGCTGTAAGCGGACTAAAAGGTCACTCAGCGGCGGTCCGCTATGATAGCAGGACGGAGGAGGATACTAGGTATTCGGGGGTCCCGGGGCAAAGGGCGTTAAAGACACAGCTACCTTCTGGCCCTCCCCCAGCCCCACCACACCTCCACCACACCCCTCCCTCTCATCCCCTGGCACAACAACCACATCCAGTGTGTGGTCAACTAGTACTATCAACAAAACGGTGTCCTTTTCCACCCCTGCCTGTCACTTTCACACCCCACCTGTGTGAGTGCCCACCCCCTACACCCCGACCTCCCTCTCCAGGCACCTCGTCCCCGCCAAGCCCCAGAACAATCCCTGACCATCAGCACCCTTGAGAGAACGGTCCGACACCTGTGTACACACACATGTATTGTGGAGGCGCAGTGTACACCCGACTTATATAGAGCTATTCTGCGCATCAAGTGTACACACGTATTAAATGCACAGAGGGAGCTGTCTAAGTACAAAGGACTTAACATTCAAGGTTAAACTAGGTTTTTGAATTAGGTAATTCACTGAAGATGCTCAGATAATCTTTGGATTTATCTTTAAGCTGAAACATAATGATTTATCATGGTTATAACAAAAACTGTCCGCTATCTTGGCAGGAGTGTTCCGAAAAGTATTAGAACACATTAGGAAATGAAAGTACAAGTCTATCTAGATAAAACAATTTTTCTTCCACAATAATACAGTGCAAAATAATCTTACTACATGTATGTGAATGTAATGTCGTCATTATCTTTCGCAAAAAAAAAGAAGACATTTTTTCTGAGAAGATTACTCACCATTAGCATTAACATGGGAGCCCTGTCACCGACCTATGTTTCTCTTTCACACACTTTCATATTACCGCTTATCAGTAAGATGCCTTTCACCAGCATTGGTCGCCCCGCCAACGCCATACTACTGGCAGGATGGGCCCGCTTCTATCTAGGCCTCGCCAAGGCTTGACCCGTAGGCTTGATTTAGGCTCGGGCAGCAGCCTAGTTTATATCCCTTGTTGACAGATTTGTCCAATCAACGGTGAGCGACGGTATCAAGGCGGATCCTGTGATCTCAGCCAACGTCCGCGCGGATCAGAGTTAGGCCTGAACATCACTTAGGCGGATCACGGCCTAATCCTCGGCCTAATCAAGTCAATGCTGACACCGGCCCGTCTAAGCGCTACCTGAATTAGGCCGTCAATTGGTGATAACTGGAGCTGGGCGGCCCGGCTCAGCCCCCCTGGCCGATAGAGGCCGATAAACCCGTTAGATAAATCACAGTCCGCTTAATCCGATCACAAATGGTTATTAGATAGAGTTTGCAGGGGAGCAGATACCGAAATGTCCACCTTCTGATGTGACGCATCGACTTTTCTGAATAATAATTAGTAATTGAAGTACATACACATGCATAATGCTACAGATTTTCCCTTCCTATTAGTGAATACGCTAACGTTTGTACTTCCGAGTGAGCTCGTGCGTACGGCCACTGACATAAATGAATCAGATTACATTTGAAAGGGTTCTGTGGAACAACAGAAAATACATGCAAGACATCAACTAAAAGTCCTGTCTAATTGTGTAATCGTGCATGTCCTTAAACCTCATGCCCCTTTAAAGAAAGATGTTATTCCACGTCGTTGTTAATAAAGACATCTCGCACAGGTTCCTATCCTTCACGCCAAGGTCATAAATAATTATGATGAACAATGAAAAGATTAACTCCATACAGTTGTAATAACTCCTAATTCAATGCCTTATATCTTATATAATACGTCCTAATTCAATGCCTTATATCTTGTGACAAAGTACAGGCCATGCAATTCCCCACTGTGCCACGTTGTCGGCGAATCACCCATCCGACTCTCTAGTACATGTATTTGTAAACAACGGGAGCGCAGTTCAAGAAGCAGCAGGCGCGGATACATGAAGGGAGGGGTTGGTGTGGTGGGCGCAGTACAATAACATATAGCACACCCAGCTCCCTCCCATCGATAGTGCCTGATCCGCCCCCCAGGCATGTATATAAACACATTAAGGCAGAGCAACTTCACGTAGTATGATTGTGTGGCGACACGCCTAAAAGTGAATTATCGAAGCCCGATCCCATGAAATGAGTTTGTATCTACATGTGTTTTTCCCACCTCACTATCACATTCATTGTCTTTCACAGTTCACACACTGCACTGATTTGAGATTTGACCAGCCTTTGTAAAAAAAAAAAAAAAACTGCAGGAAAACAGACAACTGTGATTACATTTTTTTTTTGAAATTGGGAAAAGTTTCTCTCTTTTCGGGACAGTAAAAGTAAAAGATAACTGTATGGCCTTGTAAGAGGTACAAATGGTCCTCGACGAGCACATAGGTTAAGTGGTTGAATTATTCATGTTTCATCCGTCTGTGATATCTAAGAAAATAGTAATCATTCTCTTGTGAAGAGATATCTTTTTTGCAAAACATATTCTTTGTTCCATTTCATCCGTAAACCTGCAAAGTAATTTATGAAGCATCTAAATATAACGGCAAGTCGCAATGTTTATTTCATCTAGTCTACTCCCTCTTCAAAGGGCTAGCTTTTTTGTGCAGGTGCTTAGAACTCAAAGCATATTGTCCTCTTCCTAAACAACTTGTGAGATCAGCTTGGCAACACGATTAAAAGCTCAATGCGTGAACCGTTCACCGTTTTGAAACTGTTCAATGTATGAATGTTTGAAGTCTAAATATAGGCCCAGTCAGCGATTATAATCAGCTTTAATTGTGCCCAATGAAAACCGTCAATAAGTGAAATGTCATCTATCCGCTGATACGGTCCCTGGTGGCAGTTAGAATTCTAAGGATATAAGAATTTAGGGACTTAAACATTTAGCACATGCAAAATGTCAAGATGAAAAGTTTAAATGAAAAGAACTTCTCATTCAGGAGGTTGCGCGGTAGTAGAATATAATTAACGTTGAAAAAGCCCTCTTATCGGTTCCAATGATTGTCCCCTCAAAACGTGTCTCAGTGCCAGCTACCCGCACTCATCGCACACCCCTAGTAGAATTGATGGACAGTACGCGAGGCCCCTCCACCCCTGCCCGCCTTTGGTTGGTCGGTTCAGGGGACGCCGCGCGCCACCTGGTAGGGCACGGAGGAAGCTGCAGGGAGGATCCAGCGTGTGGGCGGCGGGTGTCGTCAGTCTGACGCCGACCCCCATCCCCGCCGCACGCGCCCCACACGTCAGCGTCGGCATCAGGAGGACAAACTGTAACTTAACTCAGGTGTTCATTATTTTTCCTGTCCACAGGTGTGAAAAACTACAACAAGTTCTCGGCGTCATCAGAAAAGCCAGAACCGGAAGGGCTTCCTGGAAAATCGGTACTATAATTTCATCCTGGGGCATACCTGTGCATCAACTGACTTGAGCATCGCCTCATTGCCAGCCTTTGGATTAGCACACAACGGACGCTCTACAGAGTTTTCCTCAATCTTCATATCTACAACACACGTAGATCTACTCGGATCCACTCCTCCTCTTGACGACAGGAGAAGGGGTTGACGACCCGTTGTCCAGCATGCAGCACTTCGGTCCCACCGGTCTCGGCGGTCCGGCGGCGGCGGCGGCGGCAGCGGCGGCAGCGGCGGCGGCGGGCGGGCACGGCATGTTCGGCCTGCCCCCGCCGGGCCAGCTGCCGGGCCACCCGTCCCTGCTCTCGGCCCACCTGCCCGGCCTGCAGCCCGCCATGGCCCCCTCCGCGCACACCGTCGCACTGGCAGAAAGGCTTGCAGGTGAGCATTCAGCTTTAACCATATGGAATCTGTTGTAGCTAGTGTGTTCGTCATGATTAATTACTAGTTTATTCCTTATCTTTAAGGAAATAATTATTTTGAACTTAAATACTCATCGCTTAGATACATATATATATGCATTAATTCTATTGCACAGAATCATTCGACCGTGAAAAAACTAAATATTATTTAGCCTAATATGAGCAAGAAATAAGATTTTAATGTCAATTTCAATTGATGGAAGAACTTGCAATCACTGGAATTCAGAAATAACAAGAAAAAAAAATCAGTTAAACGGATGTATATATGAAAACATTTACACTTTATTTCGGCAAAATGATAACGGGAATACGTGTATTTAGTCCAAAGTTTATAACCAACTTATAAAAAGAGGGAGGCCTATGTATTCCTCAAAATTACAAGTAACTTTATTAACGCGTTTTATAAAAGACAGTAACTCTGTACACTGATTTTATAA
Organism: Lepidonotus clava; assembly: GCA_936440205.1. NCBI lineage: Eukaryota > Metazoa > Annelida > Polychaeta > Phyllodocida > Polynoidae > Lepidonotus > Lepidonotus clava. The sequence continues at coordinate 22,479,674 of OW387139.1, forward strand.
CATTATTTTCTTGGTAATCTGGTCATCCCTAAATATAATCTAAACGTTAGCTGATATTAAACTATATATTTTTTTTCTGTATTGATTCTGATTTCACGAAAAAAAAAGAAATTTTGAGTTAAAGATCATACCCTAAGCTATTTGGGTTATTAATAGAAAATATCGACGTTAATTTTGACTTTGTGTATGCAGGAATGTCATACATTTGGTGCACCATAATACATATTCTCTTTTCAATAGCAGTAGCATTAAATCGTAATGAAGATGCGCACACGGAAAAGTGGTTCATAATCTATGGTTTCTGTAGCGCTAAAGCAAATAAAAAATTAGCCAATCCCCGGGCCTCGACCGCTTAAACAGAATTGTATGAAAGCAATGTATAATTGCACAACCAAATGCATTGCCTTTTGGCGGTGCATGTGTAATGGAAATTCGTTCATCGATGTGCTTTTCCACGTCTGCTATGGTAAACTAGAAGTGTTTGATAATTGATAAAAGATAAGTGTATAACCCATGACCATACCTTGTGTTTGTCAAAATGCATGCTTATTTTGTCACCTATCATGCACTTAACCTCCTAGCTTGTGAATCCCACATAAAGAAGGTCTGGATGTTTGGTTTCTACCCACTTACCGACTTGTTGATATTTTTTTTTATAATTATCTGTTCTTTAATTCCCAAACCCCTCCGACCCCCCTGTCAGGTTCGTCCCTTTGCCTGTTCTCCTCCAACTCCTGTCAGGTTGGTCCCCTCATGTAGAGATGTCCCTTTGCCCGTTCTCCTCCTACTCCTGTCAGGTTGGTCCCCTCATAAAGAGATGTCCCTTTGCCCGTTCTCCTCCCACTCCTGTCAGGTTGGTCCCCTCATGTAGAGACATCCCTTTGCCTGTTCTCCTCCCACTCCTGTCAGGTTGGTCCCCTCATGTAGTTCCCTTTGCCCGTTCTCCTCCTATTCCTGTTGGTCCCCTCATGTAGAGACATCCCTTTGCCCGTTCTCCTCCTACTCCTGTCTGTTTGGTCCCCTCATGTAGAGACATCCCTTTGCCTGTTCTCCTCCCACTCCTGTCAGGTTGGTCCCCTCAGGTAGAGACATCCCTTTGCCTGTTCTCCTCCCACTCCTGTCAGGTTGGTCCCCTCATGTAGAGATGTCCCTTTGCCCGTTCTCCTCCTACTCCTGTCAGGTTGGTCCCCTCATGTAGAGACATCCCTTTGCCCATTCTCCTCCCACTCCCACCCCACTCCCACCAACTCCCCAGAACACCAGTCAGGGGAAGCCGGGTCGGGGGGATCGCCTCACGCGCGCGGCAGGGGAGGGTGTTAAAACTTAAGCAGGATTTCCCTTAATCGTCGGGGATTGCCTTCTCGAGGACGCTCCAATCTGCACTTCATTGCCGTCCCCTAGCCTTTTTACCGACCAGTGTTTCACAGGGTTGAATCCTATCACTTATTCATCGCAGGCAAATCAAACAAACAAAGGCCGCGCACCCTGGCCGCATGATCCCACCCGCAAAGAGGGAAATGTGATCCTTCCTAACACCTAGCGAAAGAGGGAATACTCCTAAAAAAGGGAAATACAAAAGAAGTCTATAGATTTGGTGCGGTCCAGGGAAGCACGCGCGTACTTTGCACGACCACAAACAAACGCGTGCACATAAAAATTATATCTGCATGGTCAAAAGCCTGACAGATATTTTATGCACACAAAAATAAGCGGATTAGTAAACGAATTCCTGCTTTAATAATCAGGGAGAAAGCCAACCGCTATTTTCGAAAATATACTCATATTTATTTCTAAAATGTGTTTTTACATATTATTCTGTTTTGCTTTCGGCTGTCTATTATTCTTATGTAAAAGAATAACTTGCACTTTGGTACACAGGTGTATGCAATGCAATAATATAGAATATTTTGATTGTGAAAATATGGCATACTTTGAGAATTTTAATATTTAATTTTAAAGCGTCGATATTCCATGTTTTTTTTTCAAGTTACCTATCAATAGGTGCAGAATGACGCTTTCACTAACAAGAAATTTACATAAACGATATATAGGCCTGCACATATGGGTTTAAAGAATTTCATCGTTAATGTTAATCTGTTTTGACAGAGTTACGTTTCAACAATACCGCGTCCCCATTCTTCCTTTGGCTTTATTTTACATCGTTACTTCCACTGACGCACAATCTTCGAATTCACTTTAACGTTTGATACCTATACAATCATACTACACTTACGCAGTTAAGGGTAAACGAGAAAAAAGTACTGACAAGCATAGAATGACAAGGCCTTCCTGTCAAACGTAAATTACACAAACCACACAACTGAAAACCCCATGCTTGGAAACTTACCCTTCGAAAGCAATTTAATCTGGCTGCAGACATCTCTCCCATGCACTATACCCTCCCACCACAAGGCTCCCGTCCTCCTATCCCCAGGCCCGCCGCCTCCAGTAAGACGGAGGGGGACAAGCCGACCGAGGCACGGGGGGCTGAGAGGGGGCTTTTAGCCCAAGAAGTGGGCGCGGCCAGCCACCCGATCAGCATAATGTGACTCCTAAAGCGATCAGCCCGGGATCCCGACACTTGGATCCTCCGCCCGCATCTGATGCGCTTTTCGTTTGATCCTCAGCCGGCTGACAGCTGATCCGTGACAATTATCACTAATCCCTTGATTGTAATTGGATTCACAATCCCTCCGACCCTCCTTTGTGTTGGTTGTTCAAACCGTATCCCTCGATAAAATAAGGGGAAGAAGGGGGCTTAGTCAAAGAATTATGGCTTCTTTTGTGCAAAAACGTGTATATCAAAGGATGTCCATGCATGATGCGGTTCTAAAAGAAATTGGATTAAATCATTATTGAAAATGAGGTAGAACTTGATTAAATCGTCGTAAGACTTAAGAATCAAAAGGGAAACCTGCATTCGCCTTCGATCGTTGAATACAATTGGTGGAAACAGAAGAGAATGCATGTAGTCGTGGTTTAGTGCCAGATACCAGTTATTTGTCTTCTGAATTATTAAAAGCTGGTTTACACGGATTGAATTCACTTGGAAGTCAAAGCAATATTTTTTCTGGCTGGAAGCCGACCAAATCCATGTTATAATTTTTATAGAAATCCTGCGTCCTCTGCTCTCTTCTGGCATTTCTCACCCTCCCAGGTAGAAGACGGCCTTTGAGGTATACCAAAGAAGGGGAGAACCAAATTATGGGTGCTCAGGGCCTAGGGAGGGAGCCCTCTGACAAACATCGACCCCCAATTTGCCCACTAAGCGGCTGAGGGCGTGTTGAAAGGTGGGAGACACCGGCAGGCAAATCCCCGACAATCCCACTTGGGACTGTTGACCCCCGGGCCGGGGACCGGGAACCTGCCGGCAGGACGGGCCCAACTGTCAACACAGATCGACACCAGGCGGCGTTTTAATGAACGCCAAGACAAACAGGCCTGGCCGCAGAGAACATCATATCAACGCCTTACCTGCGCAAACCGCCCCCTCCCGCCCCTCAAACGTTCCCACCGCGCTGGGGAAAACTCATAAATTATGCATCAGCGCGTGTTTGTTGGCCATGGCAAAGCCTTGAGCTCTATAGGGGAAAAGGGGTGGCGAGGGCGCTTATGTTTATTAACAGTAGCACCGGAGCCACTGACAGTGCATTGAGAGTGAATCTTAAAGGCTTAATAGCCAGGATCCATAGGATCAACACCTCCGAGTGCTAACCGGGGCGACGAGTGGCACACAAAGCCGGGAAAAGATAAACCCGATTGGACAATAGGCCATCCCGAGGTGACTTGCGCGGCGCGGCCGTCCTCACCTCAGGGGTAACCTAAGACATAAGCCAACAGCTTACCTTTCTCAGGTGGGAATTAATCAGGTGTGCGTAGGGGATGCACAGGCATCACCCCCAGGTGACATCCAACTAAATGGTCAGTCCCCCGCATGAATATTGTCCACTGTATTTGCTCCGCGGCTTGCACATATTACCAAACTACTTGAGAACGAAGCCAACCAGGTACCGATTGCCTTATGCTCTTTATTTTCTGGACAGCCCATGAAATATGTATGAGAGCCTGGCCGATTTTCATCTCAGATATTTGTCCCATAGATTGGAGATTTTCTCCTAAGAGCATTGTCGCCACCTTTATCCACTAAGTGAAGTTTGTCGAGACTGAGTAATCTGATTAAAGTGGGATTACAGAACAAGATGGTTATTGAACTCACGGCCAAAGTTTATGTCATTAGGCATGGTATATACAAGACATTGTGTGGATCCAGCAATTTCCAGTATAGAGCAATTCACATACTTGATACAATATACATTTCCAGAAGCATGCTACTATCGAATCATATGCAGAATTTTGAACCAAGCAACGTTTGTTTTTATTCTCCAATATGTGTTTCTCTTGAACGTATTCTTGTTGTTCCTTTCAGTTCCAATGCTTCTCAGTGCGTGTAGAGTGTACATGTTGCCTGAATATCTGAAGACTTTGATATAATTCTATACTGTATTGGTCTATGAAGGTTTTGATCCAAAATTGTCCATTCGGGGTGATGTGATGATAAGCAAGATTAACAAAAAGTTAAACATTAATCGGGGCTTCAAAAAGAAATGTGTTAAGCAGCAGCAACATGAATTGAGGCCTACGAGGAGCCCTCCCACACCACTAACCAGTCTCCCCTCCCTCCCTTCCAGACATCATCCTGGAGGCCCGCTACGGCGCCCACCGCAAGCAGCGTCGGTCGCGGACCGCCTTCACCAACCAGCAGCTCGCCGCCCTGGAGAAGACCTTCGCCAAGACCCACTACCCTGACGTCGTCATGCGTGAACGGCTCGCCATGATGACCAACCTGCCAGAGGCCAGGATACAGGTGAGAGTTTCAGAATACATGTTTAAAAAATTGATGTTCTGTTTCTGCGTCTCGAACAGGAAGTGATCATCTTCTCCCATCTTGTTGGCGGTTCATGAAGCTTCCTATCGAAACATAGGGAGACGTGTAGATATAGCATGCGGGGTAGTCAATAATGCAATATCTGATTTTAGAATTACTAAAGGATATGTCATGTTATTCGACAAAACATCAGAGTCGCCTGCAGAAGTACGTATAGTATGAGGAGTAAGGTCAATAATCTCGATGTTTTTACCAATAATTATACCTCAAATTTAAGAACTCTGGTATAAACCTTATAAAACCCAAACATAATATGGCTATAACTAGAATTACAAAAGGCCATATTTATGAGAAACTGTCTAAAACTTTATTTTTGAAACTAGTTGCAGATCGGTGATGTAAACATTCAGTTCTTCCTATAGCAGTGTCCGGTCTGCTCTTTATGTTTTGATATATGAATATTCTAGATGACTGCATCAAAATCAAGATTTCCCCTAAACTAATAGCAGAGAATGTCATAAGACTTATCTCACGCTACTATCTGTGTGGGACACCGTCAGCGTGTAGGTATCTCCCAAATCCCTCGGTCATTTGATAAGTTACGGGTCGCACTGTTAAAACGGAGAGAACTAGATGTAACATGGATAAAATGTACTGATTATATCTATCCGAAAACGTGACATGTTTGGTGAGGCCAGGGATGAGCTTAATTACAGATAGGATAAGCTGACTTACAATCGCCTCATCCGTTCGCCTCGTTGTTTGTTAGGATCAAGTGGGGATGATCCAGAGTCCTGATCATTTGGATCCCCGATAAAGAATATTCCTGGCGGCTCTATATAAATGTTGCTGGTTTAATACAACTGTATTGTGCAATTACCCAGATGGCAAGAATGAGATTTCTTTCCAGTAGCTCAGAATTTGGACAGGCGGTCAAATAGAGAATCTTTATTTTACGAATGACATTTTAACGCGGAACACTGGTCATGCCTATAGATACATTAATCATTGGTAGAATGGAGACAATATTGAAAATGGCTATATTCATGTATCATTAAGCGCCCCAATAGGCCTGCATGCTTACAGTATATTCAATTTTATGAATCCTAACGCCTTACCTAGCCTATGTCGAAGAATCAATTAGGATATAATTCATGATAGCGTTCAAAGGGAAAAAATAGATTAATCATGAAATCTGTATTCTATTGCAAGTTCCCCAGAACACAACGCTGATGTAATGCACTGTTAAATTATCTTACGCGAAAAAGAGGTGGCAAAATATTGGGCGGAGTGAATCAATGAAACGTTTTTTTCTTTTAGGTTTGGTTCAAAAACCGTCGTGCCAAGTTCAGGAAAAAGCAGCGAGCACTGAAGGTCAAGGACAAGGACACTGACAAGGACAACAAAGATGGGGACGGTGAGACCAAGGAGGCGACGACCTCTGAGGCCACGCCCGACGACGGCGACAACACCATCGACGTCGACGACGACGACACGTCAGTCGGCGCTGACGTCACTAATGAAAGCATAGAAGATTCGTGTGCTGAAGTTCAAGAAGAAGGTAGAACGGATGCAGAACAAGGTAAATTTAATCTTCGAACCGGTATTTTAACAATTATAACCAAAAGGATTCTTGATTATAAGTATAAGGGGTTGTTATAAATATGAATTACTGCACAACTTACAATTTTAGACATAATTGTATTATTATATATGCCTATGTCATTAGATATGATATTATATACACACGATATTGATTTTGATCTAATAAAGTAGAATCAAGTAATCGTTTATATGCATATGGCATGTTGTGTGACATATTTATTCAAAATACCATGTAAATATTATTACTTATCATAGTTATATTATGACTACTCATATGGCACTAGGCTATATGGCACAATCGAGAAAGAACTAACGACTATCCATACTTTTCTGACCAGTTTGCGGGACGACGGAACTGTTGCCTAGTTCAGACAAAGAAGATTTCCATCCAGGCAAAAGCCCCAGTCCAAAACCCGACCAGGACACTGGAAACGAGCTCAACCGGAACTTGTCCCCGAGCGGAAGTTTTAAGGACATGAAGGACACATACCCCGATGTCGCACCTCGCCAACATGGTACGCTAAATATCCTATATATAGTGTAGACCATGCACGTTTTTCAATTTTGTTGTTTTGTAATGGTGCATTGGCTATGGATTTATTTGAAAATAAATTGGCTGAGATGTCTTACTAGAATTAAATTCTTGATCATTCAGAAAAAGTAAAATAGAGCGCGGGCCTACTCTCAGTCTCTCTGCCATAACATACTGGTGTAGTAAAGCCTAAGTAATGGTCCGTGAATCAGTAGATAGGCGGGGACATAGGTAATCTAGTGGGGAAAGAGGGCATTTTCTCTAGAGAAAGAAGATATTAGTGAGAATGATATGTAATTCAAACAAACTTTGTCTATTAGGCTAGTATAACATTTTCTAGATTATGATGAAATTATGATATAGTCAATTAAAATACTAATGCTTGTTTTGCAACATGGGTAGGTCAGTCTTGGTTCAAAAGCGTATGTATAATGTTATCCTGGTAGGCATGTTACCAAGGTAATTAAAAAAAAAATTGATTGAGCAATAGAGAACGTTACATGCTGGGTTACGGCTCCCATGTGTCTCCATTCTTTACAATAGGTCAGAATTCTGACTATAATTATGAACTCTTGCTAATATGAAATATGGTCAGACTTTCCGCTGTATCTGAAATGCATTGAGTTGCAACACAGTCATGATGGAATAGAACCCATACATTTAACCCATTTGCATAATATTTATTAAATGATACATAAATTTGTGACCATTGGCATTCTTTTTTTCCCTTCACAGGTGAGGACCCTCTGTGTGCAGGTGGCGACCCCTCGCGGCAGTTGATGTCGTTCGCCGGTCTGCCGAGCGCGGCCCTCAACTCGTCCTTAGGTCTACTCCAACTCCAACACCAGATGGCGCAGCAGCAGCAGCAGCAGCAGGCCCAGTCCGGCATGCTGCAGAGAGGTGGCCTCCCCGTGCCCTACTCCTCACCCTCCCAGTTCCAGAGACCCATGTTCCCATCCAACTCGTCGGTCCCTTCTCTGTCGGCCTCCCCCTCTAGCTGGTCTCCTTACTTCCTCTTCGCCCGAGGCCCCCAGCCCTTTATGTCACTTGCTGATGCCGCGCACGCCACAAGCAATGGACTTCCCGTCATGTCCAGAGGCATGATGGGGAATATGAATACACCTGGTGCCTATGGAGCTCCAAAGGACAGTATATTGAGCAACAGTATAGAGAACCTGCGGATAAGGGCAAGACAACATTCAGCGTCACTGGGTTATTATGAATGATTAGCTATAACCATTGTTTGTGCCATATCAAGTGAGCATGTCAGGCTCCATATAGTGCTTTTTGACGTAGGTCTATACAATATGACAATATGACAGGGTAAACTATTCAAGGACAATCACCTGGACACATTTGTGCGCTGCAACAACTCTTATTCATTATCTCTGTAAGCAATGACACGTACAATGAATCCGCTGGAGCAAATGATAGAGCTTATCATCAACGGTTACTATTTGCATATTGTGAAGAGTATTTCTGGACCACTATAGCTTGGTCTAGATCTAGCTTATAATTACGTGTTTGCCTCTGTTAATTAACAATAAACACATTCCCTCAACGTTCGTTAAATGCTCGTGTTGTATTTTACAAGGGGTATTGAATCAATATTTTTGAGTTGAATACTTACAGTTTTGAGACTCAGGCAGATGCAATAGGCCTATACAGGAAAAGACAATAACCATGGAATTATATGGAGGGGTCACCAATGATAATATCATGAAGTTTCATATTATGAAACTTCTGCCAATAGACCACCAGCTGCAACGTGTCATTTCCATATACTGCTTCTGTGATAGAATAGACCTTTTTCATTAAGAGTGTGGCGCCCCTGGTGAACTAAATTGACAGTGTTTTAGGTCTTTTCCTATAGTTAACTTATATGGTTCACTTCATGTAGGTTAACTATAGGAATAGACCTAAAATGTGTTTCTATTTAATTCAACAGGGGGTGCCACACCCTAATGGAAAAGTTCCATACACCTAGTTTCTATACTTGGGAATTTATCTGCCATTTCCATATACTGCTTATCTCCAGATATTCTTTTGTTTTTTTAAACCAACTTCAGGTTCAAATTTGTTCATGTTCTTCCAGTTGTAGCAATGAGGAGTAATAGTCATGAAACAGTCATAATGAAGGCAATATGAAGCAATTATAATGAGAGTTATACAAGTAATGTGATTATAATAAGAGACATAGTAACACCCGACATCTAGTTTCACGTTGTATACAGAAAATTAGCAGTAATGTTAGTTCATTCTGAAGGTCATTCATTGCATCCGGCATAGTTCTTTTTATTTTGGATTTAACTTAAGCTTTGTTGTTGCATGCTGTACTTCCTTGTTCAACAGATCCCACAATTTCACTCCTTGATAGTATGGGCTTTTCTGGATTTTAGTCAGTTTGGTATAGGGTAGCCGAAACTTAATTTTCTTTTCGTTTCTAAGAGTGATACCAGGCCGATGGTGATCTATCAGTTCAGAGTTCTGCCTGGTTTTATCTGCCATTTCAGGTAATAGTTTCTTTATCTGAAATTTCCAAATAAAACTAGATTCCATTTCCATAATCCATAAACTGCAAATCTTAAGGCATGTGATTCATCTATTATTTCCAAACTACATACGCAATTGTCATATACTGTTTATGGCATTATGGTATTTCCTTCTTGCTGTTCAGATATCTGACATACACTTCCTGTTAATATAGAATCATTGAATAGATTAGAAAGTCCTGGGGTACACAAACAATTCTCCCTACCACAGATAGTAGATTCTCCTGTCTTTTACCATCAGACTATCCTGGATCAAGGTGCATGCTGGGAAATATGTAAACAAACCACAATGCTTAAGTAATACACTGTTAAAACAAGTGTTTAGAACATAAACACTTTCCTAAACACTTCGGTGCATCCAGTTTTGGAACACTTCATTTCCCTAAACATGTTTAAATTATTGGTGTTTAGGGTTAAATGTCTAGAAATGTGTGCTGTTTAGGTGTTTACCTTGAAGTGTTTAGGTCTTCAATGTGTTTGTAGTCTAAGTGCTTAGGATTTATTTGATGGTTAGCAAATACTTTTAGCTTCAAAGTATTTAGACTACATGGCATGTAAGTCAATAAAACCAATTTCTTTGGTAATTTTCACTGATATTATTCTGGAATGTTATGTACCTATAATTCAGAGAGGAAAACATGTGTCTTGATCTCAATTGATCAACAAAGAGATAAAATCTAAGCCTAGAGTTAAACCTATTTCAATATTATGCAAGGGAAATGCAGAATTGAATGAATGAGTCAGGGGTTGGCTACCTCTAGTGGGTCCCAGAACCTTTAGACCCAGACCCTAGTCCCTATGTCTGTCTGCATATGGAAAAGGTGTCCTAACAAAGTACATCTTCAAAACCTTGAACAAGATAATTTTCCTTAAACTCAAAATGCTTCTAATGTATTACATATATATTTCTCAAACACTCTACAGTACCTAGAAAATTCTCCTTTTTTTAAAATAAATCAATATCAACATTTAGAACTACAGAGCATTGGCATACAGTGTCATCTGGTGGAGTACAGTTTAAGTACACACATGGTAAATCCAATACATGTTTAGAAGTAGAAAGTGTTTAAGCTTTAAACACCTGCAATTTCATGTGTTCAGATTCTAAGCATATCTAATCCAATACATGTTTAGAAGTAAAAAGTATTTAGGTTTTAAACACCTGCAATTCCATGCGTTTTTATTATAAACATATCTAATTCATACATGTTTAGGAATTACAAGTGTTTAGCTTTTAAATACATGAGACTGCTTGTGTTTAGATTCTAAACATGTTTACAGTGTATGAAGGCATTTTCATTAAAACGTCATTAAAGGGTCCCTTGCACATAAATTTGCATATCATTATTTTCCATCTAGATAACTTCACTTGAGTATTCTAAACCCATTTCTAAAGAAAGTGGGAAAATATCAAGGTATAAGTGAGTCATTAAGAAGTGAAAATGAAATTTGGGAATTCCCTAATCCCTGAGCTTTTCAGTACTCACCATGTGCATCATAATGATGGGGATTCCCCCAGGATATAATTGGGAATTCCCAGGTGGATGAAGGATTGCAGATTGATGAATATTCTTACCCATAATAGCTGGTAATTAGCCAAATATGTGTATTTGGTCTTAAAGTGTATATTCCTTACTCTGTATACTTTAAGAAGAGGGATTCCCTTTCATGGATGAATGGGATTCCCTAGTTATTCACCGTGTGACGTCACAAATTTAGGGATTTCCCTCCAAAAAATGAAAAGAAGTGAAGTATGTTGATGTCCCATATGTTGATGTGCCTAAATTTCATTTTTTCCTCTTCTCAGATTAAAGTGCTCTATACGAACGACATGCTGGACTAATGTTATTGAAAAATAACTATTATGTTCTTATGTGCAAGGTTTCCTTTAACTGTGGTTTAACCTAATAGGGAAGTAATGTAGATTCATTTTTTTTCCATTTCGTATCTGTAGAAGTTTATCCATTTTTTTTCAGTGGGACAAAAACGTTATTAATTGTACATAGATATATATCAAATATGCGTATATCTGTTATATTTTTGACCGTGTTTTCGTAGACAAAATTAAACTGATCTTACCACAGGCGCCTAACATACTGTAAAACAGCTATCTGTGGCATGGGAAATTATTAAACGAGTATAAACAATCTTGGACACAGCAGCACTAATGTGATCTAACTCACTTCAGCTCGATAATTTATTAGTAAGGTCACCATTTGTATTTATTCTTTATTACGGCCAGCGAATGATATGACAGCGAATCTAATTGTCCAACACTTGAAGGCGATCTTTCGTGGGTCACGCAGCCACATTATGAAGGAATCTAGAGAGGTGAGCTCGTTTAAGTCAAAGGTTATGGGAGGATTAAATCACCAATAAAATTAATGTTGCTCATCTAAACGCAAAGAGAACAATGGACTTTGAATGCGCCACATATGACTTTGATCAAACAGGATCCCTTTTTATATCACATGCGCTCTGCAAACATTTGTCAGCAAGTCAAAATGCAGTCATTGCCCCTGTTGTTACATTTATAAACTAACAGGGGGCGCCACAGCGCCACATGAACTTCACATGGATACAGGCGCTTTTGAAATAGTCAATAGCACTATAGAATGACGAGGACGCGGTTAACAGTTTTCGAGAGGAAAAAACAAAAACTTCACGTGAAGATTATTCATATTATGTATTTTGTAAAGGGTAGGAAAAAAACAAAATGTATAGGGCTTATCATTAATACTGTCCTGTCATGCCCCCTGGTGGCATTTCAGGTTGATGACATCAGGACTGAACCATGATATTAGGCTATAAGCTTATTACCTCCTGCCCCCTCAAACCTACCCCTGTCCCCTGAGCCTAGTCACACAGTCTGTAACCTACTGTAAGCCTGGTCTTGTTCATCTCACACCATTGTGCAACTCAGACTGCTGCTTACTTATGGCCAATCTTGTAGAGTTCACTCCAGGGGGCGCATGGTGGTGTGTTGGTAAGCGATTGCCTCACATGCGGGAGACCCGGGTTCAATCGCCGGCGTGGACACCTATTTGTGTTCCTCCCAGTGACAATGAAGGACCTAATGTCTTAGCACCACTTGCTGTTGTATGTCTGGCCCTGCCTATGGGACAAGGCACATTAAAGAACATCTGCCTCGCTATAAGTGCAGGGGCAAAGTCTCTACCTTCTCATAGATTCGATAGGTGGTTCAGTTGTGATGTCATCACCCTCAAAAGCCACCGGAGGGCATAAGAGTACACTAATGTCAGACAGGAAGCTTGGGTTCAGTGGATGTTTAATGTTAATGATAAACCCTGCGCGTCTGTTCTCTTAAAACTGCACATAATTAATACATCGAATCATTTCAACATTATAATTTATCTATAATTATTTACAAAGGGCGGAGTGGAGGGTCTGTTTGAGAAAGTTGGCCGAATCCTCTTAATGAGTCTTTGAATCTTCATTGACTTCATTAAAAAAAATAGAGGGCTAATGAAAAGTTCGCCATACCAGCGGCCAGGTGGCGCAATATTAGTGAAATATAACAGGGGAATTCCCAAGTGTCCGGTCTATGTATAGATATATAGTCTAGAATACCGTGACATTAAGCATGTTATTTGTTTTCGATTCTTCCACCTTTGACGACCCAACCTTATCTGCTTATGTCTTTAATCTCTCAAATTGCGCTTCGGTTTGTTCACAAGTTGCACTATCCAGAACCTTGCTGTCGCATCTTTGAACGTCTCTACGTCTCCGGGGCCAGTCTCCTTGATCTTGAGCGAGTAGGATTGTTAACCATTACGTATTGACTACTGCTCTTCCAATACACAATTTTCACCATGAGAGTAACTAAAATAACTCATATCAATAAATGGTTGAATGTTTAAGTAGGGAAATCGATGATTGCCCCACTAAAAGCAGTTGTGTTGCAGCAATACGATAGTCGATTTAACAGAGTGCAGTTCTGGGAGTGAGTTACTGAAAGACATCATCATTTGATTTGTCCTTTTCTAAAGTTCATTTAGAAGTAGAATACATTGTTTATTTAAATGTTAATACTAATGGGATTCAAATACACATGTGTTTGTGCTAACGAACATAATCAAAAACTTGAAATCGCGGAGAAGAACTATATATTGGTCAATTGGTTGATCAAAGACTGGGGTCAAATAGTGCAAAAGAAATCATGTCAAGTAGTGTGCGGGTAATGAGGAGTTTCACCTCGGGGTGTTTCATTAAGGTTAGACAGCGGACGGCTCTGCTTGCTTTCTGTTATACTATCTTTCATAACAAAAAAAGCTCATGTATATTATATATGAGGGAAGCGTACCCTTTTATTAATAACGTAATAATTGTCTCTTTAATCGATTAGTATAAGGGGAATTATGTTCACGTTTCCTTGGATTTTTTAAACAGTAAGTAGGACCTAAATCACAAGACACAAGCTAGAACTGGACACGGAAAAAGTATCTGTCCCGGAAGGCGATATAGCATTAAAGATAATATCGTTTTATGAATTTTGATTATGTAGAAAGTAGAAATAGTGTAGGCCTATGTCTATTCACCAGCCAAGTAAAAGACTTTGGCAATCACCTGCCCTCTCAGTTGTCTATCTTTAACCTTCAAAGTACACACGGACCTGAGGGTCAGTGTATATCTGGCGGCACTTGTCTTTGGCACTGCCAATCAAAATACCAAGGCTGGGCCGAGATCCGTACACGTCCTCATGATCCCATCCACTTGATGGCAATCGTTCGATTTATGGACAAAGTCAATCCAAAGTTATCATCGGTACGTGGCTCAACCATCGAGTTAAATAGAATTACACGATGAAAAGAGAATAAACTATGTACCACCATCAGCAAAAGTAATAACTAGGGTCATGACCTCAGAAAAAATGAACTTCTGTCAATCTATCATCGGGTCACTCAGATAGGTAGTCGAACAGGGCTGTTCGTTACATGGTCCGACTGGGCTGTGGCGACACTGACCAGTCAAAAAGGGCGGGAAACACTGGCCTTATAAGAGAGGGATCCCGTGATCCAGGCTTCTTGTCAGTCAGGTCTTTGCCAACGTCAGGTAGCAGTGGTCACTGGAAGGGAAAGTGGCCGAGGATATTTTCCACGTGAAAGGAGCGTAATTACGCTATAAAAGCAACATGGTAGGCCCACGTTTCTATTTTACCATTGAATTCTAAGGTTATCTTTTCCCCACTAATTGACAATATTTTATGTATTCCTGTTGGAAATAATCGTTGTTCTGTTGGAAATACATTTTGAGTTCCAATTATGTTCATTGTTAATTAGATGTTAAGGAATGGATATCAACAGATAAATAACTCTTTGTAATTAGATCTAGTTATCTATCGAGACTCCGTGCGGACTTATCTGCATAATGTCTATTATCATACTATTTGTTTTGGGGTATATTTGCAGAATTGGTGTCACGTGGTTTTCGCCCTTGGCCTACTCTTGGCAGATACTTGTGCCAACGACTTCCAGTACTACGCTTACGAAACCTTCATCAATCCATACGCCGTAGACAATAAATGTAGGTTGAAGTCTCTTAAAGGAAGACATTTTATCGTTTAGTTGTTCTGCATACACTCGCTTCAAAATAGATATGAATATACAAAGTTTAATCTCTATTTTAACGGGCAGTCACAAATGAGTCCTTGTGTGCCTAAAGTATACCACTGGCAGGTAGTGAATACCTGTGATATAAAAATATGAAATAATCGAGAAAATAACTTTGGGTTTCAATTGATAATTTTACTGATGTACTGCAGGCTATGGTGCCTTTAATTTTAACCCAGGATATTTAAACGTAATTGTGTGCAGTCAAATCTAATTTTCAAATATTGACAGGGAACCTCTAGTCACTGTCAAATTTGAGGTCCGAGTTCATGCAATTTAACACGGCCTTTCATCTGCTGCACCCCACCCTGTATGTTTAGGTGGCTTCGAGATTCCACCCTCAACACAGGTCGAGCAGCGCCTCTTCCTCAGTCGATGCATGCAGGACCATACATTTATGGGAGTACATTTGGGAAAAGGTACCTATTGGCCTATTTGGCCACCATGTGGCCACTGGTTTTGGAGTTGTGTTCATATTATGAAATAATTATTTGACATCTAGTCAAAAATTATTTCTTGCTTCTGAAGTCACAGGGATTCCTCTACCTTTTGTTTATCATTCTACAATATATAGTTCCTTCACAACTCTACTTACAATACAGGCCATTATGATCAATTTGGGCCAAATCTGGCAGTATCTGGCAGAAATGAACCCTTTGTTACATAACAAAGCATTGCATCATGGGAAACTCAAATTGGAACGTACTTAGCAGAATTTCTAAGTATAATTTACCTTGGCTGCAGTTAAAAGAATATCAATGAAAAGGAATATCAATGAGAGGGACATTTATTTTTATAGGTAATGTAGAAAATGTTTCTTTGCCATAATACTGAAAACGTGAGTGAAACAAGCACTCCTATAAAAAATTATTGCAGTTTTGATATTCTCAAAAATTAGAAAACTTAATTTCTTGATAAACATAATAAATTTTAAGCTGCTATAACCTTGAAATAAAGACAGCAATTGGGAATAGATTCTCAATGTATAAGAGACAGGGAGTTTCATACATGTTCATCTCAGCTTTTATCAGGAATATTTTTAAATGGTTTACAGCATTTGAAAGTAGTTTCTCTGCCAAGAGAAATCCGCAGAAACATTTCGCAATGTTTCATGTCATTTAGTCACCTGATTAATTGCCAATAGGTCCCTTTTCCCAGATACGCTCCCGTATATGTCACCACCCACGTAATTTGTTGCATAACATATGAATGATATCATTTTTTATACCGCGATATGTGATTAAGCAACAGGTGTAGTTAACTCTTTTATGAAAGATTATACATTCTTGGTATTCTATAAGTTTTGTATTTAGTCAAACATTTGCGCTTGGATTCTTGCGGGTATCGTATTTGTAGTATTGCACAATAATTATTTCTATTTCTTTTAGTCATGGTTGACTGCGGAAACCCAGACGTCCGGAAAATGCATATAGTCTTCCGAGGAGATGCCATGCGGGTGTTCGGACCCAATAACCCCGGCTGTGAGGCCGAGGAGACGGAACCTGGTCACTTTGAGTTCAGCGACGCCATGACGGATAACGCCTGCACACCCAACGTAAGGCTGTCTTCGCTAAGTTGAAACAATTCTTGTTCTAACCACAACGACGACATGAAATTGAACCAAAGGGGGAAATTCCGTTAAATTTGACATCAAAAGTAGTTTGTTCATACGTACAATTTAACAGTTTGGATTGGTAAAATGGACAGAACATTTGAAAAGTTGGAACCTTTTATTCCATGTTGGAGATCTGTACTAACCTTCTAACATGTGTTGACTGAGGTTATAGGACAAATTACCCCCAAACATCAGGCAGTAAATTTGAGCTAATATCACCCCAAGCAGTATATTGATCCATATCACGTTTGCCTTATCTGGACATCTTATCAGTTAGGAAATCGTAGGGATTCAGCTCATCCCTGTTAGAGATAATCACAAAAGAACTTTACATCACCTGAACTGCATTTGTTGACAGGAAGATGCCGATCTGTCGATCTTCACCTTGGAATTGGTGGTTCAGAAAACCACGGTGCGCAGGTTTGATGACCCTATTCACCTGGTGTCGTGCAACTATGAGCTGGGCGCGACGCACGAGAGCGGCTCTAAAGGCGCTGACGACAGGTACGCAGTATTAACCCACTTTACACGGCACATTGTAAGGCTATCTAAAGTTCAACATTTTTCTGACAAGAGGACCATTTAGGCAAAGGCAATTGAAAAAGTAGAAATAGAGTTATTAACATTTCATTGGACCTAAATTTGATGGAATGAGACTTCGACAACTTATCATATAGTAAGTACAAACAACTTAATCAGTTTGCGTGGAAACGTGTGAAAACCAAAGTTCCATACAAAAGAGCTATTTTTGGTATTTTATGGCACTCCACTTATGTTTCAATGAAATAGATTATTTCACTATGAAATAACTACTATTTTGTTCTTCCTTGTACATCACGTTTCCATGGAAACAGCTGAAAATGGATAACTTGTTCATGTAATTTTTGGTTTGTATAATCTTTTCTTTTAATGTATCTTCCAAAGTAATTGCGCATCCAATTAACTCTAAATTTAATAGTGACAATTAATTTTCTTCATAAATAAACCTAAACGCAGTTTGTATTTCTATCCATAAATTGGCTAAAAAATGATATCAGAGCTTTTGTGGAGAAGGTATTAACCGTAGATGTAAAAGGGAGGATCCTTAAATGTCCAAATACTCCTCAAATGTCTGCTCCAAGTCGTTGCACCTCCCTATATAGCAACTCCCTTTAAGGGTATGGGGATAACAATAATTGATCAGATGGATCAGCTGGAGTTGTTCTAACCGGCAAACTGCTGGCTTTTTTTTTAACAAGGCATACATACATCTCACCAATGCTCTGCACATCTAACTCGTCATAGTTCTGTTACAGCTCACTACAGCGACTACCAGAGATGTATCATGTAGGCAACATTTCGGAGAGTACCTTCACGCTGAAACTACATGACGTCCACAACGAGGAGGTAGATGAAGTAAAGATCGGAGCTTACGTACAGCTTGTGGCCACCATGGATCCCGGTAAGGTGCTTCCATAAAACCAAAGCAAGCCCTTTTTACAGGAGATATGATCAATAATTCATGTGAGACCTAGTTCATGGATTACATTTCCGGGGACAGTAAATAAAAAATGTTAAGCTAAGAGAATCGATACCATGACCTAATGAACACAGCATCTATTCACTTCGTGTAATCCAATTGTTTCTGTCCGAAAGCCGCACTATACCCTTAAATCCGCCCCTGTAACGAGAGTCATAAAAACGACATTAATTTTCATGTATCTTTGTTCACATCAAGTCTATATTTTCTATTGTGTACAGGCTCAACGGGTGAGCTCAGTTTTCGCGTCTGGAATTGCCGAGCATTTACAAATTCTACTGGAATTTACGTGGAGCATTACATTCTAATTGAAGGGTACGTTCTGTGCTAATATCTCGTCAGTATTCTAGACGATTTGATTAAACTAATTCAAAATGATATGACATTGTGTCTGTGTCTCACGAGGCTTAGGCTTAACTACCCAGTCCTTCCACAGTGGTTCCTAGCCTGTCTGTCACTTTTATGTATGTAACTTTAGTTTGTTTAAAAACTTTCTGTAACATGACAAGTCATGCGGAATAAGTGCACATAGTTTTATTCAGAACAATATAATAATTAATTGTGCCCATAATTCTGCAAAATTAGTTTGCTGTAGATAGTATTTTTATTAATCTTGCCTAAAGCAAGATCTACCTCCTGTCTACTGTCGCTGTCAATCAGGCATCGGCCCTTTTTCGGATAGAAAATCTGTTATTATTCTAAGAATTTTTAAAAATAAGGTTAAAATATCATCAATGTTTTATCTACAGCTAAATGTTTGAATGTATTTCTATAGTTGTTCGAATTTTCGAAATATTCCATTTCATGTCACTTTCCTTGTCAGTTGCGGCGACGGCAATGTTATCAAGATTAACCGTGGATTCCGCACGGCCGAAACGACCAATTCCAACGGCGACACCATACGGAAGGCCCGCAGCGTCTACTTCCGCGCCTTCTCCCTTCTGGGCAGTGAAAGTGTCAAGTTTGAGTGCGACTTCATCGTGCGCACAGACTCCAGCTCAGACGGGGTGAGTAGGCCTACAGGTTTGACTTGGCGTCAGTCCAATTATTCCAAATACCTTCACGTTATAGCTCTTGTCTACTTATTTCAATGTGTGCGCACGTCATGCTAGCGAGCTTGCCAGGTACACTGAGTTGTTTTAATTCGTCTTCTTTTTATGTAAACGTTAGCGCGGTTATTGACTTAAAGAATATACCTATACTTAAACGTAATCTTATACCTCAATTATGACTGTGTTGAGTTGCCCCTGACCTGGTAGCGTAGAATCCGGGGTTAAAGGAGCTGTGTCGGTGGGCGGTGGAGATGCGTGTAGTCAGTTTTTGACGCTCGTCGTTTTTAGCCTAAGCATTTATATCACAAAGTTTATGTTCAAAATAAGTAAGCCGCATAATATACGCTGCGATCAGATGTGCCTCATAATCAATTTGTCTGATATATAAATCAATGTCAACTATAATCATAGGAACATTTTCTAAGTTTGTGCCCTCTAATGGAACTTCTAGTGGCGTATTAAAACATACTAACGCCTAACACATCTTGCAAAGCTGCGCTACCTTCCAGTAGGGCTACTTCCAGTAGGGCTACACAAATTTGAACGCTCGTTCATTATGAGTTGCGACCTGGGCGACAGATTCATATGCCCATTTACTTATTAACAGTAAGTGAAACTAAAAGCAAAAACCGCCTAATAAGCCCATCCCATTTTTCATCAAAATTAAATTTGAAATAGCGTTAAAGTCTGGTTACTAACTATTCTAACTCTTAGAATTTCGGTGATTATTTCCCCCCAGTAATTTGACAAAGAACCATGCAACCTATTTATTGATCATTTGAAAGCGAATTTCAATCCCTTTTTAATAATATCATACATTTTATATTATAATGACATTTCTATGATTAACCAAAATTTCAAATGCAGATTTTTTTAATCGTGAGTAAAATCACCCAGTGGAAACCAACCCTAAACGTTTACAATTGTTAGAACTAAGGGTCATATTTCATAATTGACATCAATGATTAGGGTAAACAGGTAAATTTCAATCAGTGCAATCAGTGTCTCCTTTTCATTTCGTATGTCTGTCACTCAATTTAAATACACCTAGCAGTCCCTCTTCTAGGTTATTGTAAAATGGCATCACTAATTTTGGTGATGGGGGAGAATCGCTCACTATGAGACACTAATCAAATCGCGATCGGTTGCGGGAAAATGAGCCCAAACAGGCACTTTATTCAAATCCATATTCAAATCCAATGAAGCCAATGCTACACATGAAACCCCAAAGGTTTTGAAAACCTCAACAATTGTTTTATATTGGGAATAATACTGAAATTGGGATATGCTCATTACGTACTAGCCCTGATTCCATTAAAATTTAATGTCATTTTTCAATGGGTTTGCAACTTTAAAAAATATTTAAACAATCAATGTTTATTAATCTAATATTCAAACACAATTTCCTTTTCAAACTAATATATTTAACCATAATTTTTTCATGAGACGAAAATTATGCAATTTGTCCTTTCCAGTCACTCGAGATACAGAGAATGTGTTATGCTTCCTGGCATATTGTCCAACCTTACTGATGACTGTTTCCAGTCTGGGCAGAGGTAACTCAGTCGCCCCCTTTGTCAGCCTGCTAAAACAAACATCGGGGTGTGGCGCCCTCTGGTGTTTTGATTCATCGTTGTTTCCAGAATAAGCCGTTCACGTTGACCAAGGCTGGGTATTACACTGTAGTTAAACAACAACACCCACCCCTTCTATATAATCTCCCCCCTCCATTATAACCAGTATGTCTCAAATTTAAAAAGGAAACGCAACCTAGGTATCTTTTTTCCAGATACTATATTTAAGAAATCAAGACTTTTAATCCCTAATTACCTGCCAGGGTCACGTCAAAGGTGGTGATGGTGATTGAATCTATGAGAGTGCAGAGACCATGCCCTTACACTTTTAGTGAAGCAGGTGTCCTTTAATGTGCATTGTCCCATAGACAGGGCCCTACATACAATAGCGGGTAGTTCTCTGGGGACCTTTGATAACCTTGTTGGTGTCACATGGAGAAAACTCAGGAGGTGTAGCAGGCTAGCCCAGCCCAGCATCTTTTCATTAAGGTGGCGCGCCCTGGTGGCTTCAAATTGAAACACTTGTTTAGGGCTTTCCCATAGTTAAGGTATAGGAAGTGAAGTAACCTAGTTACCAAATGCCCCAAAAGTGGACAGACTATTGCTCAAACACTGCAAAAACGAATGCGGTTAGTTGATTAAATATTGCATATACCTGGATCGAACGCTAAGGCAGGCAAACTATTTTAACTTTTTTAATTTGGTTCTTCCATTTTGATGGTGATATCATTATAATATCCATTGATAACTCTTTCATCACAGTGTAATGCTTTTGAAATTTAGCAGGAAAAGTCAAGAATAAATGGTCTTTCTCACAAACCCTGTAAGGAAGGAAGGATCCTTCAAATCAGGTTTTTTCGTAATTGAAAAAGTTTTGAGAAGGAATGGTTCTTTTATCCCAATTAACCAATGTTTAGCCTGCATAGTTTATAATTATCTTTTCTTTCTACTGTAGTTTCAGAGAACGTGATTTTAAGATTTCCAGTTATCAATTCTCCGTGTTCCTGCGAAGTGAGAAAAACATATTGAACTAAGACTTTATATGCGTTAATAATCTAGATCAATAGGTAACGTACATGAAAAGTATATATGAAGCTCTTACCTCAACAATATTTAGTCATAAAAACTGCATAGTTAATTCGAATAATTTTTGCTTTGGGGGCGTCCTATAGCAGTATAGTGGTTATTGGTAAAGGTGCCCCCAAAGCTTTATCATCAGATGTTTTTCATTTGTAGCAATTGCCCCCTCCTCCCCTCTGCTGTATAGCTCCCCTTCCCTATGTCCCCACCTAATTCTTCTGAAAGGGGTGTAGCTTGGGTATTGGTGGTTCCTGATTAGATGCATTTGTCATCTGCATACCAGTCATACAAGAAACACATCACATAGATCATATATATGAAGAGAGGTGTTTCAAGTTTGAGAGACAAGGAAGCAAATAATCATATTTTTTTCGTTTCCAATAATTATATGTACTCATGTTTTTATATCTGACAAATCCTGAAAGCATATAAATGTTCAAAACTTTTACTGATAAGCATTTGATTTATCATTTCTTAATCAAGTACCATTTCTTCATTTCAAATTGTATTTATTCTAGTTTTAACTTTAAATATCCTTTGGCCTGGCTCCCCTCCCCTCCCCCCCTCCCCCCCCTCTCCCCTCTCCCCCTCCCCCCTCTCCCCTCTCCCCCTCCCCCCTCTCCCCTCCCCCTCAACCCTCTCCCCTCTCCCTGCCCCCCTCTCCCCCTCCCCCTCTCCCACCCTCTCCCCTCTTCCTCTCTCCCTCCGCCTCTCCCCCTCCATCTCCCCAATTTCCACTGCCCTATAGTGGACACACAGGGCAAGACCACCTGGCTAACACCTTTATCAGAGGGGATAGCAAGGGTGGTGTTACAAGTCATTGATCAATAGGCCTATAGATGAATATTATAGCCACCAAGTAAGATTTTTCACTCCAGAGGACTGTCAAATAATATATTTTCTCATGTGAACAACACTTTTCTTATCCCCCTCCCACGCATAAAGAAATCCTGTCGCCGGTCACCATCCGTTCGCAGACGTCGTCGTGCCATATGGGGAGATAGTCTGCCTTTCACGGAGAGCGAAGACGTCATCCTCCTATCGCCAGTCGATCCAAATGATAAAGACGACGGTCAGTTTTGAAATAAGTATATAGCCCTATCATAGGACTTCCAATGAGAATAAAGTAATGGGACCGAAGCCAAATTGACTACATGGGGCCACATTTTCGTACCTGAGAAAGCCAATCAGGCATTATATAATGAGTGTATCATTAATCAATAACTGTTATTATTTCTGTAACAAAGTATGTATGGCATTGCAGTAGGAGTTTGCGATAGACCGATTCAGCAAACTTGCTACAATAGACCATGTGCAGATGTGGTCACGTGACCACGTTTTGGTGATCACCATGTGCTCTTCAAGACCATGTGGCTGTGTAATAAATCTAGAAATGAGTTGTACAGGATACAAGTTGTTTATGATATCATAGTATAATTTGAAATATATATATATAACACAAATAACTGCTCTACATATTTGTGAATTGTTTATATTAAGGATTCTAAATTGATAACCAAGATGGCTCCCATTCACTTTCTAGCTGTTGTGACGTCATCTGCACAGCGTCTATAGTAATAGAATATATTTGATAATTAGCTTGAAGCGTCTCAAAATGAGTAAATTATGTTAAAAAGGGGAAACTTGGGAAACTTATGTTATTGGGGAAATAATTAATTTCCCCACCTGTATACATCATAGTCGTAAACATCGCGGTAAAGATTACCTGTATAGGCTTGTTTAGGGTGAACATTTTAGTTAAGCTTGAAGTCTTTCTACATGTTCTCTCGTCGGCCATAGATAGCTGTGAATTGACAGACGTATTCATATATTGGGGTGGGAATCACAGTGTGTGAGTTGATGCTAAATGCGTTCATTGCTTTATGCGTTCATTTCAGTCATTACATACTACGTGGAATCTGAGAACGTCGTCCCC
Organism: Lepidonotus clava; assembly: GCA_936440205.1. NCBI lineage: Eukaryota > Metazoa > Annelida > Polychaeta > Phyllodocida > Polynoidae > Lepidonotus > Lepidonotus clava. The sequence goes on from OW387139.1 coordinate 22,503,654, forward strand.
CAGTATGACCCATCACTTAATCCAAGACCGTTAACAGCTGAACGCAGGAACCGTGTGCACGACAACGGGGACCGTTTGGAAAGGGTCCTTAATCGGATGCACGACAACATGAATCGTGAGGACGAGCAGGAGGACCATGAGGACGAGCACGAGAACCGTGAGGACGAGAACCACGAGCACGAGAACCGTGAGCAGGATAACGAGGATCATGAATACGAGAACCAGGACAGTGAAGACAATGAGGACAGTGAACACAAGAATGAGAACCGTGAACATAAAAACAAGAACAGTGTGCATGAAAATGAGAACCGTGAACACGAGAACGGTGAGCAGAATAACGAGAACCGTGTGCACGATAGCCCTGTAGCACAACGCCGTGTGCACGAGAACCATATACAGGGGAGTTCAGCCCACGTCGAGTTTGTGCGCGGCCGGCTTTCAGAGGTGAAGTCCCCACACCCGGTCACTGTGAGTGCACTGCCCACCGTGTCCCTGCTGAGCCAGCCCCTGGTCATCGGCCTCCTGGTGGGCCTGGTGCTGATGGTCGTGCTGGTCGTCGTGCTCGTTGCTGTGGGTGTGGGCAGGTACAGCCTGCCGCGGGCCGCCCGGGGCTACACCAAGGCACTGGTCGTCGAACCCCCGATGGACACATCCGTCATTGGCCAACAGTGGCCAAACTTTTCTAGGCGCCACCTCTCCTTGTTCAGCAAATGAACCCAGAGCTTGTCTTTAAAGATTTAGCACGTCATTAATTCTTGACGTGTCTCAGAAGAGTTAGAGGTTACGATTTATGGAAATTCCATCTCCCTTGTTTTTTTTCCATCATTAAAAACTGAGAATTTGTAATCAGAGGGTAGAGTTGATTTGTGCTTGTGATATATATGGAAAATAGTGTGCATGGAGCGAACAGTATTGAACAATCAACTCAAGTTGCGTTCATCAAGTCAACAAATTTGAAATGCTAGTTACTCTGACTAAGAGGATAGCCAATTCCAAATTCGATTAGCGTTCAAATCACATTTTCTAAATTCCGCCTCAACATGTTTTGTTCTTATTTTGTAGATAAGATAATTATTCTGCATTTTCTTTATGGGAACTATACATTTGAGTAAATGTATTTTTCTATCTTAGATAAATATTGAGCAGTTACTAACTACGTTGACTTGCATGTTACTTGTTCAAATGGTCAGATCGTTAGACTAATGTGTTTCACATTCAAACACCGTATAACATGAGTTTCTATAGCCGAGGTGACGGAGAGATGGCTTAGGCCTGTGTTAACTTGGCTCTTGGATATAACCCGGTATAGGTGAGGGGATGGATTTAAATAATGGCACTGTCTGCTTGTTCTACCAGTAGTGGGTAGGCATACATATTCTTCTATATCAAAGGCATTTTCTTCCCATCCTGTGCCTCTGCGGTATTGGAACTTTAAAAACCTGCCCAGGTGAGTGTTTAAGGGCAGGGTCTTTATTTTTTACCAGATTTGTTCTCAATTATCACCCTTGTTATGGCGATGGGTGTTAAATAACCCAAAGCTGAACATTATAGTATTGTATTTGACTTAGCCGGAGCAGGGCTGCAATGTATATATTTCTTAAAAAATCACCAAGTAATCATTGGAAATGTATTCATTGGTGGAAGTATAGAGGGACACCATTAACATTAAAGTCATTCTTTGTTGGCTGATGTCATCCATAGAAATTGTATATACTTGCACAACTTGTACGGCACGCTTTCACAATGTAAATCCCTGTTTGATCTAATAAATTTGTTTGTCACATGAATTGAATTATTGTCTTATCAAATCGCTTGTCTGGATATAATTGCACCCCCTGCTCCGATTCAGTCGTTTACATTGTACAGGTTCTTTTTTTCCCTAAAAATAAGCATTTTCATAAAATCAGCTATGTTTAATTTCACTGAAATATAAAAAAACATAACTCCTGTAAAACTTGAATATCGTATGTGACAGTAGAAAAAGTCAAATGCAAAGAAAACGTTGCTTATCAAAGTATCCCATGTATAAGTATCCCATATATAAGTATATTTTTAATCCTTGTTTAAAACCCCACTATCCATTTCAGAATTGTACTGACAATTAGTTAATCCAATATTTTGAAAGCTATGACTTTAGGCACCACAAAAATTCTTAACAAAGAAATGCCTTCTTTGCAAACCGTGCTATCTCCCTCTGTAGATGTCTGACAGCACTTGGCTCTAGCGGATAATTACTGCCTCTATTGTTACGAAATGGGTCTGAACCATTAACCCTCAGATGGTTATATATTTTCTACAGTCTATAGGCCTACATTATAATATATCCTCACTTAAATCGACCTTCATCTGGAAACGTTTGCAGTATTCGGATAAAGCTTCATGGAAAATACAATTCGCTCCTTCATTACTTTGCTTGATTTACCAGCTTATTCTTTTGACCAATCCAACACGACGTGGGAGGTCTTATTGGACAATCCCCGATGTTTAGCCCGCTCGCACCCTGTCCCAATCCTAACCCATCGCCCCCCCCTCCCCCTCCCTCAAAACCCCTCCCTCTCATCTCTCCCCTCAACCCTCCCTCTCCTGCTGCCAGCATCCCTCCCACCCTTCCCATCCACCACTACCACACCCCCTTACGGGTCCCTATCGTATCTTTCCAGACCAGCTGATCGGGGGAGGTTACACAACATTGGGTTAGGATTAGACCACCCAGGGGCCTTATATCGGCTTCACACCTCAGCACTTCAGGCATTTTATTGCTGAAATATCGTTTTCACGAGATAATCCTTTAGTTTTCTCCCCCAAAGCAGCGGATTCCATTCGTAATTACCACCCAAATCCTTATACCCAGGAACAAAGAGATCACATTTTGGTAATTCCAGATTCATCAATTCTTTCGTTACGACATGACGCGCTGAATGACCTCATTTGTGACCACAAGAGGTGAAGGTCGTGCGGGTAATGATAGCAAGGTCAGAAGAGAAGAATGGCAAAACCATGATGCCACGTGGCGGCCATTTCTAGGCCTATTCCGCCGACTGTGATGTTACTGCTAAGGGTGAGAAAACCCTGTCATTATCTCTGGTATCTTTAGACACAGAATGGGTTCATTCTCCCCAACAAGGGACCGCCCAGGGTGTTAGCGGTAAGCAGGAGGCGTAAAGTAAATCAATTATCGCTCAGCAGCAGGGGGAAGGTTTCGTTTGGTCACGGCTGAGGGCGCCACTTCAGTGGGGTCTGCTGACCCCTGTGACCTAACCTTACCACCCGACCTCGGCCTGACACCCGGGGGTCAGTTGGTCAGCTCGGTGTGACCCTTACAGGGACCTCCTTGAGAATTTACAACCTTTACGTGCAGGCGGTCCTTGGTTGTGGCAGAGAGTACCAGTCTTATGCCTTGAACCATTGCTGGACTGGATAACCATACTCACATGCCATGGGGAAATAGAAAATGGGTAGCCACCGAAGAGATAATCTTTCAAGGAAAGGAAAAGCGACTATAAGGAATATTTAGAAAACCACAAGAAACCGCATTTTTCCTAGAAACCCCTTTTGTTTTAGACAAACTACGTCGGGAACACCAGCGTCTCAACACAATCTCCTTGTACGGTATGTTTCCTCTGTTCTTTCAATCCTTGATAATGTTTCAATACAAACATGTTGGATACGTCAACGCGCTCATAAAAAAAGTGACAATTCAGACAGCTAATATGCCGGGTGCAGATTCCCTTTTCATTATACTACTCGCGGTTCGTATAAGCAGTATATGGAAAAGAGCAATATGTCCAGCTTACTACTATACATGTATTAAGTAAATGCCTTAAAAAACGAAAAAGAACACTTTGGCCTATATCTCGAAATTACTTCAATGTAAGATACATTTTTTTGAATAAAATTGATTGAAGATCTTTAAAAGGGGTTTCTCCTATCAACAGGAATGCTTTTTACATGACTGTCTTGATAGATGAATATCCTACAATTTTGTTCGTCCCCCTGATTACATTTTTCTCATTTACTACATTTTTCTCATTTACTCCCCTAGAGTATACTGACCACCCACACTCACCTCGACTCAAGAGACGGTCCCCACCATGAATACACCGATCGAGCAGTTCTGTATGAACATATGGGGGTCAGACGCACCACAGAGAGGGCTCGACGACACTGAGGATTCTCCGCGCAGAAATACCACGCGCCACGATAAGCTATACAAGAAATCACATGGTCTCCCCAATTTCATCAAAACAGGTAATTATCTATTTTTCCTGGTCAGGTTGTAAATAACAGGCATATATGGGTGTGTCATTTGTAAAAGGATATGCGGACCACTGGTATGGTTTAATGAATATAAGTGTCACCATTGTTGTGAATCTGGCATCTTTAGGCCTAATCGGAGACTACGAAAAGTACCTGAGCAATCTTTATCCATATGAATAATATGTCCCTCTAGTGCATGGCGTCTGCATTTGGCATTTTGTTTATTTATTTATCGAGGCAAGAATCCTCAAGATTTGAATTCCTCATTGACTGCAAAAGTATATGGCTGGCCAAACGTGGGGTACATTGTAAAACCGTACAAATTCTGCTTCTGAGGGACAGTATGACCTTGGAGTTGCAATATTGGCGTTTCCTTTCTCTACCTCGGAGTTGCACTATTGGTGTTTTGCGCTTTATCAACAAAGCCTGACAGGGACAAGTAGTCAATATATTTTACGATCAGATATATGTTGCTCCTATCTTCCTATATGTACATGGAATGCCATATGTACAAGGAGTTTCCTAATCTATGCCTACACGTGCAACGTCGATTTCACTATGCACACGCGACAAGATGCCTGGATAAAGTTTGTTGTATACGCTACAATACAGTATTATAAGAGTAGTACATAAGAATTGGAATATGCTTGTTACGTACGTTGTACACTATGAAAACACAACGCAACACATAATATTATGGCGCTGCCCATACACGCAATGCTGGGACTGCTTTTACACGCAACGTTGCCTCAATAAGACTCAATTTACGCAACAATATCGTCAGGTCGTGTGAGCTGACTTAATTGTACGCACGACAATTCATAATGATGTATGTAGTATGTAGAACTAGGAATTAGCATGTCATGTTCTTTGTACATCAATATTTGCGCGAAGTCGCCCGTACATGTGTGGCAAGGTGCGCAATAATAGCACGTTGACTGATCATATTGTGTTTGCAACATGTTAGTAGTTTATGAAAATGGGAATTTGGATATTGAATTATCATTAGCCATATTTCCAACTACGTGATCACAAGTAAAGCGTACCCTATATATCTCGCCTAGCAGATGACCAAACCGACAGACAAGACCAAGGACGTACGTGTTTTGGTTGTAGGAATCCGATTATATACGGACTATACTTCGCCGCCTAGTCGCTAGGTGGCGACAGGTGAGATAGTGGTGGCGCATGTGCAAATCTGACAGTTTCCGGTTGTAGCTGGTTGCAACCGCACGTGTTTTCGGAGCTACGAAGTTTCAAAGAAAGAAGAAGAAGTTCAACTTTTTCCTTGTATTAGGAATTTACTTGTTACCCGTAAAGGTGCTTAACCGAGGGTACGACCGTTTTTAGTTCTCTCCAGTCGTTCTTGTGGACGTTTTTTCCCAAGAAACGAGTGAGCTGGCCGACGAACGGCCATAACACATGACTGTGTATAAACTGGAGTGTGGCGGTTTTTTCAAAGAACTGTCTACCTGGTGGTACGGATTAAGTGACAATATGTCGTCCTCTAACCAAGTTAATCGGAATCCGAGGATTTGGATGATTTGTCTCACCATGCTGGCTCTGTGACTAATGGAGAAACCGGCAAGTCTCAGGAACAAAATGGCGACATGTTGTTAGCCCTCCGAGACATTGGTTCGATTCTGAAAGGGGGCTTTCAGGGTATGGATAACCAAATGACAAACTTACGCAAGTCGGTCAAAACGATGAATTCCAATGTGGTCAACATGAGTGATAACATGGAAAGCAACTTCAGGAATTTACGTGAAGGTGCTGGAAGTGAAATTGATTCGGACATGGATACGGTGGACGGTTCAGTTCGACAGCCGGTGCTGTCAGAGGATGACAGGAGTGTGTTCGGATCAGTAATCAGCGGTGGTAGAGCTTCTACCAAAGATGATGACAGCGTTTTGTCTGACCGTATCAAAGGGTTGGATGATGACGACTCAGTCGGTCCTCCTATCCAGGACTGTGTGGCTGATTTTGTGAACAAAGCTTTTGCTAAAGTACACAAACCAGAGGAGGTAAAGAAGAAAAAAGCTCTTTATCCAAGGCCAGCAAATGTAGAGTGCTTGGCTACTCCCAAGGTAAACGAAGCAATTTATCTAAAGTTACCAGCTCACGTTAAAAACAGAGATCGTCATTGGCAGGACAATCATGACACCTTTTTGTCGGCGGTGACGGCTATGACTAGAGTGGCGGATTTACTGCGAGCTAACGAGGTAGGAGGTCCTCCGTGGGTCAAAGAGGCACTTTCCATCTCCGCAGATTCGCTTTCCCTTCGTGCTTCTCTTAATGCCGACTGGACAAAGGCCAGACGTGATGATATCAAACCGGCTCTTCCAGAAGACTTTAGACGCCTGGCAAGTAAGGAGGTGCCAGCGTCCAAAAGTCAGTTGTTTGGGGACGACCTAGCAAAGTTCCATTAAGGTGGTCGAAAGTCATAATCAGCTATCTAAGAAGATGGATTCAGCATCAGCAAAACCAAAAGCTTCTGGCAGCAAACCGGCCAACAACAACAACAACAACAACAACAAACAGAACTTTCAGAGAAAAAGGAAAAGGTTCAACAAAAGGAGGTACGACGACGACAGGGATGCGGATCATGATCGTCGTAAAAATGACTCTCCACGAAAGGATTTTCGGAAGAAGGGGAACTACAAATAGATCAGGTACAAGATAGCTCCTCTAACTTTGTACCAGGTAATTTGATCAATTATCTCGATAAATGGGAAGAATTAACTTCTGATCCATGTATCTTGAATTATGTATCAGGTTACGAAATTGAATTCTTGTCATTTCCTGAACAATCAGAAATTCCTAAGCCGTACAGACAAAATGCAGAACAAACAGAAATTTTGAATGCTCAGATTGCTGATTTGTTAGAAAGAGGTGTAGTTGAAACTATTCCGATTTTTGATGTCAACTTCATGTCCAATGTGTTTTTGAGACCAAAACCAAATGGTAAACACAGAATGATAATAGATTTATCAGATCTGAACGAATATGTAGAGAAAACGCATTTTAAGATGGACCATCTTAATTCTGTGGCAGAAATGGTTTACCCAAACTGTTTCTTTACATCTCTCGATCTTCAAGATGCATATTATTCAGTCCCGATTGCTCAAAAACATCAGTTTTTTAACGTTTCAATGGGAAAAGATATGTTATAAATTTACGGTGCTCCCGTTCGGATTAACCTCCGCGCCAAGGGTTTTCACAAAATTGTTAAAACCTGTCTTTTCATGTTTGAGAGAACAAGGAATTGATTGTGTAGGATACATAGATGATTGCTTAATAGTTTCGTTGGATAAAGACAAGTCTTTAGAAGACTGTCTTCACATGCGTGAGTTGCTAACGAGCTTAGGATTCAAAATTAACGACAAAAAGTCATCTATGGAACCAAGTAATGAAATAACGTTTTTAGGATATATCATTGATTCAGTATCAATGACAATTAGACCTACTGAGAAAAAGATCGAGAAATGTAAAGAAAAAGTTTCCTTTTTACTTCAGGACAGACCGTTCAAAATCAGGGAGGTCGCTGAAGTAATAGGTACTTTGGTAGATCTCTGTAAAGGCGTAGAGTACGGAACAGGTCATTATAGACAACTAGAGAAGGATAAAGACTTTAGTCTTTCTAGAGCAGGTACCAAAGGGTTTGAAGGTAATATGTTTATTACGTACAAAGCAAAAAGAGAATTGCATTGGTGGTTCGAGAACGTGGATAGGAGGCCCAAAAAGATTCGTTCATCTCCACCTTCCTTGACATTGATAACAGATGCGTCAGAGGAAGGTTGGGGGGCGGTCTTTGGAAATCTTAGTACAGGTGGCCGTTGGTCAGATACTGAATCTGAGAATCATATCAACGTTCTGGAACTTCGTGCAGTTCTTTTAGGATTAAAATCCTTTTGTGAAGACATGTTTGATGTAGACATTTTGGTAAAGTCAGACAACACAACTACTGTTTATTATATTAACAAAATGGGAGGCATGAAATCAGCTGAATGCAATGAGATATCTCGTCAAATCTGGGAGTTCTGTGAAATCAGAAACATTTGGCTTTTGGCAGCGCACATTCCAGGGGAGGAAAATGTGATTGCAGATTATGAATCTCGAAATTTCTCAGATGATACAGAATGGGAATTGTCTCAAGAAATTTTTAACGAGATTTGCTCTGTTTGGGGTACGCCGACTATTGATTTGTTTGCATCCAGATTAAATCACAAGGTCAGCAAATATGTCAGCTGGTCTCATGATCCAAATTCTTGTGCAATAGATGCTTTCACTATCGATTGGTCACAATTTAAACTCCCATATATCTTTCCACCTTTTAGGCTAGTCGGGAGATGCCTACAGAAGTTGAGATTCGAGAAAGCAACGGCTATCGTGATAGCTCCACGTTGGACAGGTCAAACATGGTTCACGGCACTACTTCACAGTGCCAACCACCGTTGATCTTCAAAAAGAAATGGGGAAATCTAATTCCAAGCGCCAAACATCTCGAACACTCTCACATAAGGGAAGTCACAATCATGGCAGTTCTCTGTTAAATCGATTTGTAGACTCGTGTAATTTACCACCCAAAGTGTCTAAACATGTCATTGATTCATGGAGACCGAAAACAAGACGCCAATATTCGGTATATCAGAGGAAATGGCAGGCGTATTGTGTAGAAAAAGATGTTGATCAATTGAACCCAGGTCTTAATCCGGCATTGTCTTTTCTATGTATGTTGTTTGATTCAGGGGTCAAATACAGCTCTCTGAATTCAGCACGTAGTGCCTTATCGTGTGTACTAACCCCCATAGAAGGGGTAAAGTTCGGGGTTCATCCGTTACCTCTTCGTGTGATGAGAAGCTTTTATAACAAAAGACCACCTACTGTAAGGTATTCAGAAATGTGGAATCCACAAGTCGTAGTGGATTTCTTAAGGGAATGGACACCCTTGAGATCGTTATCTCTGAAAGATTTAACTCTCAAATTGAATATGTTGTTATTACTAACCACTTGCAGCCGTTTGCAAAGAATTCATAGTATTAAGAAGTCCAATATCATGTTGGAACAAGATGGTTCGGTTACCATCAGGATCGATGAAGTACAAAAACATTCGTCTAGAGGCAAAAGCCTTGAGGTAATCAAACTTAAACCGTTTGATCAAGTCAAAAGTGTTTGTGTCGTTACAGTTTTGAAGTTCTATCTGGAAAAAACTTCAGACATTTCAAACGCAGGAGAATATCTGTTGTGTAGTCATTGCCCCCCTTACAACAGAGTGACAGTACCTACTATAGGTCGTTGGGCAAAAATGATTATGAGTGCTGCTGGCATTGACATTTCCGTATTTAAAGCACATAGCACAAGAAGTGCCAGTGCTTCAGCATTAGCTTGTGCTGGAACACCCTTACAAGAGATTCTGAAAAAGGGTGCTTGGTCGGATGAATCGACTTTCAGACATTTCTATTTAAGAGAAATTACTCCTGTCTGATCTAGTAATTTGAAAAAGGTGTCATTATTATGTCTACCTTCATCATGTGATTCTGTTACATTTACTTGTGTTACTCATTAAAACTTTACAATTGTTTATAATGAGTTCTGGTCATCTTTTACCTTGGTAATTATGATGATAGGCAGGAAAATCGCTTTAAAATCTCACCTGTCGCCACCTAGCGACTAGGCGGCGAAGTATAGTTCTTTAGTTAGATTAGACTTACCTTGGTAAAAGTCGACATATAACTCGAACTATACGAGACGACTAGGAGTCTGGTGGGAACAGGTACCCACCCACAAACCACCCTTATTCTTGGTGAATTAAATAGATTCCTGTTCCAAAAGATTTTCCTGCTCGCTCTGAAGACTGTGGGATTTGCACATGTGCCACCACTATCTCACCTGTTCCCACCAGACTCCTAGTCGTCTCGTATAGTTCGAGTTATATGTCGACTTTTACCAAGGTAAGTCTAATCTAACTAAAGAATTAAACCTCTTTCATCTGTGGCCCAATACTGTAAGTCGAGAAGTACAAAGATGGGTTATTATTCAGATCATACTATTATGCTAGCATAATATCAAATCCCATAATTTAAACGTTCATGAACAATGGTCGTGATACTCAGAAGTCCACCTAACGTAGGGACACTACTAAATGGACTTTATACTGCATAAATCATCACCATTAATGTTTTTTCAACTGAACCGAAACTGATCGTCGAGATTAGAGGGGCTATATTTTTAGCCATGTGAACAAATCCTATGAACCTTAAGGTTGTACATGGCCAGAAAACGACCGAAAGGGGAGGCATAGGCCAAGGCCTTGAAGTCCAGTCTTAACCCAGCGCCTTAAGCATCGATTATCAGCTTGACCTTAAACCCGACCCGAGCAGCTTAGGGAGGCAGTGTGGAGCAGCTCATACTGTCCACATAAATCCCCAGGTGGCGCCACTGGAACTGCTCGGAACGGCTCGCAGACAGTGGCGGGCCAAATTGGGTTAGATGCTCATATGTTGAGGATGGAATCCAATAATCTGGGCAATGAGGGTGGGGATAATCCACGGGGTGACAGACAGGATTAGACAGATGGGGCGGCGGGATTTGGTGGGTGTTCCGTAACTATGACACGGAAGGAGCGATGCATCACGCCTAATCAGAGGGCCGGTGAGTGGATTAAGCATTCATTGGGCATGTAGTGGCCGTGGTCGGTATGCTAACGCTGCCGGCTTAATCAGAAGTACACGACGAACAGCTCACCGCCCGACCGAGCATCTCAGCGTGTACCGAGCAGCTCCTGACCGACTCACTGAGGTACACCGACAAGCCCAGTTTGTAGTGAGCGGCTCATGGGGGTAGGCCTGCCGCCATGGACGAGGGACATGGGTCGAAGAAGGGAAGGGGTGTTTAGATTCAGGGTTTGTAGCGTGTTTTGTAGGACACCGTGAGGATCTCCTTTTGTCTTACTCATGTCAAGGTAATAAATCCATAGGATCGTATTCTGTTAGACAACGGGTCTCGGGCTGTATGCAGTTTCGATGATATAATAATGGTTTTGAAGTTGATCTGGAAGACAATGCTTTTTTTCTGAACGTCCATGTGATCTTAGAGTAATATAGTATCTCTATGTGGCTTGCTTAAGGATAGACAACTGTTGACAGCGGCTGATTTAGAAAAATATGAATATCTCTTGAACCAAGTGCCTTATCGCATTGTATAATACATCAAATGAAAGCTCTTAATTTTCCCTATCCATTTACATAAAGATTGCTGGGATCCCATGTGGAAGGGAAAAAATGTAAACAAAAAACTAATTTTTCAACTTTTATTTTTTGAACATGGATATCTCCTTTAATAATACACTTACAGATTTGAAATTTGGAACACACAATGAAAACATTCTTATGGAGGGAACCGTGTCTCAGAAAATTGATTTATGTCCTAGTTTTTATTTTATGACAAAAAACGGGTAATTTTTTTTACATTTTTCAGAACCGATTCATGACCTATTGAAATAATGGAGTTAGTGTGTAAAACGCTGCGCCATGGCCAAATATGCCCTATCAACAGTTGTCTATCCTTAAATGCAATACATATAATTATATGCACCACTAGGAATAGGTTAAAACTCAATCTTGTCATATATTTTTTTTAATATTGATTTTATTACTAAGTTACTTCATGTATAGACATGTTCTTTCATTATTGTAACACCTAGGTTAACTTTTTACGATTGCAAAAGAAGCCAATATGATATAAGGTCCTTTGTGACATTTGCATATACTACTAGTATAAGTTTGAATGATCAAATACTAAATGATAACAGTACGTCGGAAAAAGACTATGCAGCATCCTCGTACGTTATTATCCCCTCAATATTACGGCTCTTAGTTATCTATCTGTAGTTAAAGGTTCAGAAGGATCCATTTAGATATTATTGAATCCGAAAGTATTCTAGAGACAGTGAAAGGTCATTTTACAAAAGTTCTCAAAGCTATGTAAATTCTCTACGGAGAATGTTATGCACCATTCCGCCCGGTTTCCCTGGCTCTTTTCTCCCTACCTAGTTTTGCCTCAACCGGTTGGTCTTGGCTAGCAATTTTTCTCGCTGCCCTTATCCAGGCGACTGAGTGGAGTCTGAAACATTTTTGATGGGGTTAATGTGATAATGAATCTAATATTAAGGCAATCCATCTTCGTAGTAAGGTGTTTAGGCGTGTCGGCCCGTCCCCAGCCAGTGCACAGCGAATGCTAAATGCAGGGGTGAAGGCAAGTCGTCGGGTCCTGACAGCCCAAAAACCGTCCGCCCCTGACAGATTACACTCCAACTGCATCGGGAATGTGGGGAGAAAAAATATGGGGAAATGAGAAAGGAACAAACGTAAGTAGAATGACAAATAATGTTTTGTTGAAGAACAGATCGTTTGATAGGACAAAGGAAAACAATAAAGAATTTTGGGTTTTATGGATGCGTTCTACAAATGCAAAAACTTGGCTTCAAGCTTTATTAACATAAAAAAAATATTGATACTTATGTCTGCCATGCACTATGAACTGAGTCAAAAGAACTTGAACATTATCCTACGTAGTGAGCCCCCTGAAACCTTTAGATTTAATTATCTTAAGGGCAATAACTCAAGGATCTAGTTCTCCAAACAGTGCATAATTTTCACTTTTGAAAAATACTAAATGCATTTTTCCTCTTAAAAACGGTGCCAATTTTTTAAAAAAGGATCTTTCAATTACAGAGTTAGTATAGGTTTATCAAAAATAGTCCTTACTGATCATTTGTGCATTTTGCACCTCTATCTTGAGAGTAATTAGGTTTGTCATTTTATCGCTCTACAGTGCTGCCATATGAGTTGTCAAAGAGAGCTTATTTGTTGTTAAATGTTCCAAACAAGAAAGGTTAAGCCGTTTATATGTAAAATGTACTTTACAAGTCACTTGAAACATAGTGTAAGCATGGAAAGTAAGGAAAGACTGTTTCTCTTTCTATACATTCCGCATGTTCGTATTGAACTCGAAGTATATTTCGATTGAAAGAAATAACGAATGAAAGGGAAAGATTGATCAATTTTGCTAAGTAGAATATATGTATATATGCATATATAACCTGCATTAAACATAAAACGGAATAATAGAAAAAGGCAGGTGGCTCTTTGGGTCAGGGATATCACTGTTTCGGTAGCATCTAGTTCTACTAGTTTTAAACTTGGTTCCTATTAACTATAATGGATATGACAAACTGCTTTCAATTCCTAACTGACAAGCGTGAACGTGGCCGACATCTGACCATCAATCCAAGTGTACATGATCTATTGAAACACAGACATCAACTATCTGATTTTCTGACCTGCTTATAAATATATTCTGACCTGTCTTGTAAATATAGAGCCTTCGTCTTCAGAGACCAAAGGTTGAAAATTGATTGAATGAAATGAAAGGACAGTTCACAAGGGGGATAATGGGCCCAATTTCATTTTCATCCAATTGTTGTCATATAATCATTTTGTTGGTGCGCTAATTTTCTCTAGATGTTGCTGTTCATAATGCATATTAGTGTCTTGTAGCTTTTTCTCATTGATTTCACCGTTTTGAATACTAGGCATATCCTCCATTAATATGATTGATAACTCCACCAGACGGCACTGCCCGGCACCACGAGTTTCCATTTCATCTACCAGATGGCAGCTGTAAAGGGAGGCCATCCTTGATTTTGAGATCCGCGTTTAAAGCCTTGGATCTTCACCCTCTTGGTATCTAAATCATTCCTGAAGAGATAATATACTTCTGAATGATCTTCTCCGGAAAAGATTACGTTCTTGGTTTACCAAGAAGAGTAAATGATAATAGAGGTCTAGGAAGAATGGAGGGTCTCTACGCAAATCTAACACTATCGTGGTTATATGCGGCGTACTATCTGGCGCGTAAGCCCTGTGACCAAACCTGCCTCAGCATTGCTCAAATAGTCAGAAGTGATAAGACGCAAGATCGGGACGAGCAGAAAATAAATTCCAGAAAGCATCTCTAATGCGAGCTGGTAAATCTCCCGGTCTGTCGATAGGACATTGGCGTGAAAAAGTGTTTGGTAGTTAATGCTCGATAATTCGGGAATCCGTTTCCAAGCGAACAGATCCACTTTGTGCTTTATCGGGATGGTGGAAATCTGTTTGGTTTTCAGTCGGAGGAGGGATTATCGTCGCCCGACGCTGAGGCGACGTCGCTCCTGTCGCCGTCCTTGACACGAGGCGGCGTCGATCTGGAAGATCCCGGAGATAAGCCGGAGAACCATTAACACCCTCCGCCAAGCCCCCTACCCGCGCCCGGCTATCACCTTTATCTTTTTGCTCCGCTTGGCATCGCCGACCATCGGGGAAGTCGTCAACCGGAAGACATTCACATGACGCCGGCCAAGTAGCCTCGCTTTGATTTCAACTCGCATCGTTCACCCCCCTCCCCCCTCCCCCCTCCCCCAACCTCCCCCTCTACTTCTCCGGAGAAGAGTAGTGTTCGTGGAGGGGAGGTGGGTGGTAAGACAAGTGATGAAGGTATGAAGGTAGGGGGGCACTCATGATATATACGTACACTCGATAATACCACGTAACCAAGCTCTGACCTTTTTGAATTCTCAGAAGATGTTATCCCTAAGCCATCACATCATAACTCTGACAAAGACAGCTATGAATTATAGAAATCTGAATATCAGATTGTAAAAAAGTTCTCACTCAGAAAACATCTGCGTGACCGCGTGTACGCGCGTCCTCGACGACAAAACAGTTGGCCCGCGAAGACGCCTGGATGTTGGATGTGCTCCTGATATTAAGACAGTTACTGAAATCCATTATCATTTTTGCCTATTTTGATAGAGGTTTAAGAAAAACGAGTTTCCTTTAATGGTGTGGGCGCATTACATGTGAAAGTCAAAATAAATACTATTGACTCGAATGTTGGACGAATCTTCCTAGCCTTTATAGATGATTAATGGCAACCTTTCGGGCTATATGTTCTTCAGGAGAAACTCCATGTCCTTCAAGGCCAATTCACCCCAGAATTTAGCATGCATATAACCAGAGTACCCCCTCCCTACATTCACGTGGACCTCACCAAAGCGCAGCAAACTGTAGGAGGAGGTGGGATCTAGGGGCTAAGGGCAGAGTGCACTA